>JANZXP010000009.1:1817170-1851879 GCA_027576715.1 Erythroxylum flavicans
TATTTTGTAATTTTTAAAAAAATTCAGGGACTATTTCATAAATTTAAAAAATTACCCGAAACGGTATCCGGTATTAACCAGTACCGGTATAGTACCGTACCAGAACTCAATCCGGTACCAAATTCGGTACGGTATTCGCAACATTGAAAAAACCACAATTCGTTTATGTGTGAATTAAATTTTATTTTTGTTTACACGAGACCCACTAACTAAAGCTTTTCAGTGAAATAAAATTATGAACTACCAATTGCTTTATGGGGCATTGAGCCTCTTATATCCTAAGTAATCACTATTATTGATGTAAGATTTTAGATTGATTCAAGCCCTTTGATCTTTATTTCTTGTTTGATCCCCTCTTTGTGGTCTTATGTATACTCTACGGCTTAGTGGACCCCAATTTGAATTGTTCCATTCTACTAGGCATCACTTCTAAGCTTCTTTAGTGTTACCTAGGATTAGGATATATATACATCCTGAAGTCAAATTGTGCGGCTATCTAATTATGTCTGCTTCTTCTAGGCTAGTTGATTTGTCTAATTATGCGATGTCCTATGTTGACTTACCAAATAGCTCAAATTTGTAACATGCTAACATTCTAGTAGGACATTGAAAAAAATAATCCAAATGGGAACATGTTTAAACTTGTTTTAATAAAAAAGGCCTTTGACTTTGATTTGAATGTCAACGTATATGATTTAAAGCGTAGGGCTCAGTCCATTAAGATTGGAAATCACCAACTGAAATAACAGGAATTTAGGTAATAACTAGTATATAAAGCATCGTAAACTTTTAAAATTGTAAGTCTTATCTTTTGCCAATATTGTAAAATAATATTTTCATTCATAAAAATATTTAAGAAAATGAATACAAGCTATTATAATGATCTTGTTTATTGGAAAATTAATAAGATAAAATAATCCTTCCGAGCAGGCATAAGGTGTTTGGGTCATTACAGTGGTGGATAACAAATACAAAGCAAAGGCAAATCTTGAGTACGACATGACTTTCTCGTACTTCGCAAACCCTGTGTTATGCTTGCGGGTCTTAAGCTTGGAGGTTAGGGAACAACTACTTAACCGCCGCTGACTTTGTCTTCTTTTACGAGCGCAATTATATAACTAAATTATGGTTTAAGGTGTATGTGGTAGACAGGTCCAATTTTGACTGACCAATCTGTGTCTATATAATCTTACATATATACCCAAGGAGTTGGTCTTCTGAACGATTCTAGCAAACGCTAAAGCATGATATTAGTAAATTGAACATTTTATTTTAATTTTGACTAATTTTCACGGCAACGTTGAAGAAAAACAGATAAGGATACCCAACCTTAATGGTTAATGAGCTAGTTTTAGTATCTCATCTCTCTAGAAACACGTTAACAACATACGTAATATAAGGGAATGAAAGTGTCCCTAACTCCTACAAATTAATATTAAGAATTGTTTAAAACATGGCAAGCGTCCACAATATACATATTATTGTATATTGTATAAACAATATACAATAATACTAGAATTGGATTATTTAAGGTGGATTGAATATGTTCACAAATGCAATTTCAACCATTTAATTTCATGGAATGCATTTTATTTTTACTTTATTGGATATAATAAGCATGAATAGGTTTAAAGATTCAAATAGAAATATTTATTTGATAAAAATAAGACGTCAATATTTAAATCAAATAAAATCTCAAGAAATAAAAAAAATATGAAAGGAATGCTTAACCGAGTCGTCCGCGTCGAAATCATCTTCGAACCGGCATCGAGAAGCTACCTTCCATAGGTCTTCTTATGATGAAGAGCTTGCCTCCATCTTCGTGCGCTCCCAAAGCTCCCAATAAGAAATTGCTTCAGCCCCTAAAATATTCCCTAGCCGAAGACACCTAAAAACTTGTTACAAAATCGAAGAAGACAAAAAAAAAATGGAGTTGTTGTCTCTTATTCTCTCTCTTTTTTTTTCACCCACTTCCAGCCCCCTTTCTTGTTGTCTCCCCACTCTTCTTTATACCTTCTATGCTAGGTTAAATGGAAGGGACAGGTGGCATTTCAAAACCGAAGAGAACCCCTGTGTTGCTGTCTACTCTTTGTTTATTTGTAATCAACCAATGTCCTTTGGTTGCTGTTCACTTTTTGTTTTATTCTCCAAGCTTTGTAACGTTTTATCCACAAGATATCTTGCATGAGACAACTGGGTTTTTTATGTAGCAAAATGGACAACTGGTGTGTGTGTGGTGTCTCACGTAACACATTAGGTGTCTTCATCTTCCCATTCTTTACTTTAGCCCTCCGCGCACGTGTAGCTTTGCTTGCTTTAAACATTAAATAATTAAATAATTGGCAGCTGCCCTCACGCCCATTCAAAAACATTCATAGTTGTAAGTGATAACTCATGGCTGTGCAGGTTTTCCAACATGCCATGAACAATTTGATCCTTTATTCTTTTAAGCTTTATCGCATTCTTTTATGCTTTATCTGGCCTTCTTTTACTCTAATCTTCTTCTTTGTTGTTCCATGAAGACAAGTGGATGTGAATCTTCAAAAAACAGCTTAATTATAATGCTTTTGACTAACTTTAACTCATTTGCTTCCGAATTAGGCCTAAAACCACATATGAGTTAAAGTGAGTATCTTAAGCAATTTGAAGTCATTAATCGCTAAGTGTTATGGAATAATTATACAATCAATTAAGCACATATCAAAGCCTTACTAAGTCCTTTGAAAGAATGTTGAGAAAATTCTTGTAGATCCATTCTAAAGGCGAAACGGGAATTGCTAAAGTCAAATTGGCTGATATTTGTTTCACAAAGGGAAAAGGAGAGCTAGGCATATATTCTATCAAAACTACAAACCTTGTTCTAAATCTTAAAAGGCTTTAGTTGATACTTAAGGATAGAAGCTCTCTATGGATAAAGTGGCTACATAACTACTTTCTTAAAGGAAGGAGCACAAGGGCTATTGAAAGAGCTTTACATTCTTCTACTGCCTGAGTCTACTGCTTCAGTTGAGAGATATGGTCCTACTACAAATATGTTACAGAATAGGCAATGGAAAAGCTGCTTTTGTATGGTTTGACAATTGGTCTAGATATGGACAACTAATCTATTTCCACAAGTCACATATTGCTTTGTAGAATTTTCCTATAGATGTTAAAGTTTGCATATTGATTATTCAAGGATTCTAGCAAATGCCTGAAGCCATGAGGGACTACCAACCTAGTTATCTTCCTAACCCTTCTGCTCTAGATAGATTCTATTAGGAAGGAAAGTTTGTTCATAACTTGTTCAACAAATCCATTAAAGAATTGTTAAGAGGAAGAAATCCTGAAGTAGCTTGGCATAAGATAGTATGGAGCAAATTCTTATTACCCAAAATTTCTTTTCTCTAATGGTTGATCATTAAAAATAGGTTAAGTACTGCCAACTGCTTAAGCTATATGGATTGAAATAGAACTTTCCCTTTACGCTTAGAACTAGAGGAAACTTACAACCACTTGTTCTTTAAATGGAGTTTAGTAGCCATCATCTGGAATATAATGAAAAAAAATATTTGTTGACCATTCATAAGAGCTCATTAATCTACACTATCTAATGGCTCATTGAATAGACAACATTACTTAAAGCATTTATGCAGATTTATAAAATTGCTCTAGGGATATGTGTGCAAATCATTTGGAAGAAAAGGAACTCCAAGAGATTTGCAAGCAAAGTTGCTTCTCTAGATGTATTAATCTCAAAAGTGATTGATTAAAGGAAATGAATCTGCTTAAGGACAATTCTAGCAAGTGCAGTTCTAAACTGGTCCCCTCTCTATGAGTCTAATTCCTAATAGTCCCCTTAATATGGTGTATATGGTTTTCTTGTAAGTTTTTGTGGTGAGGTTTAATTAGTTAGAAGGGTATTCCCCTTAGCTTTTTTGTAATGTTAATACTTTAATGTTATCAGTGAATTATTTGTTTTTAAAAAAAATCATATGCAATAGTAAAAGTTAATAATAGTTAGGACTAAGATGAAATTTAAGGAAATGCATGTGGTTCTTAGTGGAACTGGTTTGATGAATTCTCACTTTGGCAAGGTCAAAACAAATAATGATTATACTATTGAAATGATGTTACTCATTTATGATAGCTCCTATATTCTTTTCAAAAAATGAAGTGCAGTTAGTCGTTTGTGATAGTTCCTATTTTCTTTTCAAAAACCACAATTCATTTCTATATGAATTAACTTTTATTTTTATTTATAGCAGACCAACTAACTAAGTCCGCCCCCCTTAAAAATTAGTCGAGCTTCGCTACTGATTAGATACCTAACCTTAATGGTTAATGAGCTAGTTTTAGAATCCCATATCCTTTCTAGAATCACGTTACCAACATACGTAACATAAGGGAATGAAAGTGTCCCTAACTCCAAAAAATATTAAGAATTGTTTAAAACATGGCAAGCGTACACAATTCTCACAATTTTTTTCAATCAAACCTTGATAATCTTGACTAGAACAATGATTTTAGCCACTCATGCTTGAAACAAAGACAATAGAATAAAGAAAGAATTCTAAAAATTGAGAAAAACTAAAGATGCCTAAACTAATAAAAGGCCTTCCTTTTTATAGGAAAAGAGGATGGTAAAAACCTAAGCTAAAATGGGGAACAAATCCCATTAAAATAATTAAAATAAAAGAAAATCTCATCAAAATTAGAAAATAAAATCTTGAAATATATCTTCTCTGTCTTGTGCAGATCTTTAGGATTTATTAAAGAAATTCCAATTTAAGCTTCAAGCGTGCCCATGCTTAAGTGCAGAGACGGCATTTAAAAGGAATATGACCAGCCAATCCAAAATTTGCTCCAATTAATCTTCAATTTCCTTAATATTGACTTTGTCTTCACCAAATCCTTGATTTTGCACCTAAAAAATAATTATGACATTAATACCTTCCACAAAAAATAAAAACCTAAAGATGCCATATTCACGCAATGATTTGAGCTATACGTCCTAGTTTCTTTTTTTCAAGCGTTAAAACCCCATACCAAAAATAGTATGATTGATTCTCATAATCATAAATAAGATAAAAAATGATGAAAAACAAGTCAATATTCCTCTACTATCCCTTGTTAATCTTAGGGGATAGAGGAGGGTAAGTTAGCTAAAAGATGGTTATCGGTTTATAAATGCATGGTGTCCCTTCATTTTAGGATAAGAAGGGGTAAGAAAATGCCTCAAGCACTCGGTATAAAGCAAAATATTGAAATAAGAAAATAAATAAGGGATTTGACCATTACTTAGTATTGCATTACTTAGCAATGATATATGCACTTACATTTGTTATGAGTAATAGATTAATAACAAAGAAAACTGAAGTAGTAGAAATAAACTATCTTTTCATGTACTTGTCAAACCTAATGGTAGATGACCTTTGGTAGGTGTAGATTGTATTATGTTTTGCTAGATGTTTAAGTATGTTTTCAAGTATGCCTTAGATGGTTATCATGTGTATAGGCTTAGAATTACGTTATTGTTAATGTTTGTATGTATTTTAAGTGTTTGATTGATTTTAGAGTAAAAATTGGATTTTAATTTTATGTTTCAAAAGGTGTTTGATGTGTTTGTTAGTATTGGAAATTAGGAAATTGAAGAATAAAGAAGATGTTGGATGCATAAAGGATTTCACAATCATGCTAGGCATTGCATAGGGTTGCATGGCTCTTTATCTTGATCGTGATAAGGAACACAATCATGATAGAGGGAAGAACACTGTGAGGCACGATTGTGTCTCCAAGTCACGATTATGCCATAAGCGACTTTTTTTTCGTGTTTGGAGCTTCGGGACTATTTTTGAAATTAAACAAAGCAAGGAAACCATATAAACAAACCTATAACCCTAATACACTATAAAAGAGTATGAAAAACACCAGAAAAAGGTAACAACCACTATATGAAGGAAGATTAAGAGGAGACATCAAGAAGAGCTCTTTAGAGAAATTCAAGATTTCCAGCAACTAGTTTTCTTTCTTTTCCCTTTATTTCTTTCACTATCTTGGATGTTTATTTGGATTTATAAGATGTTAAACATTATTATAAGTTTCTAGATCCCTACTATGGATTATTATAAAATTATTTTGTGAACCTTATTTCTTGTTGAATTCAATACATCGATCTATGTTTGAGAAAATTTTTGTGCATATACTAAATAATAAATCGAGAGAGTGAGTCAAGTAATTAGTGATAAGGTGTGCAAGAGAGTTGGCAACTTAAAAGACCCACAATTATGAGATTAACAATCAATAAAAACACCATCAGTATTCTTGCTCTGACTTTGTATTAATTGTTCTATATTTATCTTTATTTGTATTGTTTGTTTTCTACATTGAGGACAATGTGTTGTTCAAAGGTGGGTATGTGTATATGTAATTAAATATCATGTGTGTGTGAATTTTACATTTGTATATATCATGTGTGTGTGAATTTTACAATTGTATAGTTTTTGATTAGGTTGGCATCGTGATTTATGCATTGTGTTAATGTATCAATGGAAAGAATTTAATGGACTTAGTTCAACTTTGAACATGGTCATTTAATTTTTAAAGGCATAGTAACTTGTGAATTTTGTGTTTTAAGTGTCTTAGGGATGAATATGTATGTTAATTAGGATATGACACCTATTCTTTCACTCTAGGGATTTTGTTCGTATACATTTATAATTATAGTCAATTGAATTGGTTAGCATTATTAATATCCTTTCATGAGAGTGATTGATTAAGAATAAATGGCGTAAACTAAAAAGGTAAATAAAAAAACTATTTTGCTAGTCCTTTTTAAGAAAATTAGGTTAAGAATAAAGCTAGTAGCCAGTTGAGAGTTGTGATATAGTTGAGTAACCAGGGGCATCAAAGGTCTAGAATGACCTTCTAACCAAGGTAAATAAAAAATGTAACCTAGTTGAGTAACTAGGGGACATTCATAACAAGTTGTTTACCTTTGCGTCAAAAAACTAGGTTACAGTTAAAAATTCTGAAAAAAATGGTGTTATAATAAATTAAACTAATCGATTTTTTAACAATAGTAATAATTTTTATAATTTTTGAAAAAATAGTAATAATTTTTATGACAAGTTTCTTAGTAATAGTTTGCCTTTTTGATTAATTATTAATAACAAATGCATGCTTACAAGCATCATAGGTATGTGATAAGGGTGCTAATATTTTGATTGATATGTATATTCTATTAAACATGAAAGGACTAAGTTAGTATATTGACACATTTTGAGTGATTAATGTTTGAGGTTAAGTTAAATTCCTAATTTTGATGTCATTGTATCATTATTGTATTATTGTATGATTGTGTGTTCATGTATTCATTCCTTTTGTTTGTTTTTGTTTTTAGTTTTGCTTAAGGATAGGCAAAGGTATAAGTGTAGGGATGTTAATATATGTAGATTGTATTATGATTTGCTAGTTGTTTATGTGTGTTTTTAAGAATTTCTTTGATGATTATCATGTGTATAGGATTAGAATTGTGTTATTATTACTGTTTGTACGTATTACAGGTGTCTGTTTGGTTCAGAGTAAGAATTGGATCTTAATTTTATGTTTCAAAAGTTGTTTGATATGTTTACGAGTGTTGGAAATTAGGAAATTAAAAAAAAAAGTAGGATGCATGAAGGATTTCTCTATATGGCACTATTATGACAAGCATTATTGCATAGGGTTACATAGCTCTTTATCATGATTATGATAGGGAGCATAGTCATGATAGAGAGGAAGAACAACCTGACGTATGATCGTGCCTCCAAGTCATAATCATTTTTAGGCGTGATTTTTTCATGTTTTGAGGGTTCAGGGCTACTATTGGAATCGAACAAAGTGGCAAAACCCTAGACACAAACCTAGAACCCTAATGCACTATAAAAGAATATGAAAAACACCAAAAAGAAGTAGCAACCACTACATTAAAGAAGATTAAGAACAGACATCAAGAAGAGCTTAAAAGAAATTTCAGATTTTCAAATCAAAACTCCAACTAGTTTTCTTTCTTTCCCCTTTATTTTTTTCAATTTCTTGGATGTTTATTTGGATTTCTAAGATGTTTAACATAATTATAGGTTTCTAGATCCCTATTATTTTGTGAACCGTATTTCTTGTTGAATTAAAGACATTAATGAATGTTTGCGGTAATTTTTTGTGCATATACTTAATAATAATTCAAGGGAGTGAGTCAAGTAATTAGTGTGAAGGTGTACAGTGAGAGTTAGCAATTCAATAGACCCACAATTATTAGATTAATGATTAATTAGAAAGAGATCTTAATTGTAAAATTAATTATCTATATGATTACTTCAGATCTAATTGAATAAGTTAGGAGTAGCTTTATGAATTGAGATATTACAAATTTATAAATATGAAATTAAATAAGGGTTAGTTGATTAGATCTTGAGAGAGAGTAATCAAAACTTTAGGATATCTTCGATCAAATATAAATTGAATCAATAAGATTAATGGAAATAAGATAAGGATATAATAGTTCTTAAGTCCTTAACTTTGACCAAAATTAATTTCATTGGCAGCTGGTTTATCAATTCTTTAATTATTTCGTTTTATTAGTTTTTTCACTTTTAGTTATATATTTTAATTCAAATTAATTATTAATACCTTGGATAAAGTTCTTTTCAAGTTGTTTAGGTATTTAATAATCCTTGTGGAAATAATACCTTTTGATACTACAAGATACGATTCATATACTTACGGTATTGAGAGTTTTATTATATATAAAACTCACTTGACAACCTTAATATAGTTACTAAGGTGCCTTTAAGTCCCACAATTAAAGTAGATCATATGTCCTTAATAGTCTTATGTTTTTTTTAATTAATGCATATTATCATTGTCCATAATACTCAATAGCGTAATGAGAGGTAATAAGTTCATCCTTTTTTATATTTGATATACATCATGATCACTTTTATGTTGATTCATATTGCCTCTCTAAAAATATTTATAGCTATATTTAGTGGCTTTAGAACCTCATACTCTTCCCACATATAATAGGTTTTCATGCTCCAAGTTTTATAATTGTCATATTTATATTTTCATCTTTGTTAAACTTAGGAAGAATAGCAACAATATTCTACAATATAGTAGATAACCTTAAGGGTTAATTACAAAAAAATCTCAAACGTTGCCTAATTTTGCAATTATAGCTCAAACTTTAAAAAGTAACGCTTAAATACTCAACTTTTAATTTTTCAATTCTGGCCAGACATTAGTGTCTCCCTCAAGTTTGCAGACGTGACTTGCCATATGTTTTAGAAACCCTAAACACTTATATAAATCAAACATCATTAAACTAACTAATTAAGTTTAACAAAACTACGTCATTTAATTAAACTAACAAACTAAACTTATCTAAGCTACATCATTTTGGGGATTAAAATCCCTAAATATAAGTCGTTTCCCTTCATTCTCACACAGACGTCTGTTGTCAGGCCACTCATTCTTCCATCACATCATTGGTTCTTGCTTCATATCACTCATTCTCCCATGAAGGGAACTGACTTAGGTTTAGGGATTTTAGTCTCCAAAATGACGTAGCCTAGATTTGTTTAATCCATTAATTTAATTAAATGGCGTAGTTAAGTTGAACTTAATTAGTTAGTTTAATTAAGTCTGACATGTATAAGTGTTTATGATTTTTGGAACATATGGCAAACTTAACGGAGATACTAATGACACTACACCAAAATAAGGAGGTTTTAGACACTTATGCCTAGACACATCTAATAATTGTCTTAAATAATCTAAGAATTGGTGGAGTTTTTAGACATTTATTTATGACAACAAAATTTGTCTAAAAAATATACTAAAAAGAGTCTAAAATTTCTAAAATTTCCAATTGGTGGGATAAGAATTGACGTCTTTTATAATTTTTAGCAAGTATGCATCTAGGAATAATGATTAATTAATGTCAAAAGTGAGTAATTATAAAAAAAATGTTTAGCTAATATGAGTTTGACTTGTATATAAGTTATAAATGTTGAGCGTTTTTATAAGGAAAGGAAAGGAAAATGGGTAATTTGTGGTTATATCTTTTAAAAAATATTTAGTTAAAAATGGAGAAATGTAGTTGTGAAAGTCTTTTACTCAAAAAGTTGTAATTCTTAAAATTGAGCTGTTGAGAAGATGTTATATTAATATATTAAGATAATTGAAACCTTCTTCGTAAGCTTTGGTTGTCCAAAAAAATTTGATTTCACTCTCTCACTTAATAACCGTTGTGGGCTTTTGATTGCCATTCTCAGAAACTCTCTGTTTCTCGAGTCTCAAATCACAGGTCCATTAATGACTTTGTAACATATTCAACTGCCCATCTCCTTCGTTGTTATCGTCCTCTTCCTCGTACTCTTCTACGACGGCATTGTTCCACTTCGTGGCGTTAAGGCCAATGCCACCGTTGTTCTCTTTTCTAGCAATTGCCCTTCCATGGTGTTGCCACTCTTTCTCTCTTCCCCGAACACTTCCATGGCCTCGTCCAATCAGCTTCGCCACCTTCAGATGTCGGACTAAAAAATGGGACGTAACGCTCGCATAAGACTCCACGATGATCTCGTTCTTAACGGGTGAGGTATTTATGGTTATGTATGCAATACAAAGGATATCATCTGTGTTTATCTTGTTTGGTTTGGATATGAGTTTTGAAATTTGGTTCTACCATGTATTATACAATGCGTCTCTGGATCGGGACGCCAGCTCAGAGATCTGCGTTAATCGTAGACACAGGTAGTACTGTTACATACGTTTCGAGCATTAAATTGCGAGAGATGCAGAAGGCACAAGGTGATCACGTTTTCTTAAATATATAGGCTACATTTGTCTCATGGAAATTCCTTTCTTGGAATAGTTGTTTAAAGTGAGATTTATTCGTATAGAACAGGAATGCTTTATGCTTACCAGTAATAATGAGCTAACAAAGTAAATCGCTGAACAAAAAATCGTTTAGCTACAATATAAAATATTCTTTTAATGATGAATATATTGCATTTTATCAGGATCCAGGTTTTTAGGCAGAATTGTCTAGTACTTATCAACCTATAAAATGCAACATAGATTGCAACTGCGATGACGACAGGGAACTGTGTGTTTATGAGAGACAATATTCTGAAATGAGCACCAGTAGTGGGATACTTGTTGAGGACTTTATCTCCTTTGCTAATCAAAGTGAACTTAGTTCCCAACATGTTGTCTTTGGGTGTGAAAATTTGGAAACTGTTGACCTTTATAGTCAGCATGCTGAAGGTATAATGGGATTGGGCCGTGGTGATATGAGTAATTGATGGAGAAAAATATTATGAAAAATTGACTGATATTTTTGAAGTTGATTACAATGGAACATATAGGGTAGTTGTTTTTTGTTATGACTGGGTGGACTTAGTTAAAGGGGTGAAGCATGTGAATAGTGTGCTTTAATTTCTTCAATGGAAATGGACTCCAGAATGAATCTATTTTAGCTAATTTATGCTATTATATACATATAAATTAGTGTAATATAATATATATTTATTAACAAAAGTGTTAATTTATTATAATAATATACAGATACATATTTTAGATTAATTTGTAAAATTTATTATAATAATATGCATGTGAGTGATCTTAAAAAAAGATGCACAAAGCAAATTGTAAGCTTATATTTTTACTAAAAAATGATGGAATTTTTCGATGTAAAAAATTGTCTAAAAGTTAAAAAAATCGATAGACAAAATCATCTAAAAGCTTACACAAAGCATCTAAAATAACATTTATATGCTTAAGAAAACCGTCGAAAATGTATGTTTTCGACGCATTTATGTGTAAATAGATTTTCGATGTTTAGATTTTCGATAGATGCTTCGAAAATGTATGTTTTCGACGTATTTATGTGTAAATAGATTTTCGACGCTCAGATGCATAAAAAATGTATGCTTTTTCGACGCTTAGATGTGTAAAAAATGTATGTTTTTTGGGCATCTATATGTCTAAGAAAACTGTTGAAAATAGTTTTTGTGACACTTGTTTTTTTTATACTTTATAAAGCATTTAAAATTATTTTTAAAACGCAAAAAAAGTCTAAAAACTTCACCTTTTGTGTCTTTAAAGTCCATATTTTGTTGTAGTGCATGTAATTGGAAAAAACAGCGTGTGTCGGGGAAGAAATTTCAGGAGATTCTTGAAGAAGTGATTGTTCACCCCTTGGAAATCGATGTTGAACTATATATGGTAATTCCTCCAGGTTGGAACCAAATTCTAGAAAATTTTATGTAAGACAATTTTGCCTTTAGGGGCAATTTTGTAATTTCCCTTAAAATGAATAGTTATTAATTGTAATTTTGGTTTTTCAATAAATTACTAGTTAAATTACGTAATTTGATCTAGATAAGGGTAACAAAGTGACCCAATAAATGATCTAGATTAATGGGTCAAAGTCTGAGTGAAAAATGGATCCCTTTTAGTGTGGATCTGGTCCATATCGACCTTGTGAAGGGAAAGCTCGATTTGGAAGCTATATAAATAGGTTATGGTCTTTTGCAGTTACTCATATCAATCACGAGCATACAGAACCTTTGACCCGTTAAGAGAGCTCGTATTTTGAGAAAACTGTAGAAAGGCCTAGACCACGTGCCGGTAAACACTTTTCATACAAATCCCGGGAGATTGGAGCTCGTTTAGAGGCCGAAAACTGCTTTGGAACACAGGATGGAACCGAAATCAGTTATTCTGCATTCCTTCTTTTTTAATCCTTTCATGACCAATCCTGGGTACGTAATAAGGTCTGTGCTACGTACTACACGTGGTATCAGAGCGGTTATGTGATCTGATTATCAGAAATGAAGGTTTTTTGGTTTTTCATCTCATATGATTTTTCTCTAATTTTGATTCGTTTTTTAGCTGTTTTATGTATATAATTACGTAAAAGTGGTATACATAAGGTTAGTTATAGAAAACAGGTCAAAAACGAGCCAAACGGAGCAAAAAAGGGACTCTGGGATGTCAAAAAATTGCCTATGGTGTCTGATGCAGAGGAGTCGTCGGGCACGCGCCTGACTTGCTACAGTGACGTGGGGGAGTGTCATACGGATGGCGTGTGCGCACACGCCAACTAGACGTTGCTGCGTCTTACATAGTGGGAATGCCAACGCGTACGCCGCATGCACCCATCCGAACCACACATGTGGCAAAGGCTGACGTTGCACGCGCCACACAATAGCAACGCGTCTAAGCGCTGATCCGCGCATGGCACACACAAACCAAACGCATCTGGAGCGTGTCAACCCGCCCGTCGACGCCACACGCGCATCTGTCATGGCTTCCACATCAACATGACATTAGCTGTACGAACAGTGTTATAGTAAAAAAAGAAAATTTTAAAAATTCTCATAAAGCTATCCCAAGTATTGTTGGGTCAGTTTTCTGGTTCGGGAGTTTTTTATGTGATTTTCTAATTTTTCTGGATTTATTAAATTGGTAATTGGATTCTAGAAAAGTTTTAAAAGCTTTTTTAAAGCCGATTTGATTGTATTTTCGTACTCCAAACTGCACATAAGGGAGACACTTAAAGTTTTATGTCTCGTGTGGTAGGTTCGGGATTCAGAAAAGTATGATGGACACTCTTATTGAGAATTTTTAAATAAAAATCTCAAATAAAGTTTAAAGATAATATTTTCAGTTTTTGTATGTGATTAATTGACTGTGCATTTGGTTTTTGCATTTATAATTAATTTTCACATGCATTATGCCTATATAGAATGTGAGGATGACATAAAGTTGTATCCCTTGTGTTTATGATACTTTTTGGGTATTGATAAGATTGTAGTCACCATAGTGGCCTTTCGAGTCAGTATTTGGACTGTACCATTTACATGTTTAGGGATGTCTCTGGTCTCATATTTTGTTATTCTGCCCACAACTGTTGACCTTATATGAGATTTTGAGATGTATATAAAAGCATTTGATAGAGGAAGACTGTTACTTAAATAATCTATTCACCCAAAGGTTGGAGTATCATGAGAGTTGATGGTTTGTACTTTGATCGCTTTTATGTAGAGGTCTAATTGTATATATTATGTATTCGGTCCACAAGTGTTTCATAATATGTGTAATCGGATTATCTGGATAGATACTTTTTAATGCTTTAAAGTATTGCTGTTGTCTTGCATTTATACTGATTTTGACATTATCTTTTCTATTTTTCAGTCACCTTTTCGGCCAATAACAATGCTGTCACCATTGAAACCTTGAATGGTTTCAACTTCAAGAAGTAAAAGAAGGACATGGACTTCACATTGGAGATTGCGGACATCAGCATGGCCATGCACATCGAGCGGCCTCCCCTACTTACAGATGTCAGCTTAGAAGCTGACAGAGCAGCTATGGCGACCTGGGAAAGCTCAAATAAGCTATGTTATTTGGGCATTAGGAGGTCGATATTGGATCATCTGTTGAGTGGATTAACAGACACCACCGTAGCACGGGAGTTCATAGACCGCATATCCCAGAGATGCAGGGTCTCTTCTAATGCTGAGTAGAGCGCCTTGATTAAGGAGCTATTCTCCATGAGGTACACTGGAGAGGGAGGCGTGTGGGAGTATAACATTCGGATGGTGCACCTTTAGAGTAGGCTGAAGGCACTTGATATAACAATCACTGACTCCTTGATAGTGCATCAGGCACTGAACACTCTTCCGTAGGAGTTTGAGATGTTGGTCACATTCTATATCTCACAGGATGAGGCCTGGGACATCAATGCCTTGATTTTTCGGTATGCTGCAGCAGAGGAGAAGATCCCCTCATTTAGCTATGTTTGTAGCCGTGAAGGGAAAGGGGAAGGCTAAACCCCAGCAGCTTAAGGGCAAGGGTAAGGGTAAGATACCCAAACCCTCTCCTTATATTCAGAGTGGGCAGTCGAGCATTGCAAAGGGCCGATATGACTTTAAGAGTATGAGATGCTTCTTTTGTAAGAAGAAGGGGCGAAGGAAGTCTGACTGCTCAAAGTACAAGCTTTGGAAGGTCAAATAGGAGCTGTCAAATAACTCCTCGACCTTTATGATTCATGAATCCAATGTGGCTATAACCACATGAAGTTCTTGGTTCATATTCAGGAAAAGGCCGACTGAAGGGGAGTAGAAGCTGATGATCGGCAACAATGAGGAGGTTGACGTTTTGTATGTAGGAGATGTAGGATTAAACCTCAATATGGGGTTTATTTTGTATCTACGAGACATATTTTATATACCATCTTTTATACGGAATCTAATTTCTGTATCAGTTTTGGATAAGAAAGGTTATCATTTTGTATTTGATAATGCGGTTGTAAATATTTCTATCAATACAAGACATATCGGTACAACCTTCTTATCCTACGGACTATATAGTATGTGTCTTACTCTTAATGAGATGTATGCCTCTTCTCATATTGCCGAACCTGTTACTGGAAAAAGAACCTCTATAAAGGACACATTGTACATGTTGTGGCATAAACACCTTGGCCACATTTCCAGGGAAAGGGTTAAAAAATTGATAAAGGATAACATTCTCCCAACTCTGAACTTCAGTGATCTGGAGACACGTGTCGATTGCTGCAGGGGCAAGTTGACCAAGATAAAGAAGAAGGGGTCAACTCGTGCTTCAAGCTTATTGGACCTCATACATACGGATGTTAGTGGTCCCTATATGATTAAGTTATGTAATGCTAGATACTCCCTGACATTTATAGATGATTATTCCCGATATAGTTATGTGTTCTTGCTTAAAGAGAAGTTTGAAGTTCTTGATAAATTCAAGATCTTCAAGACTGAAGCTGAGAACCAATTGGGAAGATCAATAAAAATTATCAGATTAGATAGAGGAGGGGAATATTATGGCAGACATGGGGTTGCAGGACAAGAAAAGGGTTCGTTGGTCAAGTATTTGGAATCAGTTAGAATAGTGGCTCAGTTTACTAAGCCAGGTAGTCCTGAGCAAAATGGTGTGGCCAAAAGGCATAATATTACCCTAAAGGACATGATGAGGTCAATGTAAAGTAGGACTAACCTACCCGAATGCCTTTGGGGTGAAGCCTTCAAGACGACATTATATATCTTCAACAGAGTCCCAAGCAAGTCAGTGTCAAAGATGCCTTTTGAACTCTAGAAAGGCTGGAAGCCAAGCCTTGCACACATTCGTGTGTGGGGCTGCCCTGCTAAGGTGAGGTTATATAATCCTAATGAGAGTAAGTTGTAACCTCGTTTAACTCGTTGCTATTTAGTGGGTTATCTTGACCACTCTAAGGGGTACAGATTTTACTGTAGAGAAGGAGGGGCTAGAATAGTGGAATCACATAAGGCAAAGTTTCTAAAATTAAATGTTTATGATGAGGGAGGATCCTCACATCCTTCAGAAGTTAACAGGATGGATACTACAATCATTTTGTATCCGCCTCCTATACAGTTAGCTTCTGTGGATTTGGGCCTTAGTACTGTGCCTCTGCAGGCACAGGAACCTACGCCTATTCAGAAGGAGGTTTCTGAGATACAGGAGCCTGTGCAGTTACGCAGATCTACTAGAGAGAGACGGCCTGCTATATTATTAGATTACATAGTCTATTTAGGTGAGCAAGACTATGATATTGGACATATTAAGGATCCAACTACTTTTTCAGAAGCCGTTTCTGGACCCCATGCAGATATGTGGTGGGAAGCAATGAAGGACGAGTTGCAATCTATGAGGTATAATAAGGTATGGGAGCTCGTTGATTTACCTCAACATTGCAGACCTGTTAGTTGCAAGTAGCTATTTAAGACCAAAAAGGACACATAAGGTCAGGTTGAGCGGTTAAAAGCACGTTTAGTTTCTAGGGGATTCACTTAGAGAGAAAGAGTTGACTTCAATGTCACCTTCTCTCCTGTGTCCTCGAAGGATGCAGTTAAAGTGATCATGACATTAGTAGCTCATTATGATATAGAGCTACATCAGATGGACGTGAAGACTGCTTTCTTGAATGGTGACCTTTATGAGGAGGTCTATATAGAGCAGCCTGAAGGATTTCAGGATCAGGATGCAACTAACAAGGTATGCAAGTTGAATAAATCAATATATGGTTTAAAGCAAGCTTTCAAACAGCAGTACCTAAAGTTTGATGAGGTTTTGACCTCATTCGACTTTGTGGATAACAAAGTCGAAAGATGCTTATACTATAAGGTCAGGGGGAGCAAGGTCATCTTCATACTTCTGTATGTCGTTGATATCTTGCTCGTGTCAAATGATTTGACTATGTTGCATGAAGTTAAGTAACTTTTGGCCAAATATTTTGACATGAAGGATTTGGGTGAGCATCTTTTGTCCTCGGTATATAGATTCATCGGGACAGGTCTCAACACTCATTAAGCCTCTCACAAAGCACATACATTGAGCATGTGCTACAAAGGTTTAATATGACTTAGTGTAGACCTGTTGTAGCACCTATCTCTCATAGAGAGAGATTATCTTTGGCACAGTGTTCGAAAAATGAGGTTGAAAGAGAGGCTACGAGGAATGTTCCGTACTCTAGTGCTCTTGGTAGCCTGATGTATGCCCAGGTGTGCACTAGATCGGACATTGCACTTGTTGTTGGACTACTAGGTCGATATTTGGCTGACCCAGGTGTAGGACATTGGAATGCAGTCAAGCGGGTGTTGAGATACCTAAAGGGTACTAAGGATTATACGTTGACATACAGGAAAGTCAACGAATTGAACCTCATAGGATATTCGGACTCAGATTTTGCTATGTGTCCAGATGATCGCAAGTCCATTTCAGGATACATTTTCATGTTGGAAGATGGTGCGATATCATGGAAGAGTGTCAAGCAAACACTGGTTACTTCCTTGACCATGCATGCAGAGATTGTTGCATGTTATGGAGCTGCTACATAGGCAGTTTAGCTCAGAAACTTGATTTCTGAGTTGTCTGTAGTGGATTCGATTGCTAGACCCATACGGTTGTACTGTGATATTCTTGCTACAGTGTTGTTCAGTAACAACAACAAGAGTATCATAGGGTCTAAGCATTTTAAGGTCAAGAATTTGACCATAAAGGAGCTGATCCAGAAAGGTGACGTTGAAGTGGAGCGCATCAGGACTGAGGAAATGTTAGCTGATCCGCTGACTAAAGGACTTCGCCCACTAGTGTTTGCTAAACATTTATCCAGTATGGGCGTATTGAAGTCCTTAGACAGCAGTAGTTAGGGATCACTGTATTTTGCTCCTTAAATAATTTTATATTTTGTTGTATTATGACATTATGATTATTTATTAATAAAGATGATCATATTTTTCCTCAGTAGTAACTGTTTTGGATGTAGTCATAATACATATAGAAGTCTTAAGATTTGTGTTGATCTTAAGCATTTTAAAAGTCACTGGGCATTTATAAAGATTGACCTTGAGCCTATGTCATTAAACACGTAAAGTTTATATGGATATCCTTAAAGTTTCATATGACATAGGGGGATATAAGTTTCAATCCCATAAAAGTTCTCTAATGCTATTTAGCATTTAGTTAGAGAACATAAAGGTTTTCTCTAATGTTGTTTAGCATCTGGTGAGAAGAAACAAGTTTTCTTTAATGTTGTTTAGCATTCGGTGAGAGAAAACAGGATTTCTCTGCTGCAGTTTAGCATAAAGTTAGAGAAATCGAGACCTATAGACGAAGATGATACATATTAGATAATAAAGGTATCATTGTAGTCTGCCACACTCCATTTTTCCATTCATGTTAGTAAGGTATTAGGTATTTGTGATTATATTGGACCTGTGTCACACATGACACATGTGCCTGATATTTTTCGATATCGAAAACCTTGCAGGACAGAATGTAGGACTTTCATTACCTTTGGATCAAATGCTTTTTAAAATTTCTGGTACCAATACAGTAGTGTAACTTAACCGAATTTTTCAAATTGTTTTGAACTTGATTAAAACTGCAATTAATAATTGTCCAAAGGGGAGATTGTAAGACAAATTTGCCCTTAGAGGCAATTTTGTCATTTTTCCTTAAAGAGGAAAGTTATTAATTGCAATTTTAGTTCTTCAATAAATTACCGATTAAATTACGTAATTTGATCCAGATAAGGGTAATAAAGTGGCCCAATAAATGATATAGATTAATGGGTCAAAGTTCGGGTAGAAAATGGATCCTTTTTAGTGTAGACTTGTCCATATCGGCCTTGTAATGGGGAAGTCTGATATGGAAGCTATATAAATAGGTTATGATCTCCTGTAATTGCTCATATCAATCACGAGTATACAAAATCTCTGACCCGTTAAGAGAGCTTGTGTTTTGAAAAAACTGTAGAAAGGCCTATACCACATGCCGGTGAATACTTTCCATAAAGGTCCCGGGAGATTGAAGCTCGCTTAGAGGCCAAAAATTGCTTTGAAACACGAGATGAAACCGGAATCAGGTATTTCGCATTCCTTCGTTTTTAATCCTTTCATGACTGATCTAGAGTACGTAACAAGGTCTGTGCTACGTACTACAATTTATACTTTGCTTGTTATTATATCCATCATCTAACCCTAGCTTTTATGTTTCTCTTCCATGACTAGGAGTGGAATCTAGACTAGCAGTTCTATCAACAGATACAGAAGATGTGAGTAAGATATCACAATCCAAATTACGTCCCGATCTCCCTTCCTCTTTTCCCATATGAGCATTATTAGATACTAATATTGTGAATGGCATCGTGAATATGATTAATGATTAACTAAAATAATTTTGGCTTTATATAATTATTATGAATTTCTACATTCTCAATATCTTTTTATGTGGTAGAGCAATTAGAGAAGTTTTAGCAGCAAAAATTTTATATAATTAATAATATTTTTATATTATTTCTCCTTACCCTAATAATAATATTTTTATATTATTAGTAAAAAATTGTAAATAATTAATAAAAAATTTAATAAAATTTTAGTAATGAAAAATATAAAATATATAAAAAGTATTCTTTAATTGTTTGTATATATTTCTATATAAATAAAAATATAAATAAATAATTTTTAAATATAAATCACATATAATAGTATAAATTTATTAAATAATTAATAATAATATTTATATATAATTAATAATAAATTTTATATAATTAATAATAAAACTTTTATTAAAACTTTTACTATTTTTAAATATAAAATATATTTAAAAATTATTTGCCACTGTTGTGCGTGACTTTTTAATTGAACATTATTTCTGTTTTAAAATTTAAAACACTTGCAACAATTATTTTAATATCAAGGATATAATAGTTATTTACTATACATTACATTTCATTTCATCCATCTTCTAAACAACGTTTCACTACGTTACATTATAAACCCTTCCATCCCTCCTAGATAACTTTTCACTATATTACAATTCATTCCATTATAAACCGTTCCATTCCGTTCCAATCCCTTCCATTAATTAACATCCAACTAAACAGGCCCTTAGGTTATATTTAGTTAGATGTAAGGTTCTACACTTGTGCCAATCATTTAGGCTATATTTAGTTAGAGGTAAGGTTTTAATAAAATATAATAGAATAAAATAGTTTATAATAGAATAAAATGTAAATAGATGTACTATTAGAAAATTATTGTTTGAGAGGGGTGGAAGATTCATAACAATATAGTGAAATGATGTTTGGAAAAAAATTTTATAATATAATATAATGATATATTTTCATCATAAACTTCTCAAATTAGATGTTTCTCATACTGTTTAAAATAGAATGAGATATAGTATGAAACTCTCATATCTATCTTATTTTATTAAATTCTATTATAAATTCTCCTCCCAAACAATAGAATAATATTATATTCTATTTTATTCTATTAATCAACCCCAACTAAACATAGCCTTAAGTAATATATCAACTATTATTATTATTATTATCATTATTATTATTATTATTTACCTTCTTATGTGTATGAATCTAATAATTTGTCCATGTAATTTGAAGTATAGCATTTGTCGTTAGTCGGTACTTGTATGTCAATATATAGCTACTCCTTCATTTGCAGCTAAAAAATACAATTCCTTCTTATAATTTTATTTATTTAATTTATTTAAGAATATATTTTGATATTATAAATTTGAAATATATTTGATTGATTTTATCTAATTATTTTTAATATAAATAATTATTACTTTCCAGCCAAAGTAGATGTAAAAGTTTTATTAAGTTTTTATAATAATTAAAAATAATTAAATATGCTTTTTAAAGGAAGAAACTACAAGAAAAGTTTGTGGGCTTTACCTTCGAGCAACATTTTAAAAACTGAGCATAAATTTAAACAGGCAAAACAAGAATTTTAAGGTTCAAAAATTTTAATTAGTGTTACACTATTATAAAATTAATTAAAGATTAAATCAAATTAAAAAATTTAAAATAATATTGAAAGAGATTGTTTTATTTGTCAAAATTTTAAATTTTAATTAAAAATAAATTGTTAAATAAAATTTTATTTATTTATTTTAGTTTATAAGAATTTATAAATTTTTAAAAATTTACCAATAAATAAATAAATTGTTTTAAAAATTATTAAAATAATTTTTTATCGATTGTTTCAATTGTAGCATATCTTTTACATGCTCCTCTTGAATGTGGCATTTTTTATCACGTGATAATTATGTTTGATGTTAGACGAACGTCATGTCCTTTTTATTGTATTCAGTATCGGTTGGTATGCATTTTACTGGCTAAAAGACGGTATAAAAGTGAGATCTACCATACCGAATTATTGTACCACAATATTAAAAAATTTAAAGAACAGAACTTAATTTTTTAAACTTCCTCAAAACTTAGAATTTAACCTAACTTATAGATATTCCTAAGATCAATAGAAAGATGGAAATTAAGATATCAAAAAGTATTCTAAATTTTATAAATTAAAAAATAGAAGCCAAATTAAAAAAATCACAAAAATCCATAATTTTAGTATTTATTATGAATTATCAAAAGAGATTATGTTGAGCATTATAAATATTTTAGTTATTGAAAAACATAGTATTTTGAGAATTTCATATTATAAATATATGGTTAAGAGTAGTATACATTTTAAGTAAATTATAATAAAATTTTAATTTTAATTATATAAAAATTAAAAATTATCTAAAACAGTAAATATTAATTGGTTTTACCAGCACTAATATCGAAATTTGGTTGGACTTCGGATATTGCTTGTACCCCCAAGACAAATTTCATTTTTACGAACCTAACATCATTTCATGTTAATACTTAGGATTCTCTAATGCTTTTGTCATCTCTTTTGTGCACTCATGGAGTGTGGTAACTAGAGGCCGTATTGATCATTTTGTCAACTTCAAACTTTTATATGTCATTATATCAACTTGGTCCTTAACAACTAATTGTGGATAGGAAACTCCAGATCTTAAGTATGCCCATGGAGTCTTTCTAAAATCTAGAACTCACGTAAACAAAGTTAGAGTGGTCACTACATCTTCCTTAGAGCGTCATACCATGCATGACTTCATTTTTTTCCTTATTTGCTATAAAGGACTATGTCTTTCATCAAAATAGGGATTTCCCAGATTTGATTATTCACTAATTTATCTTCTTCGTGTACATATATATATATAGAGAGAGAGAGCGAGAGAGAGAGATTGAGAGAGCGAGAGAGAGATATGACCATCTTTTAATTTTCCCTCCTTGATACAAGACCTGGTAAATTGTATCTGGTCTCTGACGAACTTTCCTCAATAAACAAATATTGCTCTAAACGAGCCAAGTAGGTGCTCAATAAACAAATATTGCTCTAAACGAGCCAAGTAGGTCGGTATACCAAGCTGGCTCTTATCGGTTTCTGGGAAACTTGATCACGTGCAATGAAATTCTGAGATACGTCCAATAAGTATCTTCATTTTGACTTTATCAAGAGTTGCTCCTTCGAAATTAAATTCAGGGGACCATGTACGCTTTGAAGATCGACCATCGATGCTTATTTTTCTTTCCCGATGACTAAGTCAGACGGAACAATATTGCCAAGAACATTCATGTCTAATGTCAGGGAAATTTTCCTTTTGGGGTTTCAAGGAAATTTGTAACTTGAGTACCTCCTCTTTTTCATCAACCGCGTGAAGCCAAGTTGGGATGTCAAAAGGTGGCCAGCAAAGGCAATCATCTCCACCGTACGTTTCAACCATTCATTTCAACATTTGTTCATTTGCAGTCTTAAAAAGTTGTATGAATCCCTATCTCGAAGGACAGATGTCTCTATACTCAGAGTTTTGAAAAGAAAACAAAAATAATGAATAATTGGATTAAGATGTTGTGTATATACAACTTCAATTTAATCTTTTTTTAAAGGTAGCCTAATAGGTATTATCAAATTTATCACTCAGATTGTAATTTTGAAAATAGTTTTTTCATTAGTCATAAATAAAATTGTGCATTACTACGTCTCTTTAAATCTTATGTGTCAACAAAATTTCTACCGAATCTATTCTATGTTAATTACGTAGGTTATGTTTAGTTGAGGGTTTTATAATAGAATATAATGTAATATTATTCCATCGTTTAGAAAAAGGTTTTATAATAACATAGAATGAAATGAAAGAAGGGAGTTTCGTATTACATTTCATTTTATTATAAACAATAAAAATGAAAAACTTTTGATTGAAGGAGTTTTTGATGAAACGTAAAATGATAAACAACTTTATATTATATTACATTACGAACTCTTTCAACCTTTCGAAACAATATTTTACTATATTACATTTCGAATCTTTCCATTTATTCCAAACAATAATTTTATAAAATTATATCCATTTACATTTTATTCCATTATAAACCATTTTATTTCATTCTATTCCATTAAAAACTTTATATTAAATAAAAAATAACTTAAAGGAAAATCAAACGCCAGCTAATCTTTTTCTAGAACTCTAAAGCTACTAACGTGAATTGTGCATGAACTGGAGCTTTCATTGAACATAAGGTGTACATAAAAAGTCATTATTGGATTTGGACTAAACTAAAATAAAATTTAATTAACATAGTGATCATTTTGTCTTTTCAAACGATAAGCCTTACATAAATTATACCATAATGGATTGGCTACGTCACAAATCTACAATGGTACTGACAATTACATCCACATTTTCTCACCGACCACCACCGTGGCCTTTCCTTCTAGTCACCATAACCTTGAACCCACCAGCCATATGAGCCGTTAGTAGAGGGAGAAAAACCGGTTCTTCCTCATTAACCGGATTGATCTCAAACCGCTGCAAAATAGCTGCAACCACATACTTCATCTGTATAAAAGCCATATCCTTGCCAAGGCACACCCTTGGACCAGCCTGAAAGACCGGAAACTTATATGGGCTAACCGACTTCATCGACCTACCTGGGGTCACCCGTGGTTCTTCGAACCAACGGTCTGGTTTGAACTCGAACCGGTCCTTACCCCACAAATTTTCCATTCTTCCCATTCCATACGGGAAATACGTTACCCTGTCCCCTTTCCCGACAAGAGTACCGTCGGGCAAGACATCGTCAACGACAGCATGTTTTGAGTCCCATGCAACGGGCGGGTACAGTCTCATGGACTCGCATAAACTTGCTTTCAAGTAATTCATGTCTTTCAGGACTTCAAAATCTAGTTCCTTTTCACCATTGTTGAGCAGATATGATACTTCATTTACAAGCATCTCTTCCACGTTTCTGTTCTTTGAGAGCAACCAGAAGAGCCACGTCATAGCCGCCGATGTCGTGTCTCTACCGGCCATGATGAAACTTATCACCATATCTCTGACAACTTCTTGATCATGACCGGCAGATAACAATCTCGACAAAAGATCACCATCGAGCTTTCCATCTCGATCTTTTTCGAGAACCCTTTTCTTGTTTTTAACAATCTCCAAGACAGAATCGTGGACAAGCTTGATTGCTTCTTTGAGGTTCTTTTCGACCCCTAAGTTTAAAGCTCGCTTTGTCTTCCACACCGCGTAAACAGGTGCCATTCCTCGCATGGCGCTTATCATTGATGCAGTGTCAAATGCTTGAAGAAGAGGAGGAACTGGTTTCGAAAGATCCAAAGAAGAAGAGTCTACGCCAAGAGAAACCTCGGACACAACATCAAACGCAAATCTCTTCAACAGATCTTGCAAATCCAATACTTTTTTATTCTTAGCAGCGTCTTCCAGCAACGGTATCAAGCGATTTTCCACTTTTTCTTGCAGAATCTTCACTACAAATTCTCTCAGAGACTTGGTGCTAAACTCGTGGCTGGCAAGTTTACGTTGGACGCACCATAAATCGCCGTCAACGTTGAATATCCCGGAACCCAGAAGGTCTCCGAGGATTTCAGTGAAGGGTTTTCCTTTAGGGAAGTTGCTGAAGTTGGTCTTCAAAACATGCTCTACATTGGCTGGATTGGCCGTGACTACAGTCCGGCGACCACCTAGCCTCTGAATGATAATGGTCTGCGATGGAGACGCCGATAAAAGACCGGTGTACCAGTCAAGAAGACGGCGACGATTCTTGTAGAAAGAGATTAAACAGCCAATGAAAGGATAAGAAGGAGGGCCGTAATAAGAAAGCATCTTCAAGTGAGATTTGTTGAATTCATGGAAGAGTGAAAAGAATAAAAGGAAGAGAAAAAACCCTAGAGGGACAAACAAAATGAAGAAGAGTAGCATGGCTTCAAGGCTTAGCGTTCACCTGGTGAGACTTCCACAATTATCTCATAACGAAAGAAGGGAAGGCCAACTCTATTTATACACGCGCATGGATGCGAGCTTTGACTTGTAAATATAACAATGTATAAAAGCTTTAAAATCAAGAGTTTTGGGTTTTAACTTTTAAGGCCCCAGTTAATATATTGTTTGAAATTGATTGTAATTATGTCCATAACGCATAGTATTATATTAAGACAAAAATTTTAATGACTAAATTGAAAAAAATAAATGTTAAATAATTTTAAAATTTAAATAATTATTATTATTATGTTTAAAAATAAAATGTCAAATATTTAAATCATTTATAATTTTAAAAATTATCTAAAATACTCCTATTAATGTTAAAAGTGTTACAAACTCTCCCATTTAGTAGTCACAATTTAGATTATAATTATTAAAATTACCTACAATTTACAAATTTGGAAGTAAGTTTAAAATAAAAGAGAATATGTTACCAAAAACCAATAGATTATAATTTTACATCTAATATAAATATGATATTATTTATCCAAACTTAAATAGTACTTTGACCTTTAGAAAAAAAAAAGATATTATATTTCGCACGTGGTTCACAAGCTTAGGGAACGAACCGAGAGCTGGCAAGGAAGATACTTGTTAAGACAGGAATATGTCGCGGCGGATATTTGTTTGTCTTCCTTTTTTCCTTTTGCCTTCTAAGCTTGTGAGCTGTGACCACCAATTAATAAACGTGTTAAATCAAAGAGTCTTTGGAAGACTTAGTCTGATTTCGGTACTCTTCCATACGAATTCGTGTAAAGCCACTTTATGATTTCGGTACTCTCCCATACCAATTCGTGTAAAACCAGTTTATAACCCAAACTTCCTAGTTCCTACCCTTGTGGTCGTGGGAGGGAATTGGCTTGTACTTGCGTAATTATGTGTTTAAATAATATATATATAAAATAATTAATACGCTATTTAAAACAATAATACCTCTTTAAGCGATAATTCTAAAAAGTTTCTTATAGTAATAAGTTTGTGAAAAAGGCTCTTGTATATTGATAATTAGTTAAATGAATTATTTTTCTAATATCTTAATGTATCTATTCTATAAAACTACAACATAAGAGTGTAATTTAATAATATTGTAATTCTAGTATTTTCTCTCTATTAATTAGAGGTAAAAGTTGCGTATTATTAGATTTCTTCAGATTTTGCATATCAATTAAATTCTTATTGGGTGTTGTTATTATTATTATTATTGATGTAATTCTAGTATAAAATAAGTTATCCTTTTAATGAAATTCATATTGTAAGGATTTTTTAGAAAAATAGTGTTACGATTAGGATTTGTATAATTAACTAAATAATTTTTAAGGAAATAGAATACTATAAAATTCTATTTAAATCTTTTCTATTATAATAATTTGAGGAATATTTGTTTTTTTCAATTTTTTAAATTTACACTCAACAGTTGAAAATTCTCTCTACTAATTTTGGAAAAAAAATTATTTTTCTACTCTTAGAAAATACATCCTTTTATTTCTTATCATCAATTTATGTTCTCTTTTTTTAATATTTCTTCACCTTCTATTTTTCTCTTTTTATATAAAATTTCCTCATCCTTTTCAACCTTTTTTTTATCTACAAGATCTTTTAGCAGCTTTTTTAATTTTATTACATTAAATTCTTTAAAAAAATTTCTCTTTCAATGATAAAAAATGTCCTATTATTGATCAAAATTTAGCCCTAATTATTAGAAATTTTCAAGTGGAGTAATTTTGATTGCATATGGACTCACTTGGATCCAATCCAAATAATTTTAAGCGGAAGTTAGATTTAAGTGAGCTCATATACAAGATATCATATCCTAATTCAAAACTTTAAGCAATAAGTTAATTATATTTTTGTATATAACTCACTTCATCTTTTTAGTGTAGAAATACTCTACTTGTGAATTTTCAACTTTTGCCTTTCTTAAGTAAATCCATCTATATCAGACTAACTTCCCCTTAATCCGTAACTTATACAAAGCTATTTAAGTTACTATATACGTGAATCACCCATTCATCATACTCCATGCTCAAATCCATAAGTTTCTATCATTGTACTTTTGTCAACTTATCTCTGATACATGAGTCTGTTCCAATTTATCCTCGAACTCCGTCAAAATGCCATCTATACAATAATTACTCGAATTATCTGAATAAAGATACAACAAAGTCAAACTACTGAGAAGATGTATATTAAGTATCCTTAAAGGAATTGATTCAAGGAAGGAAAATAATGCTCGCTAGCTAGCTCGTCGCACCATATAACTATAGTAATCACTTGTAATGCTGAATGATTATATATGTTTTTATAGTTGACCAAGGAAATTCAACTACAAAAATCGATTTGTGTTAAGAAATGACAATTTGATGCATTTTTTAAACATTGAGTGGTGAACACTGAACATAGAGGAGCTAGCTAGGTAGATAAACCACACTATAACACAGTATAAAAAATAATGGATGCGTGAAAGATAAGAAGGAACTTAAAACTCTCACTTTAAACATGTGCTCCCTATCTTAGTGGGCTCATCACCACAATCTGCAGGCATATGATGATTGATGTCTAGTTTACATCGTTTCTCCAAGCACCGTCTCTCTCACGGTTCAAAGGACACGTTAAACCAAAATTTGCAGCCGTAGGCCTCCCTTGTCTTTATTCCTTCGTTTGGGGCTGGAGACATTACCTAAAATGCGGCTAAGGGTCTAGCCGGCAGCAAGAAATTTAGCTAACTAGGCACTATCTAGAGCCGAAATTTATTAGGCACGCGAAACATATGAGCTACGTTTTTGTTTCCACAAGTGAGACCTGTCTTGGTAAGTAATAATTGTAAGCCTTTCAATACAGATGGGCATATATAGGTTCTCAAGCTATGTGCTTATTGATTAGATGTTCTCTTTCCCATATATAATTCATTGATTATATATTACAAAATAAATCATTTAAAATTATAGTTAATTTAATCTAATCAATCGATAATGATCTCTAATACATAATACAACTCTATTAGGATGAACTATGTGATTTAATTTTTATTTTAATTCTCATATTCAAAAATTAGTATTAATTTATTTACAATATTTTTAATTATTATACACAATTTTCTCATATTTCTGTTAATTTTTAATTCAATTAAAACAATATTATAAAACAAAAATAATAATTGTTATAATATATAAAAAGTCAAATTATAGAAGTTCTAGTGTATTTATTCCATTATATATTAAAATCGAGATTTATAACAATATAGGAAAGAGCCACCAATTTAGTATTAGTGCAAATTTGGGGTACTATCTCTACGTGACGTTGTTGTGCGGACAACTATAAGCCACACCCCATAATGACGCCGCGGGTTTACGCCGACTTATCCGTGGGCGTGGAATAGCAGCCAACGGTTACATACGGCGGCCGATTTCTTATTTAATCAAACGCGTGTCCAACATAAAAGGATTGACGCCATGTATACGGCGCCATATTCAAGTTGAACACAAAGGTCTCTGCAATTTGTTTGAAAAATCCGATAGAAGAGTGAGTTGAGAGGACATGTCTTAAGATACGTAGGAAACATATTTCCCATTGCCCTGTTCCCAATCTCAGCCGTCTAATTTATTATAATGAATAGATGAGATCTATAGAAACAAGGAAAAATAGGGTATGCGGAACAAAATATATTTAGAGACATTTGACAACTGCGGCTCACCAACACCACCCCAGATTTACGGTCGGCAGCAGTTTAACTGTCAAATGTGCCAGTGTTGGTTAGTGGGGGGTGGGGCGTGGTTGTTCTCACCCAACTGATTGTTGCTTTGCTTGGCCTGTATCTTCAATTTCAATTGCGATTCACATTGTGTGGCCATGTTTGTGCATATTCAATCACTTCATTACATGATATTTGCAATATGATCAGATGATGGGACTCACGCCAATAATGTTTGTCATGTGAATTACACCTCATGTGTGATCTCATCACCATTTCTAGATTTACCAAGTACAAAGTTATGCCTATTGTTCTGGAGTATAATTTAGAATAATAAATTAAAAATGTAAAAATTAAAAATTATTTTATTTGAGCATCTAATTTTTTTAAAATTTAATTTAAAATTTAGATAAATTAATTTAAAAATTATTTCTATTAACATTTTATTAATATTATTGACGAATAAATATAACCATTAACATTTAAAAGTTATCCTTCACGTAGATGATTATGTTTGATTTACATTCAAAAAATATGAAAAAATGTTATATGATTATTCTAAATATTAATTTTATATTGTTATGTCAATTGCATCGGTAAATATTAACAAAAATAACATTTTAAATTGAATTGTTGTATTTTCTAAAAAATTAAACACTTATTAAAAATTTTAACTATTATATACTAAAATGAAACAAATGTAGAAAGATTTGAAATTTTATAATTTATTATCCCTACTCTCTTAGTAGACCAACAAATTTAAGATGTTAAAAAAATTAAATAAATTTGTAACATTCTAATATATAAAAATTAATTTTAATACTAATATCTATTCACAAGACAATTCTCATTCAAACATTTAAAATAAACTTGTTACCATAAATTTGAGATATAGTCTAAGTTTGAATCTAACTTCTAGTATAATTAATAAGTTAGAATATAATTTCTATCATATTTATTAACTTCTTTTCGATAGACGTGTAGAAGTAAATAATAGAGTATTTTTTTAAAAATGTAATATTTAATTCCTTATGTAGCTCCGCAAAAAGGGAAGGTACATGGGACAAAAATAAACGTAAATGTTATAAATATCTTATTGCTTGTTCCTTAAGTTTGCCCACATATGCAATTATAAACTTCATCTTTTTTATGGTAGATGAGTGATCGCTTTTTCCCTTGACGAGATTTTAAAACTTCCAAAGTTGATATTATGAGATATTTTCCATATTATGGATAGTTTTAATACCCAAAAATGGTCCAACATTATGTAATTAGTGGATATTAATTTCCTGATTTTGTGGTAACTGTCAATGTATTTGATGACAGTACATTGATATATTTTTTCAGTTACAGAGTTTTGAGTCCCTAAAATCCTTTTACCTTTATGAAAATACATTATCAATTTGAAACTGATAGCTTAGAAGAACTTCAAAATCACGTACTTTTCAAGCAAAAATTAATGGCAGAAGGTACATTGATTTCTTCTACATTCAGTTTATTTATTATTATAACATATATTACTGTTGAATATATGTTGACACTACAATAAACAGGTTTTTTTGCGACCAAAATAAACGTCGCTAAAAGAAAAGAAATCGTCGCAAATTAATATTTGCGACGATTTCAAGTTGTCGCCCAAATCTTCGCTGAATCTCGGTAACAAAATAACATCCGCGACATTTTGCATAATTCGTCGCCGAAACTTGTTTGTGACAAAAATAATTCGTCGGTAAAAATTATTACCAACGATAAGGAGGAACGTCGTGCAAGGTTTTGTGCGACGTTTCTGTTTCGTAGATAAAAGTTTTTTCTCACAAAATTGTATTCGTAGGTATGTATGTTTAGTGACGATTTTATTTTGGTACCAGAATCCTTTTAGCTACTAAGTTTTTATTGTAGGGAAATATTTTTAGAGATATTTCTATAAATATAGGTAAAAACTTTTTGTGACGAATTGGACTTTGGTTGATAATAGGAATTTGTGACGATTGTGTTTTGGCAGCAAGAAAGTTTTAGCTACGAAAACGTGATTGTAGCAAAACCTTATTACCGACGTTATTTATACGTAGTTAATTAGTTTTTGTAACGAATTTATTTGGTATCTAATAGTATTTAGTAACAAAATTTAACTTTTAATTTAATAATTATTATAATAGTTAAAAACAAATTTATTTTAATTTATTACAATTTTAAAGTCTTTTTGTGACAAAATTTTTTGATAGCTAATATTATTTAGTAACAATTTTTAATTTTGAAATTAATAATTATTATAATTGTTAAAAATGAATTTATTTTAATTTATTACAAATTTTAAGACATTTTGAAATAATTAAATTATTTCTTTATAATTAATGTTAGTGACTTATTTTGTAAATAATAATAAATTGAAATAAAATAAACATATAAAATGGAATGAATTGTATATAAAACAATATTTATACATTATTTACAAACTAAGAGTTTGCATATGAGTCAGTACTACTAACATATGCAGAACCTAGCATTTGTTTAAACAAATTTTTAAGCTTGCTAACTTCTTTTACTCCACGATTTAACTTGTCTTCTATGTACTGTAATTTTGTCTTTAATGCTTGGTTCTCCTCTTGAAGTGCCGTCACATATGCTGGTCGTGACGAAGAGGCACCAACAGGCTTAGGGCTATATCCAAGATCTTTGATATAACCCGATCGTGTACCAAGGATATTGTTGCAAATGTCATCGACATTGGGCTGATTTCTCTCAATCAATGACGATTGCAACAACTCCTGCATCTTGTCCTACAATATCAAATAGAAAATCGAGTTAACTAAAAATTTATTAGTTAATATTATATAGAAAAATAAATTGTAATATTAATTTATTTGTACTTACAAAATTACTTTGTGCCTCTTCAAACGTCTAGCCTTGACCTTCCTTTTATTATGTGTGCTTGTACAGTGTGATCCTATCACTCTCTTGCCCTTGGTGTTCTGTTTGACTTTATAATATGAATTTAAAAAATTATAACCAATTAGAATTTATTTTATTAAAAATAGAATAATAAATTGAAAACGTTACACTTACTAATTCTTGTCGGACAATGACAAATGATCTAAAGCCGGTGTTATAAGGAGTCTTCATTAAGACTTTGTTGGCCTTGGCTTTAGAAAACTTTTCCTAAATTGAGAGAAGTAGTTATGAGATCTATAAATATAATTAATGAAAGGAAATATGAAGAGGACAAAACAAACTTGATCATTCGCTGAAGCCTAATAATCACACAATTTATTCCAATTTTCTTCAGTCTCTCGTTCTGGCACATGTCTCTTTGTCTCTTCATTGGAAGGAAAAGACTGATAATATTTATGAAATCGATATCGGTGATTCTTCAACAGTGAACTAACACTGCTTGAAACCTCAGGCATGTCGATATCAACGATATTGAGCTTCATCTATAAAAACACGTATTAGATAAGTTATTAATTTAATTAAGTAAAATTGCAATACTTATAATAAAATGAATAGAAATATTATCGAAACTTTATCCAAAGCATTTTACAGCAAGTTGTCTTCCTTCAACTGCCTAAAATACTGAAGGCATGGCAACTCATTTCGAACAACGATGCCTAACTCATTGGCCAACTTTACAGCTTTGATCTTATCCACTGGGTGCCCTTGCGTCGAGTCAATCGTCACTGACAACTTGGAATTCATTGCAACATTCATTCGTTGCAACTTAACTCCTTTTGTCTTACCTCTACCTCGTTTTCTTAGGCCAGAATTAGAACATGAAAAAAATACATAATGATAAAAACACACTAAACATATAATTAGAGCATAAATGTAAATATGTTTGGTTATAAAAAACATATATGAAGATCCCTTATGACTACCAGACGATGTTGGTAAAGGTTGTTGTTGCTGACTTCCCTCATCTATTAATGGAATTGCTGGTTGTTCTATGGGAGAAACTTCATCTGCCATGACCACGCTCTTTGCCTTGTTTCTCCCAGGTCCTATTATAATGAACCTATGTAAAACAAATTAAGAACAAAACGTATAATTGTAATTGCAAAATAAAAATAACATTTTGTGAAACATTAAAACTATGCTTAATTAACATAACTAAAACATCAACAACATAAAGCAATTGTTTTATTAACATTTGAAACAATATAAACAATGAAACTTACATTCAATCATCATGATCAAGATGAAGAAAATCATCATCATTAAGTAAATTATCGGGAGATTCTTCGTCACTATATTCCAGCAAAGTATCGTCATTGTCATTGAAGTTATCCTGAGTATAGTCTTCGTCTGTTTGTAAGATAAGATGGGGTTGGACTTTATCCATTTGAACTATGTTGGGCTCGACATCTCTCCTATAGAATGATGATATATCTATATCTTCTACTGGAATACCTTCGTTATTGATCTCCAATCCAATATCTTGATATGCTTCATCAACATTTTCATCCAATTCACCAAAATCCTTTTCATAAAAATCAAAGACATGCCTTTGTTGAAACTTTTGAATAACCTTCCAATTGCAACCTAACACAGTATCATTTACGTAGAAAACTTGTTTGGCTTGAGTTGCAAAGACAAAAGGATCATATATCTTGATATGCTTCATCAACATTTTCATCCAATTCACCAATATCCCTTTCATAAAAATCAAAGACATGACTTTATTGAAACTTTTGAACAACCTTCCAATTGCAACCTAACATAGTATCGTTGACGTAGAAAATTTGTTTGGCTTGAGTTGCAAGGACAAAAGGATCATACCATGTCTTACTAAAATTTATGCTAGTAATATGCCCGTTCACTCTCATGTCATTTAGATCAAACCATTTGCATTTAATTAGAATAACCTTCTTATCCTTGATGCAGTGTAACTCTATAATTTCAGATATGACACTGTAGAAGTCAATTATTTTGTCGTCATGACATCCTTCAATGACAATGCTATTATTTTGACTTCTAACTCGACTATTTTGATCTTCTATGTGATATCACACCCCATTTGTTAGACCTTGTTTCTGGAGTCTAACTCATACTCATAAAATGTGAGCGGCACTCTGAAGGGTTCTTATAACATACCAAACATCCATAATTGAGCACTTGACATACGACAATACATTCTTATGTTTATATCCTCAATCGTCATCCTAAACATATCACTTAATTTATCTCTTATTTCCATAACCAACTAAGTACATTTCAAGTTTCATTCAAGCCTAAATGTACCATAGATAAGCAATGATAAGCCCACAACTTATAAAATGTA
>JANZXP010000009.1:1876470-1896561 GCA_027576715.1 Erythroxylum flavicans
TATCTCAATTTTTGTACGGAGGTAAATTAAATGAATTTATTCGTTTTAAGTATCACTGGTGGGGAATCCCTCCCTCGGGAGAAGCGCGTCCAGATGTCACGTAGGACGTCGGGCTCGTGACCTGCCCGGAGAGGGGTTCTAACACTAAAGGATCTAAACACTATTTCATTTGATTAGCTAAAAGGAAACTTGATGATCCATGAGACGGACCTTAGACTAGATGAAGGATCTTCCTATAGAAGAGGAATGACTATAAAATCTATTGATGAATCAAATGGTAATGAAAGCGACACTGGGTTGTAGGTAGATGGAGATGATGAATTTAACCTTATGGTCAAAAAGTATGCACATTTTTACAAAAAGAAGCTGATGAAGAAAAGAGAAGGATTTAAGAAAACTGGTAACAATAGGTCCATGTTAAAAGGCAGCAGCACTAGCAGAAGCAATACACAGAGTACTCAAATTATATGATATCACTACAAGAAGCCTGGACATACTAGACTGGAATGTCCTTGTCTTTTCCAAAAGGTGAAAGTAGAAAATAGAAGACCTATAAAGCAAGCTATAACTACAACTTATTTTGAAGAAGATTTTGAGAATTTTAATGAAGAAGAGCATGAAGAAGTAAGCAATGTTTGCAATATGGCTAATTCAGAAGAGGATGATGTATATAGTTTTAACTCTTATTTTGAAATTGATGAACTAAGAGATGCATATCATGAATTGTATGCTCAGTATAAGAAATTAATTGTGAAGTATGTTAAAAAGGTTGAGAAGTAAAAAAAAAATGCATCCTTGAATAAAGTTAGATCATTAGAATCAGACAATAAGAGTCTGTAGTCCAAGAACATGTCACTTACTAAGATTGAAAATGACTATAAGCAAAACGTATACGAAAAGGAATTCTTGGAAAAAAAATAATTCTGTTAGAAAACGCATTGCTTGAGAATGATTGTAAAGGTTTTAAAAAAGTAAAACATTTAGAAGAAAAGGTTTCTAAACTAGAATTTGCAGATGATCACCTAGAAGTTGAAAAAGAAAATTTTGTTGAAAGAACCACTTCTCTAAAAAAGGACCTAGCTAATTTTGATGACTGAAAGAATAATCTTAATGCATTGTTTGGTAATGGTAAAGGTGTTTTTGATAAGACAAGAATAAAATATGATGAAAATAATAATATCAAGCAATACAAGAATTTATTTCTTGAAACCAGCAATAGCTGTAATCAAAATAGTGGTAACCTCATTCATCTATTTTGTGCTTCTACTGTGGCAAACATAGACATATTAGTCATTCTTTTCACATACATAAAAAAGGGAAATTACCTGAAATATATGTTTGGAGACCAAAAGTTCATATTACTAACCTGAAAGGACTTTAAAAAGTTTGGGTACCTAAATTGAGATAGTACATTCTGCAGATATGCTTCAACAGAATAGTAACAAAAGAAAATCAATAGATAGTTGACAGTGATTGTTCAAGAAATATGACAGTTTAAATATCACACTTTAACTATATTGAAAGCAAAGGTGAAGGTAATGTTTTTTTGATGACAAAAACAAGGCAAAGGTTACCTATTTAGTAAAATTGGTTCCTTTGACTCTACTTCTATTGATAATGTTCTGTATGTTGATGGTTTGAAATATAATATGCTAAATGTGATTCAGTTATATGATAAGGGATATAAAGTCACCTTTTATACATCTAATTATAAAATAATTGATAATCATAATGATAACATTGTGTTTGTTGGTCCTGGAAATCAAAATATATATAGTGCTTTGAAGACATATCTTCTCGATAGGTTAAGTGATTTGTTTCTCTAGAAAAGGACTCATTAATTTGCATAGAAGATTTGCACATTATGGCATGAACATTTTGTCAAAATTGTCCAAGAATGAATTAGTAAGAGGATTACCTAATTTAACTTTTGAGAATAATCAGATTTGTGAAGCATGTTTAAAAGAAAAACAAGTTAGAAGTAGTTTTTCACCCAAAAATGTTGTATCTATTAGACAACTCCTTGAGCTTATACATATTAATTTGTTTGTTGCTACTACAACTCAAAGTTTTGGTGATAAAAATTATGGTTTGGTTATAGTAGATGATTACTCTATATTCATATGGGTTTATTTCCTAGCAACTAAGGATGATGCTTTTGAATTTTTTGATAATTTTTTCAAAAAAATTTGGATGGAAAAAAGATACCACTTTACTTCAATTTGGAGTGACCATAGAGGAGAATTTGATAACAGAAAGTTTGGAGATTAATGGTATAACTCATAATTTCTCCTGTCTAAGGACTCCTTAGTAGAATGAGGTTATTAAGTGAAAGAATAGGAATCATATTGATATGGCCAAGACCATGTTGTGTGAAGGTGGTCTACCTCGTGACTACTGGGAAGAAGTTGTATCTATTGCCTGTTACATTCTAAACAGGTGCCTTATAATGCCTATTCTTAAGGAAACTCCTTATGAGCTATGGAAAGGAAGAAAGCCCAATGTTCCCTACTTTCGGGCTTTTGGCTACAAATCTTTTGTGTTGAATAATGGCAAGGACAACCTTAGAAGTTTTGAAGCAAGATCGAGTGAAGCCATCTTTTTGGGATATAACACTACTAACAAAGGATTTGGAGTCTACAACAAAATAACCAAGAGGATAGAAGAGTCAATACATATTGTATTCAATGAAGCACTACCCTCAATAATAGATACTAATTCAAATGATGAAGAGCATCCTTTATTCCCTCAAAATACACCACGAACTTAAATTGCATTAGAAGTGCCTTCAAATTTGCAAGATCAAAAAGGTCCTTCTAAATTTAGGACAGAAAAGGCTCCTTTTGTGAGTACACCTTAACAGGCACCTATACAACACATAACATTAGATGTTCAAAGGAAAAGTTTTAGGACATTAAGAGAATAGAGAGGTCTTGATACACTTCAGTATATTCTAGGAGACCCTTCATAAGGTCTAAGAACCAAATCATGATTCAAAAATAATTATGTTTCTTTTGTTTCACAACTAGAACCAAAGATTACTGAAGAGGTACTTGCTGATGAAAGTTGTACTGTAGCTATAAAAGATGAACTAAACTAATTTCATAGGAACCAGGTTTGGAATCTAGTACCATATCCATAAAACAAGTCATTCATTGGAACTTGAAGGGTATTTAGAAACAAACTTGACAAAAATGGTAAGGTGATAAGAAGTAAAGCTAGGCTTGTAGCTCAAGGCTATAATCAACAGGAAGGTATTGATTTTGATGAGATTTATGCACTTGTTGCTAGACTAGAATCTATCATAATTTTACTTGCTTTTATATGTCATAGAAAATTTAAATTATTTCAAATGGATGTCAAAAGTGCCTTGTTAAATGGATATCTTAATAAAGAAGTGTTTGTTAAGCAACCTCCAGGTTTTGAGAATATAGACTATCCAGATTATGTGATGAAATTAAAAAAGTGTTGTATGGTCTTGAGCAGGCTCCTCGAGTATGATATGATAGGTTAAGTAACCTCCTATTTAGGAACAACTTTGAAAGAGGAAAGGTAGATAAAACCTTATTTTTTAAGAAAAAGGATAATGATTTACTCACAGTTCAAGTAAGGGATGATGACATAATATTTAGTGCTACTAACCCATCTTTTTATGAAGAAATCTCAGCTTTAATGCAGGGGGAGTTTGAGAAAAGTATGATGGGGGAACTATCCTTCTTCCTTTGGTTGAAAATCAAACAAACAGAAAAAGGGATTTTCATTAGTCAAGACAATTATGTAAAGGAACTTATCAAGAAATATCAATTCGAAAATGCCAATCTGATGGGAACTCTAATGTATACTGGAACAAAGCCTAATAAGGATAAAGCGAGCAAAGCTACTGATGAGACAAAATACATAGGAATGATTGGTTCACTTTTATATCTTACAAGTTCAAGATCAGATATAATGCTTAATGTGTGTCTTCGTACATGTTTTTAGTCAAATCCTAAATAGAGCCACCTTTAAGCAATCGAAAGAATCTTTCATTTTCTTTTAGGAACCATGGACTTTGGACTATTTTATCCAAAAACATATTTATATAGCATGGTTAGCTACTATGATGCAAATTATGCTGGTGATAAGGTTGACATAAAAAGTACAAGCGGTTATTATCAATTCCTTAGTGGATGTTTAGTTTCTTGGTATTGTAAAAAACAAAATTATACAACACTTTCACCAATTAAAGCAGAATATATAGTAGCTGCTAGCTGTTGTGCTCAAATTTTGTGGATGAAACATTAACTCCAAGATTTTTCTTTAAACTTTAGTCATATTTCTATATTATGTGACAACACAAGTATAATTAATTTATCTAAAAATCCTGTGCATCATTCCAGGACTAAGAATACAGAAGTTAAACATCACTTCTGTAGAGATCATGTCTTAGAAGGAATTATTGAATTGTTGCATGTTAATATTAAAAACCAAGTAGCTGACTTATACTAAGCCCTTTTTGGAAGATAGATTTGGTTTACTAAGAAAAGAGCTTGGTACATGCAGATTATAAGATATCTAACTTTGTTCGAAGATTTTATCTTCAGAAAAATGTGTTACTTCTTTTTTTAGATATTAACAGGCATCTTCTAATGTGATACATAGAAGGCTCCTATCCTTTCAAAGAGGAAGATTAACTTCATCCAAAAGCTGCAATTAGTAAATGATGTAGTTTGTGTATTAAAAAAGAGTACGTAGTTTTGTAGGTTTTAGTAGATGATGTAAAAGATACAACACATTATTAAACTTCGCAGAATGTGTGCAATTTGTCATCTTCTTACGAAACCCACTCTCAGAAACCCGTTGGCATACCCAGCAATAGTTGCATTACTTCAACTCATCTTGATATCATTTGAAGTTACTCACTGTAATCGGACTCTTTGTCTCTGATCAAAATTTCTCATAAATTTCAGCAAATTTCACTGCAATGGCATGAACCAAGAGAAAAGCGTAAATGAAATCAAACTCTTTTAGACCCACTTCGAGCCTTGAAGAAGTCTTACACTATGACCAAAGACTTGAATCCTCCATTCTTGAACCTTCTGTGAAACCCACACCTAAATCACCAAAAACCCATATAGAAACCACTGTTTCTTCCTCTATTAAAAAGCCACTATCTTTACCCACACAGTGACTAATGGAACCCTTGCATAGATATGAATGAAAAAGGAACAATATACCCTTTCCGTTAGTAGAAAAGACAACTTCTAATTCATCTCATTAAGACATAGGTCAAGAATTTAAGAAGAAATAGAGGAATGATCCTTGACATAATTATTATGAAGAGGACCCTGAATCTATCAAAACACGAAGACAAAGATGAATCTATTGGTAAAGAAGAGTCTATTAGCACAGAGAAGTCACCTAGTAAAGGGGAGTCTCCAATTTCATCAGAGAACATATGTACTTTCTCTTAATCTCTAGTTACAAAACCGTCTTCTCCACCACTATTTATGCCATCACCTTCACTACCACAAATGCACGAGCCTACTCTAACTACTCCAAGCGTTTCACTAAGACATACTCTAAGTTTTTAACTAAAACAATCACCCATTTTAAAAACTGGTTTCAATATCTCCAATTTGCCTAAGGAGTAATGGATTATTTCTATGAATAATGATGAATTTGAAGAGGAACCTGTTCGTCTCATCAAAAAACCAAAAACAAGAAGCAGTACATCTATGGCACAGGCCAAGAAAAAGAGTTTGGCTTAATAGGAAAAGGACTCTAAAAAAATGATGAACAAATACAAAAAGAATCTTCTCAAAAAGGAAGAAGAGTTGAATAAGATGAGTTTGCTCAATCTGAGCTTAGGCAGAAGAGAAGAGAAGAAATAAGAAGAGGAAAGCTTCATATCATTGAGGAGCCTTTATCAGATCCTCTAACTCAAGAGGATCCTCTCTACCATGAAACCCCAAAAGCTCCTGTTAAAATCCCAAAGGAAAGAACCCTGTTGTAGAAGAGAAAGGAGAGTCATCAGAACCTCCAAAACCTTTTAATCGATGGAAGTTGAGGCCAAATATAAAATACACTATAGAAAAAGAAAGATAGTTGTCGGACACATTCTGCCTCCTTTTATGTTCGATGATATTGGTATCAACATATTTCCATATTTTCTTACCGTAAGTTCGCGTAATTCTCTTATTTTGAATGAAATTGTATCTGATGAGCTGGTTAGATTATTTTACACTCACATGAGAAAAGAAATTATTGATGAAAAATTGTCAATTATCTCATGGGTTTGTGAGTGTGAAACTTTCATAATTGAAGAGATATTGGGTAATTTGCTTAATATAGCCCCTCTAAGAAGAACTAATTTTCCTTGCCATAAATGGGATGTTGTTGATCAAGACATTGCAAAAATTGTTCAATTCATCTATGTCAACATTATAGACATGCAAGATGGAAGACATTGGTATAGACAGTTAGATTGCTTGCAAAGATTCCTTGCATCACTCTCTGCCACATCTATTTTCCCAATAGAGTTGTAGTCTTCCAGACACTTATTTCATCTATAACTTGCTAAAAGGTAACCAAATGAACATTCCTACTATGATAATATGATTTATGCTAGATAAGGGAAGTCATAAGAACATAAGTGGTTGTTTACCTTATGGAATGCTTCTGACAAAAATACTTGTTTATCATGGTGTTTCTTTTGACGATTTGGAATTGTATAAGCTTGTAAAGTATCATTCCTCCATTCCCTTCCAAATTGGGTACAAGCTGAAAGAGAACATATGGGTTGACAAGAAGATTGAAAGAGTTACAAATGTCATTGGATCTTCTCCAGAGAGACAAAATCCTATTACCTTACAAGATGTCAACACTTTTGTACTCCAACAACAACTGAGGGATAGAAGGTTCACTCAGGACCAGATGAATTTCCAAGATGACCAAAATGTACAAACAAGTCACTGAAATGAAGAACCTACTTCAGACCCTCATCACCACCTTTAAAGATCAAGGATACTTTCTTTAAAAAATATATCATTTTTAAATTCTCTGTGAATGATTTTTAACCTTGGATATTTTGTGATGTCCTGAATATTTCTGTTTATGCTTGCATGGATATTTTGATTTGAATGTTTAGTTTTTTTCCTATCCTTTTCAATAATGACAAAGGGGAAGAGTAGATAGGACAAATATATTTTGAGCAAGCTTTAGAACATGTTGCATGTTGATATTAATGTTGATCTATCTTGAATGTTTTGAAACATGCTTTGGAACAAGCTAATGATATTTGAAGGTTTTTTAATGCTTATATTAAATGTTTCCAATGATAAGTTGATATAGGTTGATAGATGCTTGATATTCATAGCTAAATATGATTGCATAAGTCCCTTTCATTTCAACAAAAGATAGCTACTACTACTTGGTATTAAGAGGCTCTTTCTAATCACAGTTGTTAGTAAGGACTTATATAAAAGTATAAGTATCTTTTGAAATCCTTCATATTTATTTGAATCTTTTTAGAATATATCTTTTATGACTTATCATCATCAAAATGTCGGAGATTGTTAGCTAAATGCTTTTAAATTGATAATTTTGATAATAACAATCAATAATATTCAATTACAATTTAAATTCAAATGTATTTGACAAAATTATCTCATTTATCCTAAAAGATAACAATATACAAATGGGTATGTAACTTAGTTATCTATTTAAATGAGAGGATAATCGACTAACAACTATTATTTTACAGGAACCAACTTAACAAACTCATTCAAATAGTCATAAATGGTTCCGCAAAATCTGGAATGGATAGTTCCTATCATTCTGTATGGACCAAGGAACTTATATTCATCCGATTTGACAGTTGGCTTCGAGACATAGTCAAAAATCTATCCAAACATTTGGATATTTAAAGATATGGTCAAAGATGATATGGAAGACATTTTAACATATTCAAAGTTGATTTAGTTAGTTCATGATGAAATTGAAGCAATAGTTAGTATATGTGAAGAAAATTTTAAATGGATCATTGAAGAGAACTCCTTTTTAAGGAAGAGCTGTTGCATTCACTCAGCATAAGATTTGAAAATATATCAATAGCAGCTATACTCAAGATCGAGATTTATATCTTCATTTATCCTCCTTGCTTTAGAAAGTGTAAACACTCTATTGAGAGAGATTATCCATTGTAGCTCATATTGAGCAAATCCTACTTTTAATTGTTGAGAGTTTGTAGAGGCTTGCCAAATACTATTAGTATGGAAGGTTGAACAACCTTGTAAAAGATGTACTTGTGATCTTGGAGAGGCTCGTCAAATCACTACTTGGAGATTTTAGTGAAATACTCAAATGGGATACTTGGGGATTGGACATAGGCTTGATTATAACCAGAACCAGTATAAATTGGTTGTGTCATTCTTTCTTATTCCTTAGTTTTTAAATTTTTGCACTATAGCTACTGTTGTTTTCAAACTGCAAGATTCTTTTTTCATTTTAAATTGTAATATTCACCTGTCTTTTATACGAATTGATAGTAACTTGCAAAAATTTTCAAGTCATACACAATTCACCCCCTTTTTACGTGTGATTACTTTATCAATTCCTTGCAACTTCCTTGCCAATGTTGATTAAACATAGAGAGCATGCTTTAGCAAGGAAAATAAGACAACTTATTGGAGATTTCAAGCGTCAATTTGAATTAGAAAAGTATAGATCATCAATTGAAAACATCATATATGATTTTGGAACAACCAGAATTATTCTAGCTACTAGATGGACTAATGGTAGTTATAACACTTACGATAGTTATAAAAAATGTCAGTTATCATCTACGTCGGGTAATCTATTATATGCTTGATCCAACTACTCTTCAAGCTAATCCTCTGTTGTAACAAAATCTAATGGGAAAACTTAATAATAAATCTTATTTGAAAGTTTATATTGGTTTAGACATAACTGTTATAAAACTTCTTATAAATACTGTGTTATTTATTTAAACATATGTAATTTGTGTACTAAAGACTACATAATGTATCGCTCTATATTGTGTTACTCTTCTATATGAATAAAGTATCCTATTATATCATTTTAAGCTTGATTTCCCTTTTTATTAAAATGACATGCGTGCTAAAATTTTTTCATCTCAAGTTCTTCTCTTTGCATTTTTTTAGCTAATCACATTCACATAGGAAGATGCATTCCTTTTAGGTGCACCAATTTCTTTGTTGGCTTTCCACACTTTTTTTAAAGGTAGTTGGAAAAGGGTTAAAACAACTATATTGTCAAAATTACAACCAAAGCTTGACGTTATCAAAAATGAAATTGTGGATGTACTTCAAACTAACCTAAATAGCATAAATGTAATCAATATATTATACTAAAATAGAGTTAGAGAAAATACAATAGCAACTATGCAATCAACATCATAATACTCCCTTAGGATCCAAGGATGTAGCATTAAGGTATCTTTGTCGAAGAAGGAAGTGAAGTGAAGGCTTATTAGATGGATTCTCCTGCTCTAAAAGTTCGATATAAAGTTCAAAGATAAGAAAGGTGAAGAGAACTTAATCGCAAACCACTTGAGTCGAGTTATGAAGGAAGAGAATTCAATACCATTGCAAAAGTTGTTTCCAGATAAGCAATTACTAATGCTTCAAGATAAGGTACCATAGTATATACTAATATTGTGAAATATCTAATGAACCATGAGATACCGACTGATTTGAGTAAAGCTAGATGGAGTAGAATAAAGAGTGATTCAAAATATTATATTTGGGATGATACTTAATTATGTTTATGTTGTTCTGACTAAGTAATTAGGAGATGTGTGACTGAACATGAATGTGAACTTATTTTGAAATATTGCCATTTTTATGCTTGTGGTGGTCATTTTGGGCCTGATAGAACTATTAGGAAAATACTTAAACGTGGTTTTTATTGACCAAATATATTTTGAGATTCCTATATGTTCTACAAAGCATGTAAACAATGCCAGAAACAATGTAATTTATCCCACAGAGACCATATGTCTTTACCTCCAATCTTTGGATGATAAATTTTTTATATATAGGGCATCAATTTTATGGTACCATTTCCTTCTTCTTTTGGCTTTCATTACATTTTATTAACTATAGATTATGTTTCTAAATGGGTGGAAGCTAAAGCCACCAAGACTGATGATTCTAAAGTTGTTGCAAAATTTGTAAGTCTAACATTTTTGCTAGGTTTGGAGCACTACGAGCATTGATTAGCAATAGGGGTATTCATTTTTGCAATTGATTAGTGAGAAATCTTTTGAAGAAGTACCCTGTCCCTCACAAGGTGTTGATAGCCTACCGTCCACAAACAAACAACCAAACAAAAGTGTCAGATAGAGAAATTAAGTCAATCCTTAAGAAAATGGTGAGCCCAAATCATAAAGATTGGAGCCAATGATTTGATGACACTCTTTGGGCATATAGAACTGCATACAAGACACCAATTAGAATGTCTCCATATTGACTGATTTACAAAAAGCCTTGTTATCTTCCAGTGGAAACTGAGCACAAAGCTTTTTGGACAATTAAGCAATGCAATATGAAGATGGACACGGTTGGTGAACAGAGAAAATTATAACTGCAAGAATTAGAAAAGCTTAGGCTTGATTCTTACGAGAATGCAAACATTTACAAAGAAAAGATGAAACTATTTTATGATAATATGGTTGTGGAAAAATTTTGTTTATGGTCAAAAAGTTTTTCTATACCATTCACAACTTAAGCTTTTCTCAAGTGACTTATGTTTTCATTGGATTGGACCTTTTCTTGTTTCTAATGTGTTTTCACATAGTGCAGTTGAAATTGAAAGTTTACAGACAAACAAGCAATTCGAGGTCAATGTTCATTGATTGAAACCCTTCTATGAAGGATTCTGAGTGGAATATGTGGAAGTGATAGGGTTAGAAAACCTTCATTATGAAGCTTGAGCAATATAAAGTCAATCCAATGACGGTAAACAAAGGCGCTGTTTGGGAGGCAACCAAAAGGAAATTAATTTCAGTCTATTTACATTTTTGTATTTTCTATTTTCATTAAATTCTCCATTTCTTACATTTGATTTTAGATTCGAGACAATGTAAGTTTTAAGTGTAAGGGGGGATTTTAGTTTTTATGTATGTTTTTAGCTTAATTGTTGCTTATGTGGCTTTTTAGCTGTTTTTAAAATCAAACAAACAAACAAACAAATATTTCTCTTTTTCTATTACTTTTAGAACTATATACTCATTATTAGAGAATGAATTGACTAGAAGAATCCATGGCAACCTAAGCATGTTCTTTTACCCCTATGATTGGCTAATATGCATTATCTTTTGAAGAGTAGTGACTAATGGTAAACGCTAGTGAGATTTTGAGCCTTTATAGATTGACACATCTATATCAGTCTCATTTTCTTTTGTTAATGTGTAACCTTGATGACATGTACATCTTAACTTTGCTTTGACTTTCTATTCAAGACCACATTTTTATCATATGCGTAAACATGGAAATGATATAGGCATTATTTGTTTCATAAGCTACATAAGTCAAATAGCCTACCTATTTATATGATTTCCTTTTGATAAGCCTCTTTAAGCTTTATTTGCCTTTTCTTTTTGTGCTAAGGATATTACATGCTTTAAACTAAACCCAATGTCCTACCCAAACCTTAAAGATACCGGAGCATTTATTGATTACTAAAGATTGTGGATATGCATAAGTATAAGTGTGGAGGAGTGCTTATGTATGGGAAGGTTATAATTATTGGGATGTCATTTTATGAAACTAGTAATGAAATTCCCATATTAATGTATCTTCTTTCAATTTTTAATATAAAAATTGAAAAAGAAAAAAATAAAAAATAAAAAATGTTTAAATAAAAGTATCAAGGAGGAAATGCATATGTTTGGAAAAGTTGTTCATGGTCAGTTTGTCCTCCTAAAGTTTTATTGAATGTGTAATTTGAGTATGTATATAATTTTTTGCATTCAATATAGCTGAAGGTACCTAGTTTTGAATGAATATTATCTTGTGTGCTTGATGTTTCATTAAGTGTTACGTTTGCTTCACTGGCTTGCTGATTTTTATACTACATTACCTAAAATACACCTCACTTTACCCTAGCCCACATTATAACCTTAGAAAAGTCCTTTGATTCATAATTACGCATGTGACTCTTAGTAGTGGAGAAATGAAATGATGTGTAAAGTTGTGGAATGTCATGATCATAAATGGTGTTTGGGTGTACCTATGGATCTATCTTATTTAAACATATTTTGTCCAAGTCTACTTCTAGATTGCTTAGTTTCTAAGGGTGATTAATATTGATTGATTATGAGTAGAAACATTGAATGTTGAGTTCTTGCTGTAGTTTTAAAAAGTTATTCATCTTTGCTTATGACTATTTATTCTTAGGAAATACGAAAAATGAGTAAGTGTTTTAGTTTGTGACTTTGATTTTGATGATTTGCCCGAGGACGGTTAAAAGCTAAGTATAGGGGGAACTTGATATGTTCTTAATTGTTAATACATTTAATCAATGACATTTAGTGAATAATGTTTTAAAATGCTTAAGATACACACTTTAGTTCATATTTGATTTTAGGTACAATTTGGAAACATAATAACTAAAATGAGCCAAAAGCATACCTGTTGAGCCTTCTTCTTGAGATTCACATTTAATTATCTTCATAGAACAAGAGGAGAAGAATTAAACTAAGGGAAGACAAGAAAATTCCAAAAGGAATGAAGAAGGATACATTGTCATGCTATAAGATGAATCTCATAATCCTAACAATTTAGTCATGGCCGTGAGCTTCATTCACGCCTATGACAAATTTGTTATAGGAGTGAGAGTGTGTCATGGGCATGAAATAACTTTTCACACCCATGACACACACACTCATGGGTGTGACACACTAAGTAACGCCCGTGAGTTGCCACCTGTCCACTCTAAACATAGTTTTTTACTATAAAAGCAATGTTCTGTGATGGCAGAAGGGGCTCTTGGGAAGAATCAATTTTTCTTCATTCTCCTTAGATTTTTCACATGAACAGAGGTGATTCATGACCGTTTCTTGGAGATTAATGGAGAAGATGGAGGGGTAAATTTTCCTCCACTGATTCGGAAGTGAAATCAACGTCGAGGAGTGCATTTAAGCATATCGTCTTTGTATATCATGTTCTTTCCCTCTTTTCAAATTGTTTACGTTACCTTTTGTTGATTAATTGGGGATTGTGTCAAAATGATCTTAATCCTCATGAAAACCGATTGCTAGAATTTGAATACAACATGTAATAGTCTTGTTTGAAGTCATATGTGGAAACTAATGGTATTAAATCATTAGGGATAATGTAGTATAAGTTAAATAAATTGAGCTTATGTAGTTATTGTTTTGATTGATCTATTTTTCTCACTTATAACGCAGCTATCTGGTTAAACTTAGAGAGCTTATTCTAGTTTATCCGTTAGTTAGGGTTAATTGACAAGCTCTTCTTAATTAACTACACCATAAGGAAAAATTGGAATTAACAAAGTTTGTTGTTAATTCACAATTAATAGTCTAAAGAAAGGTGTGAAGACGATAACGTAATGATGTATGTGAAATTATGCATAAGCTGAGATTCAACCAAAGAACCAGATTTGAACCCATTCATAAATTGTCTCACTTTTCTACTATTTAATTTGAGTTGTTTTTATATATTCACTCTCACGTTATTTTCCAATTTGCATCAAACCCAACTCCCCCCCTTCCATTTTACATATACAGATAATTTAGGATAGTAATTGGATTTATTCTCTGTGGGATTGACCTAAACTCACCACTATTATAGTTGTAGGTCTAGTTATTTTGAGTAATGTTACGATATGGTACATCATACACTCTTCTAGTGATGACTCGATTAATGCAATCCTTCTTGATCATCATGTTTCTTATAATATTAACTCTTACCCATTTTTCTCCAGTTCCTAAATATCATTATGACAACTAAAGAAAATGAAATTAAATTCAAGTTTCAATCTTTTTTCCATTTCTTAAGAAGGTTTCATCTTGTTTTGTCTTAGTAAGCATGTTCGATCATTTTTTTTCATATTGTTGACCAATTTACGCATAATCATTACATGCACTCCTCCTTCACATAAAAAACATGTTTAGTTTGCTTCATGAAAAGTTCTTATGATTTTTTTCACAAAATTGAATGTGCAAGCCACAGTAGCCTGCATTTAAAGTAGTAATTAAATATTTGTATGATGATATTATAACAGGATAAAGAAATATGGGTAGAAATAAAGTATATGTAGCTTTCGTTGATTATAAACCTGGTATATATTTGACATGGGAAAAGTTTCAAGGTGTTGTTAATGGATTTAATGGTGCTAATTATTATTCTTTTGATTGTGTAGCAGAAGCTGGAATGATGTATTATCAATTTTTTTCGAGAGAAAGCATTATGTTCATTGGTAAAATAATTTTATTATAAATTATTTGCTATAATTAATATACATTATCTAATTGTATTCAATTATAATTAATATTGGTATTTCTATCTATAATTTAGATTTTGAATATTGATTTCCCAATTGTAATAAGAAGATGAGGTTACAAATAGCAAATGTAACTATTATGTTTACTAGGACCCTTTTGTCTTTTATTCAATCACCTACCACTACAATATTTATTTGTAAGCTTTTTATGTTTCCCATATGATTTAATGGTTTCTAGTTTACTTAGAAATAACATATTTCTTTTATAACATTTTTCTTTTGAGAATGGAAGAATGAGAATGCAGTATAAGAAAATTTGTTTGTATATTGGAACTGAAATTGCTTGCACTCTTGGGATCTCATCCACCATATGTCATTGGATGTATTTCAATTGCTGAATTTGTTTAAATTCTCAATATGCATTCAAATTATTGAGTGTTGTTAAGGAAAAGTAAGCATATATGATTTCATTAAGTCGCACTCTCCATAGTTCATTTCTTATACAATTTTAAATAAAACCATTTGTAATTGTAGTAAGAAGAAAATATATTGCAGTTATATCAAAGCCTCCCAAATCTTAGAAAGAAAAATGAATGGAAGGCTATTATGAAGAACATGTAGTAACTCAAATAATGGTCAGTGTTGAGTACTAGAATAATACAACAATATGTGCATAGAAAAAATCATAAAATACCAACTTTATGGCAATACAACAATATGTGTATAGAAATCAAAAGATACTACAATAGATTTTCTGTTGGCAATACAAATCAGAAAATCTAATGCATAACCAAACAAGAGTAAAGTAAGAAGTTAAGCAAAAAATCTAATGTAGACATGGGTTATAAGATTAAAATGTCACCAAATATACTGGCAGCAAAAACAATTCAAGTCAGATAGTACATTTCTAATGCAATAAAAATATCAACTCTGTAACAACAGAAAACAACTCTTCAATAGAAAATATCAAAGCTATAGGCATTACACTATTCATTTATGTAATTTCCATTCAAATTTCCAACGAAGTGCAAACAGAAATTAAATAATAGCAATTTAAAAAATAAATAACAGTTGTTCAATTTTACAAACCATAGTAATCGTACAACATAACAGTTAAAAAAAGTGAATAATTAGTATCTAGTTTCTTAATTATCTACAATTTAAGATTTTCTAGTAACAGATCTTTTCCCCGTCAGTTTGATCCTCCTCCTAGGTCGAGTTTTATTGGCAATTATATTTTGGAAAGCTTGAGTATTTTTTGCGTTATTATTCAGAGGTTCGATAACATTGACTCTCACCTATCTATTAAGTATAAACAACCAATTATGTAAACATCACCATCTCCCTTATAATTACATATAATTAGTATAAATATGTATTTAAATGGCTTACTGTAGAGGAGATGTTCCCACTAAATTCCCCAAATATTACTCCATATCCTCTACTTGCCTATAAAAACAAAAGGAATTATAATGTTATATAAGTTAGAAAAGAATTAAATATTATAATTAATATTCACTAACCAATTTCTTCTCTCTTCTTAATATAGAAGATGCAGTATTTAAACCTGTAGATACATATTGTGTCGATCTTTAAACTAGACAACTACGAATATTTGATTAAGGGGCTTCAGTTTTTAATGGCCTTCTTCTTTCTCGCTCTATTATACATATTGAAGATAAACAAAAAGTTAATAATTTTCATGAATAACAAGACATTTATTATAAAACTATAATAACTAGCTCAACACTTTCAAGTTGCCTTAAAGGTTGACTCTTATTTTTGCATTCTCTTATATTGTGACCAATTTCATAATAATGATGGCTTCTCATAGGTACTCTAACCTTGCTCAATTTATTGGCATTTTTAGGTTCTTTAGTATGATTCCTTTTTCGATCTTCCAAACATTTTCTTAATTAATGGATTTGGTCAAAATTTGGGGCCACTAATAGGTTCCATAACATACTGGTAACTCTTCAAATAATAATCACGCTTATAACATCAATTGACATAAGCATCAATATCCTCCCTTTGATAAGATATACAAGCCACAACATGTTTACATAGAATCCCAGTTAAATCCCATAGTCTATCTTGACAAGTTCGTGCTTGCAAGCCAACAATGTACTTGTTCGCAAAAATAGCGACTTCAAATTTCAAATTCCCCTTTATCCTAATCATACAATATCTTGTATCCCATATTGCTACCTCTATTTTCTTCCTCACTCTAGAGCATATATCATTAGTAGACTTCAGCATTATATCCCTTTCTTCATATATTCAAGTCATTAAAGAAACTCAAATTTCTTATAACATACTGATCGAACTTTTTGTATGAGTTTCACAAATGAATCCTTTAAATGTCTCTAAAATATTGTTATATTCTATTTCAAACTTTGGTTTTGTGCTCACAAAGACCTTCACAAATGTCTCTGATTTCCTAATTTTCAAATCCGCATAAGCCTTTACTGAAATACTCTTCAACTCATCCATTACCTCATCAAAATCAACTTCCGTTGTGCAATTCACTGCTTTCAAAAATAAACTCCTATATGTGTGGCCTTTATGAACACGAGGCCAATTTGCATACACATTACAGGTAAATTTTCTATGTTTAGCTTCCAGAAACAAATTCTTTAATGCTTCCACTAAACCATTTTAAAAAAAGTTAAAATAAATTGAAGAAGAGAAACAAAAGAACATCATATATATAGATATTTAAAATTTACCTTCTGCTGATCGTTAACGAAAGTCCATATATTTCGACTTATGTCAAGATCTTTTACAATAATGCAAAAAAATGAATGTCATGATTGATTTTCTCACTCAAACATAGCCAAATATATTGGAAACATCTTATTGTTTCCATCACGACATACTGTAGATAATAAAGCACCTCTAAGGAATGTCTTCAAAAGACATCTATCTAACCTAATTATTTTCTTGCATCCACCAAGAAAACCACACTTCAAAGCACTAAATCCCATTTAAAATCTTTTAAACCTTGGTTTTTTAGAATATTCATTAAGTTTAGTTTTAATAATATACTTCCCATCTTTATCAGCTTATCTTATCTCATGTCTATAAGACCATAACTTCGTATAATGACCTTCCATATATCCTCCAACTTTCGACTTAGCCCTATGACATTAAGATTTAGTGATCTATAGTGCATATTATGATTAGAGATCATCCATCATTTTAGTAATAAGCCAACTCAGTTCCTCCTAAACTTGTGTAAGAAATCATTTGCTATCTATTTCTTACTAGCTTGCTTGTTCCTTTACACTTTACTGTGGTTATGAGTGTTTTCTACTCTCTTCATAGCAAATGTTTTCTCATTTCCAATCCAGATAGTTTACACCCAAAAAAAACATTATGCCTCACAAACTGCTTCCTTTCTCATACCAGATCTCGCCATTGAAACATTATATCCATTTATAATTGCATACTTTCTTATTACTTGCCTCAATTGCATCTAGTTCATAAACTTCATTCCAATTCAAACTTTAAATTTGTCATATAAACTTTTGGATTTTTTGGAATAGATGCTCACTACAAACCGGTGATTGAATTTCAGCGTCACTATCCTCATATTCACAAGTTTCACAATGTGAGCTTCTTTCTTCTCTTTCAGTATCTTTTGAATGATCACCTACATCACTAAAATTCCACTATCTCCAACCCCATTGAAAACACTGTCACATTTAAACCCACTATATAAAGTCTTTGTACATCTTGTCTCATTTATTCTTGTAAAAGCATATTCTTCATCATCAGTTGCAAATAACTACTCATCAACTAAATCATCTTCATAATCACTATCCTACATAACAATGAAGTCCCCATCTTACTCTAATTGAACTTGGAACAACCCCTCATCATTATCATCAAACTTATTACGAATATCAGAGTCTCATTCTTCACCATATGTTGTAGGATGCTTACAAACATGATCGTAGTAGATTTCAACATTTTGATAATTCAAATCTTCCATTTTTTGGAGTATAACCAACATGTCCTTGCATGGTCTAATCTTAAATCCATCAAGTTTTTCATTAACTCATATGGAATTTTGTAAAACACAGATATTACTTTATGTCTTTTATCTTAGAAAATCCCTTTTAGAACTAGCATACTAAGTTCATCAATACCCATATCCTTCTTCCTTTTAATCTTACCCCCCAACGTATTTACTATCATGCCTTTCCAACACTCCACCATATTGAAATTCAAAATTTACCAACATCTGTAAAGTAAAAGTGTGACTACATACAAAATGATAAATATTCCAAAAAGAAGAAACAATAACTAACAAATCTCAAATTAGGAAAATTAGAAACCTTAAAGAGAAGTAAATCATAGTTGCATCACCATTATCAACCCATCTTCTAATCTCAAAGTACTTTAATTCTATGTACTTTGTATTATCTATGTTCTTTATTATCTATGTTCTTTATGTTCTTACATATGAGTTATCTCCATTTGGATTACAAAAAAAACTATTAGACCACTGCCCCTTACTGACTAATCTATTTATAGAAGTGATGGGAGGAGAAAAGTTGTTTTTATCTATTAATGCATGGTGGGAGCACTAATTTTTTATGTCATTCCTGGCAGAAGTATGGCAAAAAATCTTAAATGTAAATGTTAAAAAGAGTATGGTGTTTAAACTAAGGCTCGCGAGAAGAGCAATAAAGATATGGAATAAAAAGGCTTTTAGAAATGTGGAGAATAAATTAAAGGCAAAATAGGAATAGCTACATCATATAGACCTTCTAGAAAAAGATCAAACATTATCCGGGGATAAAAGAAGACAATTAAATCTTAAGCAAGAAATATTGTCTCTATCTCAACAAATCGACTCTTTCTGGAGACAAAAATTGGGAAGTCGTCAATGGATTGGTAATGGAGATAGAAATATCAAATTCTTTCATATCAGAGCCATCTTAAGACAACATAGGAATGTAATCATATTAATACCAAAGGATGAAGGACTAAGAGTATAGCAGAAATATGTAGTGAAATTCAATATATCTACATAAGTCTCTTCTTTGCCACCCAAAGATGCTCCTATTCACTCTATCTTCTTGACTTTGAATCGTTGAGCCTAGATACTACATTGTTTGTAAACAATATATAAAGAAGAACTACTTCATTGTGATTAATTGTAAAAACGCATGTTATATTTACGCCTACTGATCTAAATAACCTATCATTTCTCACCTCTAATTTTATGTATGATCATCAAGATCTACAAAATTTAAAAAACTTACAACAAGGTATACTAAAAATGTAACATCCCCTCACTTATGGGAAGGGGTAAATTGGTAATTTGGCACGGGTTAGAAGTGTTTACTATGGCATTGATATCTTCACGCATTCATATATGCACATAAGTAGCAAATAGTAAATTTTTGCACATGCAAATGTTTGTACATGCATTCATGACATATCCCGGTTTAAGTGGGAATAATTGTGTTTTATAGAAAAAGTGTTTTGTGTGAATGAGAATTGGTATTGGAGAGGATTATTAGGGTTTTCTCATTTTTAGAGAATTATAGGAATTTTTCGGGAATTTTTCGGAATTGTTTCCGG
>JANZXP010000009.1:1902709-1915741 GCA_027576715.1 Erythroxylum flavicans
GTTCGGTAGTGATTGCACGTAGCGCTTCCTTATCGTAGGATATGTATCGGAATGACCTACGGGCGTCCCGGTGCGTACCCTAGGGTAATGGGGTGTTACAAAAAACCTATCCTTCACATGGCTGACTGATAACTTGCATTTTGTGCATGTTATTTGTGTGTGTTTTATGTTCTTTTGATAGGTTTATGTGAGGTTTCGCTTATGTTTCTATGGTAATTCGTGTCTATGTATGTTCTAGGTGATGAAATACCAAAGTGATGCGATTTGGAGTAAATTTGGCTAATCTGGAACCGGACAAAATTTCAACATGACCATGTTGAAGGTGCCGCGATGCTGGCAGATTGCTACCTGCGAATCTCGAATTAATTACCTTGAGATTTGGGCCTAAATGACACAACCCCTTATGCTGGACAAAGTCAAGTTATTTTGTAGCCCATTGGAGCTTTATTTTCATGTTTAATTGGGGCCCATTTTATTGATTGTAAAGAAAAAAAACCTAGACTATGAATAGAAGTATTGGGAGAAAAGAAAGGACGATCAGCTTTAGAATTAAGAAACAGCGGTAACAGCTCTTGTGGGTGGGGGAAAAAGACAAAACGACTCTCCTCTAACAATATTGTCTTTTAATATTGCTATGCGTGGCTAACTTTTCATCTAGACAAGGTATCTAACGTTCGATTAATGTAATTCGTTAGACTCCTTTAATTTAATTGCTTTTGTTTATCTCTTATGTTTGTTCGATCTCCGTGCTTTAATCGATTTATTATTGCCGTCTTTATTGATTAATGAGGCCTATTAATTGATTGGCTTGGTAATAAATTGCCGAATAGATTATTGAATCTGTGATTTCTGTCTATCGAAGTGGCGAATTAATTTCAAATAAGAAATTAGTGAGATTAAATAATTTAGTCTAAATAGATTACGGCTTCTCTGATTCTATTGGCTAAGACAAAGGTCCATTAGAGTCTACTGTTGCCATAGATTATATTCTGCGGAGCTTTACTCGGTAATAGTCTAATTGGTTAGGGTAATAATCTGCGGAGCTTTACTCGGGATTATCGAATAATTATGAATGGGTTGGTCGATATGTGCTATTCACTGTCTGCTATAACTTTGTCCATAAGAATGAACTGAATTTATATTTTCGAGTCTATGATCAGATTACAGTATCGAATGGAGGAGTACCTTGGCTAGGTCTTTCTTTATATTGTTTTCTGTCTTTATTTTTAATTGCCTTCTGCGTGACTTCATGTTCAAAAATTAATCATTCCTAAATAAATTTTGTTTATTTTTATTATTTCTGCATAAATAAACAATCGCTACACTGGTCTCTGTGATTTGACCTATTCACCAGTTTGCTCATTAAAGTGTTTTAGAGTAGGAATTTATTTTTGATGGTTTGACATGCCATCATTGACAGTGAAAGGTGAGAGTGTTGAGAAGGACAAAATGAGCTTTTGATGATGTGAGAAGTGCTGAGGGCATTGAGGCTACAATCTGAAAACAAAGAGGGTGAGAGCGTCGGCCAAACAAACAAAGAAATTTAGGTAAACTAAAAAGTAAAGGGTTAAGAGTTGAAGAACAAACTAAACGAAGGGGTGAGAGGTGAGAGTTCACAGTAAGGTTAGGTCACAGTCGGGTTTTGCAAACTAAAAAGGAAAGGGGGATAGGTCATTTTAAAAAAAACAACATCCTTTACTAAAGTGATTAAATGACATCGTTTCATTAATCAGGATTTTTAATGTTAAACCCCGCAGATGTGCACTAATAATAAGGGTTTTTGGAAATGTGGCATGGCATGTTAGCAAATATAATGGAGAAACTAACGTCGGGCTAGAATTGAAAAAATTTGAAAATTTGAACATTTTATTGTCACTTTTTAAAGTTCGGGCTATAATTCTAAAATTGACCAAAGTTTAGAATTTTTTTTAATTAACATAAAAAACAATGTGAGATAACATTCTTGTAGCCTAAAAATTGATAAAAGATTACTGTAAGAATAAGGTATACAAAATATAATTTTTTAAGTGGAATGAGACTTCCTAATAAGGTATACTAAAAACCTAACCTTCGCATGGCTAACTGTGAAAGACTAAGAGTGTCAAGAAGGAAAAAATGAGCTTCCAACAATGTGAGAAGGGTTACGGCCATCGAGAAGGGCTAAATGAGCTTTCAACGTTGCGAGAAGTGACGAGGACATTGAGGCTGCGATTTGAAAATGAAGAGGGTGAGAGCATCAGCCAAACAAACAAAGAAATTTAGGTAAACTGAAAAGTAAGGGGGTAAGAGTCAAAGAACAAAGTGAACAAAGGGTGAGAGGTGAGAGTTCACAATAGGGTCACAGTTGGGTTTTGCAAACTAAAAAAGAAAGGGGGTTAGTTCATTTTTAAAAAACGACATCCTTTACTAAAGTGATTAAATGACATCATTTCATTAATCAGGATTTTTAATGTTAACTACTATTGATGTGTACTAATAATAACAGTTTTTGAAAATATGGCATGTCACGTCAGAAAACATAACAGAGAAATTAACGTCGGGCTAGAATTTAAAAAATTGAAAAATTGAGCATTTGATTGTCACCTTTTAAAGTTCAACCTATAATCATAAAATTAACCAAAATTTGGAATTTTTTTAGTTAACCCCAAAAAATAATGTGAGATACATTCTTATAGCCTAAAAATTAATAAAAGATTATCGTAAGAATAAGGCATACAAAAGATAAATTTTTTAAGTGGAATGAGACTTCCTAATAAGTTTTTAAAGGCTTACGAAATCTCATAAACGTCCATTAGATGGATTCGAGATTGTAAAATCACCTCCCTGTCTTCACCTTTATTAATGAAGAATCTACCTTTCCATTAAAAGGAGATCAGGACGAGAAACAAGGTAATTCCTTATATCCTTACTTATTATAACAATTAAAGTGCTTGATATAACTACTAAGCAGCTAACTAGTGAAGCAAACTATTTCAAATATCAATACGTGCAACTACTAAATTGGTCCATTTATCATATACTAATGACTTATTGTTAATTTGCCATGCACAAAACTTATTTCTTAAAATACCCTGACAAGCATTTTAAAGCTGGAATCCCTTTCAAGTCTCTCCACTAATGGCAAGAAAATTTGCCTATTTGTTGCAGCTAGTTCCAAAATACGCCTCCAATATAAATTTAGTTGTTTCATCAAAGCTTTTCCAATATAAATTTCCTTTTCTTAATCAACGAGATCGACAGTAAAATATCTTGTTAGACTTCAAAAATCTCTTTCTTTTGCTGGGATGCTTCAACAAATCAAATTAATCTTAAGTCGCATCCATACATAATGGTCCTTTCACCTCGTGTTACTTTTACGAGTGACCAAATTAACTGATTTGAAACCAAGGAACTTCCTATAATAATGAATTCATCCAGAAACTTTAGTGGGAATCCAGTGGATCCTTTTCAATAATATGAATTAAGGGCATCATAGATAAAATAATTGTTGTTTTACACCATTACCATTAGAAAGCTTCCCCAGTATAACTAAAGTTGAACAAATGTAACTGGTGTTAAATTTGATCCTTTAATTATCAGATCGATACATGTACGTATTTATATGTTGGTCTTCAATTTGGTCCCTGAAATACGATCTAACAAATCAACAAGGCTTTTCGTGATAGCTAGCGAGTCTCCCCAAATCTCAATGGGTTAAAAAGCCATTCAAGTTTTGCTCAGTAGCTATCCACTTCCTTAGTGTCCACTTCCTACCAAGGTTAGGTATATTTCAATCAAGAGGATAAAGTTATATTTTATGTATTTCCTTTCCTTATTTTATAAGCCACTTAAACCCACTTTGAGTAGTCTTGGCCATAATTATTGAGCTTTTTAAATGTAAATCGCGAGTTTCTCTTTTGGATTTATCTAGCTTTATAGCTCTCATTTCTGGTCATTCTGTGAAGCAATTTTATCGAACTTCATTTCAGCTTTGAAATCCGATCCAAAAACAACCGATCAGGAAACCAAGTTAACCATCAGCTAGGTTCTTGTATAGTTTTTTTTTTAATACAATACTCATTTTATCAAATAAATAAATCTTCAATCTTGAGATAAATTTATATATGACTCAATTTTTATATCCTAATTGTGTGATACTTATACTATTTTAGAAATCATATTTTTAGAACATAAAAAGACTAGTACAAATTATGTTTTTTCTTATAAAAGAAGTAGTTAATTTCATGGACTAAAATATAGAGACAGTTAAACAAATGTGGGTGTTTATTATAGGAAAAGTTTACTAAACTGACCTTATCTGAAATTTTATTTTGGAGGATTACTTATATGTTTATGAAAATTCTTATTGTGATGATTGTATAGGTGATCATTTGACTTGATTTCTAGTGTTATCTCATATAGGAATTACTATATTTTAATACGACTTACAACCTATTCTAGTGAATAATAGATTAATTAGTCTCTCGTTACACGATTCTACCAGTTTGATCCAATTCTTATCTATCAACTCCCCTAACTCTCATTAGCCCAAATTGATTATTTTCACCCAGCTCACCATCTTAGTTTATTGCCGAATTATTATGAACAGATATTGAATCACAGTTAAATCAATAAAAACACCATCAATCAAACTTTATTAATCTCAAGAATCAAAACCCGAAGGTGAGTTTAGACATACATCAACACTCAATAGCAACTACTCTCAATATTCATCCCAATATCATACATCAATAAAATTGAAATAAAATAGACAATACTGTCGGGTGCCAATTCGTGGAGGCAGCAACTGTGGGAAACCACCTATTCCAAGAAGTGCATTATGTCAAGCTTCGTCTCCGTGTCTTTCTTCCTTCGTCTCCTTCCTCAATCTCTCCATTTCTCTCTAAGTTTTTTCTCGGAATTGGCTAACGTGAAGGCTCTCTTGCACAACTTTCCAGGCTGTTGCTTATGTCATTTACTATTCTATTTATATTTTATAAGCCCTAGGTTTAGTTCGGGGTTTTAAACGGTCCAAAAAATCTTGCAAAATTTGAGTCTTTGTATCAGCCCGATCCAGGCCACGATCGTGGCCTGGCCTACTAGCGCCTAAACCTCTGTCATAATCGTGGCCTAATGTGCATGATCGTGGCCTGAATGGAAGCTCTCTGTCATGATCATGCCCCAAGTGCACGATCGCGACTTGGTTATTGCTGGCTTGTCCCTCTCTGTCACGATCGTGGGCTATGTCTTTGGCCCGAAACTCCTAAAATCTTCTTCGTTCTTCACTGTTTACCCTGAAACACTAACAAAAATATCAACGTACCTCAAAAATATAAAAATTAAGCTCAAAGGCTCATAATAACCCATAAACACTTAAACGCACAAACTAACACAATTAACACATAAATACAAACTCAATACTTAAATTAACATTAAATACTGAACAAATTAAATCCTAAAACATAATGCAAATCACAACTATCACTTTCTTTTAGGTTAACCAGGAAAGCCCCTTATTGTATTAGCTTTTTAAAGAGAGTCTTATTGCAATGTAGGGCACATATCCATAGGATGTCCAAAGAATGAGCATATTCCACACACTTTTGCCTATTGCAATTAACCTATAACCATTTGACGAACTAGAGCAGTTAAATAAGAAATTTTATCCTCAAGGTTCTTATTATTTTCCTCATTCACACGCTTAATAACTCCATCCATTCTTGTCCCAAATTGTTGAGAATTTTCAGCCATGATTGATATCAACTGTCTGGATGCCTTAGGTATTTTGTTTATGAGAGCTCCTCCACTAGTTGCATCAACCATACTTCGATCTATTGGTAATAGTCCTTCATAAAAGTATTGAATCAGACATTAATTAGGATAGAATTAAAGCTATTACCTAATCACCTAAAGTATGTCTATTTAGGTGATGAAAAGTCATTACCCATAATCATTTCAAAAAGGCTTACTAGAGAGCAAGAGGAAGGGATAGGAGCACTAGTTAAGGAGTACAAAACTACTATTACATAGATGTTTAGGAAGACATGACCACGTCGAGCATAACAACGTTAAACAATTATACTTTTCAGGAGGTAACCAAAAATATTATTGTTTTTTTATTTTATTTTGTTTTAGTTATATATAACTTGCATTTGATTGCTTTTGAAAAATAAATTTTTTGGCCTGAAGGAAAAAGGAGGTCTTAAAATTCCATACTATTAAATCTCATAAGGCAAGACTTCGCCTTATGTAATTTAGTGTTCTGGAGTGAAGACCTTAAAATTTCAAACTACTAAATCTTATAAGGCAAGATCTCGCTTTATGTAATTTAGTCATCCAGAATTCTAGATTACAAATCTCATAAAGCAAGATCTCGCCTTATAATGATTTAGTGTTCTAAAAAAAATATTTTTTTCTTTTCTCATTTAATTATTTACTTTCTTTATTTATTTAAATATTTTTTTACTTTTTTAAAAAGAACCTGAAAAACCTAATCTACTTGTTTGTCTTTGCAGGAAATTAAAAGAAAAACTCCAACCACAAATAGCCCTCCTCCCACACAAGAGCCTAAATTTCCACTACAAACGCACCCCTCATGCAAGAACACAGCAGCAGATGTCCACCATGGTCCACAATGCAAGAAAAACTGGATTTGCCTTTCACCATGGTCCACTAAAGAAAACATCCAGCACTATTCCATAGACCGCCATCGTAATTCACCAACCCACAACGCAAACAACACTCCTTAACCAGCCCAACTCATAACACCCTTCATCAGCTACCCCTCACACTTGCTTTTTGTTTTCATTCTTTATAAAACAACATAGACCATCTGCTCCACCACAACCAAACAACAACGCGCCACTAGTAACTCCAATGGACTTAGAGTGTCTCTACAGCAGCTCCACTACAAACTAAGCCACTTCACGTAAGCATATAACAACAACATCACAAGTAAACGCCCAAAGCCAATCACCAGACCCACATCGACAATGCACATCACACTCAATGCTTCCCCAGTCATCCAAAATTGGCAGCATGCCCATAGCTTGCCCTCCACAATCGCATAACATCTAGCCAATAGGATAGAGGTAGAATTCATACAGCAAGCAGCGACAATAGCATCACCAAAGCACCTTCACATCCCCCCTTCATTTTTTAAGTTTTAATTAAATTCTTTTATTTTTTAGTTCAATTTTAATTATTATTACGTTGTTTTTAATCCTTTTCTAAGTAGTTTTTGTTTATCGTGTTTAGTATTATGGCTCAGTAAAAGGAAAATCGCCAATAAATGCTAATTCACACCCTCAATTTGTGGTAACTTCTGAAACCAGTACTAAAAAGAAACATGCATGGATAAATTTCATATACTCACAATTCAGGGGAGTCCTTTATTTTGTGCTTTATTTTTCTAATTATCTTTATTGAGTTATGAGTATCTTATGCATACAATAGGGACATTGTATGATTCGGGTGTGGGGGAGAGAATGTTGATATTATAATATACGTTGTGATTTGTGCTTGGCCTTATAATATGTTACTTCATATATTAATTATTTCTGATGATAACTTCATAATTTTTTGATTGTTGATCATTAATAATTCTTAAGTTACGATACATTTTTGGTTTAAGATATAATGCACGAGAGAGACAAGCATGATTAGGGTTTTCATTAAATTATTTCAAATATATCATTGGTTTTGTTGAATAAAAGTGTGCAAGACTTGATGCATTTTTTGACACCTACGTGAGCTTTGAGCTTAAGAGCATTCATCACATATGTGCTCATATAAATCTTTTTGTTGTGTGTTATCAAACATAGCTTGTTTATACTGGAACTTGCTTTTGAATACGTATTGAAACCACATTTTTTATAAACTTGTGTATAAAAATGATGAGGGAATTAAGGATAACCATTTTTACCTAAACAACCTTACCTCACTTTTTATCCTGAAAACCAATTTGAACCTTAACCTTTCTTTCTTGCATCATAAACTTGTTACAAGCCAAATGTACCTTTTTTGTTATTGATATCCTTAATGATTTTGAACCACCAAAATTGAAGGAATTGTATCGAGCTTATTTTCATAGGATTTTGACTATTTCTATGAAAAGTCAATTAGATGACTCAAGTTGCATTGTTTTGATTTTTTTTATAGAATGGAGGAGAAGTATTAAAAGAAAAAAAATCTCCTCTTTGATATTTTTGTTTTTAAAAAAAGAAAGAAGAAACAAAAAAAAGAAAGAAGAAAAAAAAGAAAAGAACAGACAAAGTGATTGAAAGAGATGTCATTTCAATCAAGTGAATTTTGATTTAAGTTAAAACTTATGTGGATAAGTTTGTATGATTCCCTTTAAGTTATTTAGCTAAAAAGTTCCTTTTTTCATACCTTACACAAGCCATGTTACAACCCTTATAAAGCTCCTTTGATTTATACATTAGGTTCATTTTGTTTAGTGGAAAACATATGATTCTTGAGCAAGCTTATAGAAATAACTTGCTATGTTTTGATTTGAGATCTTAATGAAACCTAAACACTTTAGTGTATAGAGTGGAATCCTTGAGAGGGTGTCAAGTCTTGTTCATTTGATTTTAATGGAATTAATGAGATGATATGTTTTAACAACATGCCCTATGAGTGCTTATTTTCTTGATTGTTATTTTATCTTAACTCTGAAATGTGAATTAGCTTTTGAAAATTTCTGGATAACATGAAAGGAGATGAGAGGTTGTTATGAAAATGATTAATGTATTGAATTAATGTATGCTTGAGGACAAGCATGAGCCTAGTGTGAGGGAATTTGATAGATCTCATCTTAACGTATTAATTGATATTATCTCCTTTTTTAAATTTATTTTTACGCTTAAATGTTAAAATTAATGTTTCTTTTGTTTTAGGAGATGAGGAGTAGGGATTGCATCAAATTGGGACATTATTGGTGATAATTACAAAATTTTGGATAAAGTGGAAAGATTGTTGTAGTGGATAAAATTGATCACTTGAAGAGTTGGAGTTTAGCTGGAAGACTTCGCCTTATCCTTATCATGTAGGAATTTGAATTCGTTTTAGATAGACATCTTTACAAGTTAGACTCAGATTAGGATTAAATCCTATAAAAGAGACGTTCCTCACAATAAAAGGGGTTCTCCCTTGTTACGTTGTTCATAATTCTTAGCCTTTTTTCTATTTTTGTTATTGAAGTAAAAGCCATGTGTGGCTAAACTAAGTTATTCTGATTCAAGGGGATTCAATACTCTAATTATAACCTTATGAGGTTTTGTGGTCCAAACTTTTATTCACTTTTTAATTCAAGTATTTCTTGTTTTGAGTTCTTATATTTCATGAATGATTAATATTCGATTAATATGACAATTTAATTTAATATTGATTATTCTATCGCTATTTAGGAATTCAATTATCCGTAATTATCATGAAGGATTGGTACAAGTAGCAAATAAGTTATTTATGAATTTCCATATTTAACTTATGATAAACAAGAAAACTAAATTGAATAGTTGCAGCTATCTCGATAATTTAATTTGGGGTTTAGTCTTTTTCACGGAGTTTATTGCTATCATTTATTTAATATAGAATGTTATCACACTTAGTCAATAGATGATAAGTTTTGGTTTGGATGCTAGGTTTGAACCAACTAATTAAGGAAAATTTGAGACTTATTACAACTATCCTAATATGTTTCGAATTAACTGCTTGAATTGCAAAAAATATTCTTTTTAGATCAATGATCAATGTTACAATTAGATGAGATCTTTCTTTTGAATCAAAGTTTACTAATCTTGACTTTCTCATTTTTAAATTCAATTGATTTAATTTGTTTTCATATTAATTTCAGTTAATCAGTTGCGTAAACAAAACCCCGTTTTTAAATTTATTACTTGAAATTAAGAAACTAAGTCTAGTTCTCTTAGGATTCAACCTAGTTCTACGACTATTACAAGAAGTTTGGAGAATCACAATTATTTTGGGTGCTTCAACAACCCAAATACTAAAGTGGAATGACACTTTAAAATAGTTTTTAAACGTTATTAATTAAATCAATTACTAATGCTAAAGAATTAACATGATTGGATTCAAAATAGAGTAGATATTAATTCAATACACTATGTCTAATTAAAACATTGATAAAATGATTAAATTATATAGAAAAATCATGCTTGGAAAAATTAGTCAAAACTACTTTGATATTCCTGAATATTTAGGTGATCATGATATGTTGCTAGACGTCAATTTTAATTTATGGATATAAATTATTTAATTGAAATGAGTTTAATTTATCTAATCTTAAATATGACTTAGAGTTCTAATTTATATTCATTGTCAATATGTTGGGGAACTTAATAGATCACACACAAATAATGGATTGAAGAGAGAAAGGACATTTTAATCAAGTTAGACTTAATTGTAAAGTTTGAAAAACTTTATGATTAAATATGAGATATTGATAAATAAAGATCAATATGAGATATTGGATCTTATTGAATATAATTATGATACATACATTTTTAAATAGAAAAATATTCAAACTGTGGAGTGTTCATGGATCATAACTACATAATATTAGCTCAAAGATTTTTACGATGACAAGAAGAAAATGGCATGTAATTCAAATATCCAGTAAAAATATTCGACGGATGTGGTTAGTAATGGTAGAGGCATTCCGTAAATCGGAGAAAATGACAAAACAAATAAAAATCAGTATACCCTTTAGATCTAAAATTTATATTTACACTGTAACATTGATACATGAAAGGACATTTGAAATAAATTTGCGGCTTGCTTTTAATTTTAAGAATTTGAAATTTTATCATGTTGGAATTTTAAGATTTTGACAACATCACTTATTCTCGTAAGAAACGGAAATTCATTTAGGAGCTGAAAAGTTACATTGGAGTCAATAAAATGCATCGCATGCACTTAACTATAAGCTCATATAGCAGAAGTATGAGAACGATACCCCGTAACTGTTACTTCCAAGAACTATGCAAAGTCAGCAATTTCAACTGCATTCTATACCGAAATATTATGAATGATGAATTCATTTTCCTCTATTTAAAGACGCCACAAGTGAGCGCATTAAAACCACAGGACCTATCATCCTCCATAAAACATATTCCCACAGTTCAAGCCATGTTTTGCTCAAAACATATCCTTCTAATATGTTTATGTCTTCTACTCCGACTCCACGGTACTGTCTGCTCAATTTTACTTGGACATCTCCGTTTTAGCAAACGAAATTACACTGTCAATGCCCCTTATGGCTTTAATTTAGACAATTTGCTCAACTCCCTATCCAAAACTACACCTCCAACAGGATTTTCCCTTGGCTCAAATGGTAAAGACCAATACCGCGCAAACGGTCTAGCTCTATGCCGAGGTGATGTCTCAACTGAAGATTGCGAGACCTGCGTAGCCGAAGCAAGCACAGAGATCCGCCAACGCTGCCCCACAAACAAGGGTGCGGCTATTTGGTACGACTACTGCCTGTTAAAGTACTCAAATTTGGAATTCTTCGGGGAAATCGATAATCAGTACAGGTTCTACATGTGGAACGTACAGGAAGTAAGCAATCCAGTAGAATTCAATGCAAAAGTGAAGTACTTGTTGAGTGCAGTGTCCCGTAAAGCTTATGCAACTCCAAAGTTGTATGCCACTGGCGAGCTAGAGCTAGAGGCATCACAAAAACTATATGGTTTAGCTCAATGCACGAGAGATCTATCTAGTGCTAATTGCCAAAGCTGCCTTGACCAGGCCATAAGCGAGCTTCCCAGTTGCTGCAATGCGAAACGAGGAGGGAGGGTTGTGACTGCAAGTTGCAACTTTAGATATGAGCTTTACCCTTTCTTCAACGCATAAATCGACCAAGGTTTACCTGTTTGCTATATATAAAAAGGATTGTTAAAATATGATCGTAGTTGGTATTGTGAGGAGTTTACACCCTATAAGCTTTCCTATTGAGATAATTAGTGTTACTGAATATTGTGCTTCAATTGCTTTATCATGTGTACTAGTTAACTGTATTTCACATAAAGTTCCTTTATGTTTAAGTCATGTGTCAGTATATGTATGTTGTTTGATCGCTTGGTTTAGGTCAAGTATGCTGTATTGAAAAATGTATGAACTATTTGGTCATCCTTTTTTGTGTCATCTATATATAAATAAACTAGCTATTTTCTAATCTTATTATTTATTACATACCAGTTGTATGCAAATTAAACTTAGTTATTGTAACTGATATTCAATTTTTTTATGAATGATAATTAAGAGATTTTTTATGTAGAAATTTAGTGTTTTAAATATAGGGCTAATTACAAAAAATTCCAAACTTTGCTTAATTTTGCAATTATAGCCCGAATTTTAAAAAATGGTGAATATATATTTGAAATTAAAATTTTTCAATCCTAGCCTATCACACTACAACAAAATATGGAGTTTAATGACATAAAAAGTGGAGTTTTTAGACACCTTTTTTGCGTTTTAAAAATAATTTTAGACACTTTATAAAGCGTAAGAAAAACAAGTGTCACAAAAACTATTTTCGATAGTTTTCTCAGCCACATAGATGCGTCAAAAAAATATAGATTTTTTACGTATCTAAGCGTCAAAAATCTATTTACACAGAAGCATAAAAAACATACATTTTCGACGATTTTTTTAGACACATAAATGCTATTTTAGATGCTTTGTATAAGCTTTTAGATACTTTTTCTATCGATATTTTTCACTTTTAAACATTTTTTTACATAAAAAAATTCCAGCATTTTTTAGTAAAAAATAAATTTACAATTTGCTTTTTTCATCTTTTTTAAGATCACTCACATGCATATTATTAAAATAAATTTTACAAATTAATCTAAAATATGTATCTGCATATTATTATAATAAATTAACACTTTTGTTAATAAAATTCTACCATTTTTTAAGTAAAAAATAAGTTTACAATTTGCTTTTTGCTTCTTTTTTTAAGATCACTCACATGCATATTATTATAATAAATTTTACAAATTAATCTAAAATATGTATCTGTATATT
>JANZXP010000009.1:1931526-1942871 GCA_027576715.1 Erythroxylum flavicans
ATCTCTGAGGTTCGACCCTGCTCACCATTATATTATATTAATTATAGTATTTTGTGGGAAAGGAAATTATTTTTGTTAGTTTGACACCCACCAGAGGACATAAAGCTTGAAGAATATAAGGAAGTGTTTGTTTAAGAAGTAGATGAAGAAAAGGGGATGAGAGTGATTGTTGAAGAAGATGGGAAGTTAACCTTCTTAGAGGATAAACCGTTGGATTCAACCGAAGATTTAGGTAGTTCCATCATTCCCTATTTTATTGACAGTTTCTTACAAAAAAGGACATTACTAAACTTACTGGGTTTTCTTAATTTGATTAATTATGTCCATCTAATTATCTTGTAATATGTAGCATATTTATAGATTATGAATCGAAAATTGGGCAACATAGGTGAAGCAACTCACCCATCATAGACCTAGGTTGAGCATAAACGTGAAGAGCAAATCAAGCTAATGGCATTAACCAAACGCTACTTGGGAGGCAACCCAAGAACTATGATATTTTATATTTTATATTTTATATTTAATTTCTTTATTAGTATGTTGTTATTTTTGTATATTTTATGTTTATTTTATAGTGAGTGAATTGTTGGAATTTTATGGTAAGGGTGTCTCCAAATTCCATTGCCCATACCATCACCGCCTCAATTTTGATAAATATTCTTGCTCTAACTTTTTCTTTGTTGTTATTTATCTTTCTTTGTCTTGTTTTTTTTTTCTCAAGTTGAGGAGAATGTATTGTTCAAGTATGGGGATGTCTATGCAATTGCATGTCATGTGTGAGTGCATATCAATTGTATGTGAATTTTTACAATTCTACAATTTTTATTAAGTTGGCATTGTGATATGTGCATTGTATGAATCTGGCAATGACAACAATTTGAATGAAATTAATTTAGATTTAAACATGGACATTTAAATTGTAAAGGCATATTAACTTGAGAACTTTGTGTTTTTAGTGTCTTTGGGATGAATATGTATGTTAATTAGGATACGATACTTATTCTTTCACTTTAGGGAATTTTTTGTGTACTTTTATTATTATATTCAATTGAATTTGTTAGCATTATTAGTAACCTTTCATGAGAATGATTGACCAAGAAGAAATGAGGTAGGTTAAGAAATATTTAAAATATTTATAAATAAAAATAAAATAACTATTATGCTGGCCCTTTTTAAGAAAATTAGGTTAAGAATATAGTTGGTCGCTAGTTGAGAGCTGTAATATAGTTGAGTAATCGGCGGGGCATTCACGACAAAAAGTTTTCCTCTGTGTGAAATAGCTAAAATGACACTCTAACCAAGTTAAATAAAAGACGTTATCTAGTTGAGTAACCAGGAACATTCATGATAAGGTATTTGCCTTCGCGTCAAAAGACTACGTTATCATTAAAGAAAATCTAGAAAATTTAATAAAATGGTGTTATAATAAGTAAAATCTACTGATCTTTTAAAACTAACAAGATTTTTTATGAAAGGTTATTTAGTGACAGTTTGCCTTTTTGATTGATTAATAATAATAAATGCATGTTTACAAGTGTCATAGGTGTATGAATAGGGTTTTAATATCTTGATTGTTATGTATATTTAAATCAAAGCATTTAAACATGAAAAAAAATAAGTTAGTGTGTTGGCACAATTTAAGTGATTAGTGTTTGAGGTTAATTTCATTTCATAAGATTTGATGTCATTGTACCATTATTGTAGTGATTGCATAAATGTGTTTTTATGCATATATGTGTTCTATTTTGTGTGTGCTTTTAGTTTTGCTTGAGGACAAGTAAAGGTTTAAGTATGGGAATGTTGATAGGCGTAGATTGTATTATGTTTTACTAGATTTTAAATGTGATTTAAAGTATTTCTTAGATGATTATCATGTGTATAGGCCTAGAATTATGTTATTGTTAGTGTTTTGTACGCATGCTAAGTGTTTGTTTGGCTTAGAGCAAGAATTAGATCTTAATTTTATGTTCAAAAGGTGTTTGATATGTTTATAAGTGTTGGGAACCAAGAGATTGAAGAATGAAGTGGATGGAGGAAGTTTGAAGGTGTCACGATCATGCACAATTGAGTACGATTGTGACAGAGAGGGAAATAGCAAGAGCACAGTCGTGCCTTAAAGAGCACAATTGTGACAGGAGATTTCTAGGTGCAACCTTTTTTGTATCTTTTATGGTTCGAATCTATTTTTGGAACTTAATTAAGTGGGAAAACCCTAGATACAACCCTAAAATCCTAATGAACTATTTGAGAACAAGAAAATTACAAAAAAAATGCATCCACTATATAAAAGATAATTAAAAGGAGACATTAAGAAGAGCTTAAGTGAAATTCTAGATTTCCAACTCAAGACACAAACTAGTTTTTCTTCTTTTCCCTTTATTTCTTTCATTGTCTTGGATGTTTATTTGGATTTCTAAGATGTTTAACATGATTATGGGTTTCTAGATCCCAATTAGGGATTGTTCTTAAATTATTTTGTTAACGTTTTTTAATGTTGATTTCAATACATCTTTGAATGTTTGTGATGGTTGTCGTGCATATACTTGAAAATAAATCAAGAGAGTGAGTCAAATAATTAGTGTTAAGGTATGCAACGAGAGTTGACAACTTAATAGACCTGCAATTATTAGATTAATGAACAATTGAAGAAAGATCTTAATTGTGAAATTAATTATCTATAAGATTGCTTTAGATCTAATTGAATAAGTTAGGAATAGTTTTGTAAATTAAGAAATTATAAATCTATAACTATCAATTCAATTTGGGTTACTTGATTATATCTTGAGGGAGTAATCAAAACTTTAGAAAATCTTAGATCAACAAAATTAAGGGAGCCAAAATAAGAATATAATAGTTCTTAAGTCTCCAACTTTGGTCAACCTCAATTTCATTGGCAGCTCACTTATCAATTCTTATTTGATTTGTGTTATTAGCTTTTTTACTTTTAGTTTTTTATTTTAATTCAAATGAATTCTTAGTACCTTAGACAGTGTTTTTCAAGTTGTTAAGTGTCTATAGTTCTTACAGAAATTCTACAGGATATAACCCGTATACTTGTAGATATTGAGAGTTTTATTATTATATATAAAACTTGTTCAAACAAGTAGAATAGCAGAGCTCTAAAGCATGAGAAAATCATCAAGTTTTGTTATTCTTACATGAAAAGGAAGATTCGCAATAGATTTTATTAAAACAAGATAAGTGTTTTCGGAGTAAAGGATTAAAGAAATTAGGGATTCACAATCACAGGCAACATATGAGAGCAAGGAATAAAGTAATGGGCACTCTTGCCAACCAGAGTGCCCCAACTAGTAAAAGGTTCTATAACAAATATTAAAAAAAAAGTTATGATGGAATATTTAATGAAATTGGATAGAATTGTTAAATTAGTGTTTAAACTATACGTTTTGAAAACATTAAATTTTATTCTAAATATTAAAAAATATTTAATTTTAAATTAAATTCTAGCCAAAAAATATTTAAATTTAAATTGATCTTTTCATCTTTATTATTTGTTTAATACAATTATAATCCATAATGCGTTCATTATCCATCAAAGAGACTATCATGTTAAACATTTCTTTTGGCAAGAACATGAATGTGAAAAGTTGTCATGTAATTGTCCCCTTCCTTCAACCACTCCACTAATGTTTTTCGCCTAAGGGGTATTGTCTAGTAAAAGCATATGTCTTATCTATTAATGCGATGGTTATCTCTTTCCCTGACATATTTCATCTTGAGGGTTTAAATATAGAAGATTCTGGTAGTTCTCCAATTAAGCTCTGGAGGCCCTTGCATTTTCACCTGTGCATACGGTACTTTAATTCGCCCTTAGTTCTTTTAGACTTCATTACACATTTGAAGAGGGGATAACCTGAATTTCAGGGCGTGCCTTCCAGACTGCTTCTTTAAACCCAGGATAACCAATAAGAAAATTGTTAAAATTGATCTTGTACCTTTGGCATAATACATTCAGAGATGCTGAAACTAAATGCAGAGTCATCTATTACACTTGGACCTACAACGGTGGCACATGATTGAGGGAAGTTTTACAGTAAAAAGGGATTTGCGACAACCATGTCAAACTTCCTTCGGATAAGGATTCTGCCGGTCTGATGGTTGCTTCAAGTGAACAAGTTTCCCATAAAGTTTTAAGTCAGTGAGTGAAGAAGATAAAGGCAGTTCTCTAAATTACATGCTTTGATTATGCCTCTCTATTCCACCATTAGATTCACTAGTAAGCAAGTGACTGCTGAAGTCCCCAACTAAGATCCAAGGTCTAAACATTGTTGATAGACGAGATGTAATTCAAAAGAACTTTTATCAAAGTAAAATTTTTAAAAGCATAAATTATGGTGATAAAAAATGAAGGGTTAGTCATAGAGAAAGCTATTCTAAGTGAATTAATAGATCCATGGCCATCAAAACAGAGATAGAAAAAGTATCATGTGTCTTACCATTGTATTGGGGGTTCAAGTTCTTAATAAAAGGCCAGCTCTCACACCACTGGAGCTTTATCCTTTGTTTCCAGGTAACCAATAATTATTGTGACCTTATAGTGTCAGCGACGCACATGCCCAGACTTCATAATCGTACGTGAAGGGCAAATAGCAATTTAAAAAGAAAAGGAAAGAGACGAGATTCTCAATCAACAAATAAAAGCATCTGGAATGGTCAAAATGTTTTCTTAGACATGTTACGTTTTGTCCCGTTTCCAGGATTTTACTTCATGGTCCTATATTTTTCAACTAAACCTTTGCAGATTCCTAAGTAAAGCTTGTGACCCCACAACTAGAGCAGTGAAATTTCACAAATAAGAGACGTCCCCATGAAGACAAAAGTGCCTCGGATTCTCCAAATTTTCTTGCCTTTCAATATTTACTTCCAATAGCTTTTCGACTTGAATTCACAGCTGAATAAACGAAGAATGATGATTTCCCTGTTTCTTTGGTATCCAATCAGCTTGGGATAAGACGTCGTGGTTGACAATTTGACACATTTTGATGTTCAATGATGTCGGGCTCCGGTTTGTTTTATTTATCCAATTTAATTTTCAAGGCATGTTTATGATAAACACGATCCCCGGCGACACAGACCACAAACATAAAAAGCATTAACTGCCTATCTTTATACCATGTGAGCCCATCGAAAGATTAAAAAACACAATGACTCAAAAGTGAAAAATTGGACAGAGTAATGAATCCTAAGAAAGCAGCAAAGGATTGTCATTAAGCATGTACAGGACCTGGTGTTGCCGGCACCGTATTGCTCGGGGAATTGTTTGTAGGTGGCGTCGCTCCTGTTGCAGAAGGCACACTCGGCGGAGGCGGAGCAAGTTCCGGTTGCGGTGGTGGAGGTGGCAAAGATGGCGGAGGAGGAGCAGATAAGGCGTCAGGGGGTGGTGGAGGACTTGGGTTGTAGGTGGTAGGAGTAGGTTGGTTCGGAGCAGGCGGACCGGGTGGGGTGAACCCAGAAGGGACATGGGTAGGAGTAGGATAAGGGTTGGGAGAGTTTGGGCTGGGGAGAGTGAGTGGTGGGGAGTGGCAGTAGTAGTCGTCGGAGCACTTCTTGTCGTGGGACTTGCGGAGACCGTGACGAAGAAATCCGAATCCTAAGACAACCCCTAGAACAACCACCACTGTTGCTATGAATATAAAGATCTTTGTGGCCTTCCCCACATAACACATTTTGATGAGAGACTAAATGTGGGTAAAACCAGAGAAGATAGGAAGTTGGATTAGTAGTAGAAATAGGTTGGGAGTTTGGGTCTGTAATTTTCGCCTCCTTTTCATGATGGTTTCAGCGCAGACGACGGAGAAGAAGAGTGGAAGCGCATTTGTATTGGGGAGGAGAGGTTTTGGAGCGCTGGGTTAGGCGGTTGTCTGTGTAAGATGTGGATTTGCGGGCATGTGAAGGCCAATTACAAGGTGGGTGTAGTAAATGCGTCTTTTCAGAAAGAGTTTTATGATGTCTTAGCTGTCCCTCTTCAGCCACAACTGTCTGTTTTTCTCACAGAACTCCTTTGAAAAAAAAAAAAGTCTCACAAAACTCTTCATACATAATAAGATCAACTTCTCTTTGTATAGTTGATGTCAAGACATATATTTCATTTCTCGGTGTTGACCAACAAACGGACAGGAATATATAGAAAGTTGAGCTAGACAAAGATGCGCCATGCCCTGCGTTAGGATGGAGACGATGCACGTTCATTTTCACTAGCCTTTCACTTTTACATTTTCTTAAAATGAAAACATATTGACATTCAAAATTTTAGTAGGAAAAAACTGAGAACTATCTTGTAGACTAGGTAGATTTTAGTGGTTACATAACAAATTATTCAAGAGAGTAGTGAAGAAAGGATCCTTTGAGAGATTTTTATATAATTTTAGTAATGTGGTTGAATTAAGTTTCGTAATTTGGTTGAATTTTATTAAGAAAATAAGGAGAGAATAAACTATTGGGAGAAAAATCAAATCAAACAGCACAAACTTACTAGAATTAATCGAAGAGTTTTGAATGCAGTTTGCGGTTTAATCTCGACCTTCACATGAATGTACATAATCAATCATTATGCTGTTCTCATGCCTCTCTTTAAAACTGTTAACTGTAGATTAACAATAAATTATGTCAATTTCATTATTCCCTTGGATTATATCTAATTAAAATAAACTCTTTAATTAATTCAAGTAATCATACAATCTAAAATATGCTCTCCAGATTTATTATGACAACCATATAATGTAATAGGAAAATAGGTTAATATAAGTAACAATCACATAAGTTTGAGTCATTTAACCTATATTATGTTATCCCTAATAATACTCGATCATTAGTTTACGACAAGTGAATCAGATGTACAATGATTACGTATTGCAATCTAAATTTTGGCAATGAATCTATAAATGAATAATCTAGTAGGCCTATCTAAATCATTCATATATAGATCTAAAATATTAAACACAGATTAACATAGTCAATCCTAAAAGAGAGTTAAGAATAACATCACTAGATTAATTAATACCCAAACACGTTTGTCGGCCTCGATATCCCTTTTGAACTGGAAACGAGAAGTTTAACTCCTGATAGCTCTCCAAAGGGAAAGGAACATGCCTCCTTTTGAGTCTTTAATGCCTTCATACCCTTTTTGACCTCTTAACTTCCTTTTTTATAGTACAAAATTAGGTTGCATGGCTATACATTGTCAACTACATAGCCGTGTAAGTGACCATGTATGTTAATTTGGTAGAAATCGTGAAATTACACAGTCTTAGAGAGATACACAACTAACTTACACAGTCATGGAAGTCACTTACACGGTGGTGTAAGTCTCAGGGTTGCTTAAATCAACATCTTCGAGAGTTACACGTTTTGGCACATGATCTTGTAAGTTACAGTAAATCCATTTCTTTCATTCTTTTCCCTGTCTTCACCCTAATTCATCATCTTCTTAATCAATAAAGGCAACAACAATAACAACAATACCTAGTAGATAACCAGCTGAGACTCGGAGTCTAAAAAGGTCTAGTAGTACGCAACCTTATTCAACAAAGGCAAATAAGATCGAAAATCAATAGTACGGCTCCAAGGATGCAGACTTAGCTCGTTTTGGTTCTTGTTCCTTTAACTTGTACCTAAAGCAAAATATAAACCAAAATAACTATCTTAAGTGCGATATAACATTAACCACTAAGCATTAGGGAATAAATATATCAATAATTAAGCACTTACTAAGTTCTCCTATAATTAGCTTTTGACCGTCATCAGTTAAAACTAAAAATATAAATTAAAAGCAAAACTCTTCCTCCTTTTCATATTTCCTAAGAATAGATATTCATAAGAAAATAGGAAAAACTTTCAAAACTATCATAACAATTATATATTCAATGTTCATGACCAATCAACAACGATTCCCTCCAAAAACTGAGCAAATAAACTTTGACAAGTTGTGTTTAAAAATAAGATAAATCTACATATACACTCAAATACCTTTTATGATCAAGAAATTCTATGACTTTACATATCATTTTAGTTCTCCACCACTTAGATTCATATGCATAATCATAAATCAAAATGACTTTTCAAGGTTGTAATTAGGTCAAAGTTTAAGGTGAGAAGTATTTGGATCAAGTAATCCAAAAGCCATCAAAATTAGTGAAGCAGGAAAGATACTCTTATAGTATCAAGTGCAAAAATTAACATCCACTCAAAATTGGGTACCATCAACTATGATGAATGGAAAAACTTTGTTTCGCAGCTTAGATTTAAGCCTTCACACCACAAACCATAAGAAGTATAAACAATTAGAAGAAATCACTCGTAGAAAATGATGATAAATAATACACTATAACCATAAGGAATGACCCTTCACAATGACTTCTCCCTTATTTAAATCATAATCAATTCACCCATTTTACACAAATTTATAAGGAAAGAATTAATATGAAAAACAAATGATTTTCCTCCTTGATACTTCTTTTTTCTCTTTTTTCTTTTCTTTTTTTTGTTTAAGGTCAAAAACAAAAGTAGGAAGGAACTACATCAACAATGGAACTCATTAAAAGGCAATAAAAATCACATTTCATTAATTATAATCAACTCGCATATATGCACACCCCTATGCTTATGCTCTTGTGAATCTACAAGCATCAACAATCATAAATGTTCCATTAGCTTTAAGGCTTAGGTAAGACGTTTTGTCAGGTTAAAGGCTTATAATGTGGTTAACACAAAAAGAAAAGGCTAATAAAGCTCAAGGGGCTTAATAATAGGATAAATCATGTCATTGGGTAGGCTATTTGAGTAATATACAAAACAAAGAATGCCTATATCATTTCCATGTTAAAATGTAGTTTTGAATAGAAAATCAAGGTAAAGTCATGATGCGCATATCATAAAGTTCGCACATGAATAAAAGAAAATAAGACTATGTAGATCTCTTAGTCTTGAGGAAATCTTCCTAACTTATGTCCACCTACCAGTCACTACTCTTCTAAAGGAAATTTACTTAAACCAACATCAAAATTAAGAATACATGCCTAATTTGCCATGAATTCTTTAATTGATTATACTCTCTTATTATAACTATATAATCCTAGAAGCAATAAAAAAAGGAAACAATGTATTTTTTTAATATGAGAAAAGAACTTAAACACATAAGAAGCAAACTTAAAAACATACATAATGAATAAGATCCCTACCCCACACTTAAAATTTACATTGTCCCAAATGTAATATTAAATGTAAGAAATGGAGCATTCAATAAAAGCAACAATTATGAAAATGTAAAGGAAAAGGAACAAACTCCCTAGGTTGCTACCCTTTGTTTGTTATAATTGGTCTGACTCCATGTTTTTCTTATCACGTGATTTCACTTGAGTCTTTAAGAAGTATCACTACTTCCAAATTCTCTGCTTGCAATCCTTCATAGTACAACTTCAAGTGATGACCATTCACCTTAAATGTCTCTCCAGTTTTCAACTACTTGACCTATAGAAAAACATTAGAAACAGAAAAGGAACACAACTTACCTAGGAATAATTCAAGTCTGGAACGATAAAGAAGCACTTTATGACCAGTAACATATATTTTCACCTAGAGATCATCTTATCGTGAAAAGCTTTGGTATTTTCCTTTTATATCATTGCATTCTCATATGATTCATTCCGCATCTCTTCAAGCTCTTATAATTATAGCTTTCTATAGACTCTCGTTTCATCAAGGTTCATGTTACAACACTTGATAGCCTAATATGCCTTATATTGTAGCTCCATTGGAATATGACAAAGTTTCCCAAACACGAAACTATATAGAGACGTATCAATTGATGTTTTCTAAGCTCTCCTATTAATGCATAGTGCATCTTCTAACCTCACACACCAATACTTCATGTTAGGTTTAACTATTTTCTCCTTGATCGACTTGATTTTCTGGTTGGATACTTCAGTTTGGCCACTTGTTTGGGGATGGTAGGACGTGAAAACTTTATGCATGATATGGTACTTCTTGAACAAAGCTTCCATCACCTTATTGCAAAAAGTGCATTCTCCTGTGCCTTATGATGGCTTTCGGAATCCCAAACCTAGAAAAGATATTAGACTTGACAAAAACTGTAACAACTTTAACATCATCAGTTTTGATGGATTTAGCTTCCATTTACTTAGACACATAATCAATTGCAAGTAAGATCTAAGGAAAACAAAAGACGAAGGAAACTATCCCATAAAATTAATGCCTTAAACAAAAAAACATTCATAAAAATAATGGGGATTTATGGCAGGGCAATTCTTTTTAACCCTAAAGTGCCCTTCATAAGTGTACAAATGATAGAAGGTCAAGATCGAAAGTGTCCCACTCTCAGGATCACACCTTCTTATGACTTGTGATAGTGGTAGGTTGCATCATGTTTTTAATGGGTAGGTTAGTGTGTATTTAGTTATTAAATTGAATAATTAGTTTATGTTTAGGTTAGGATTGTGTTAGTTAGTTAGATATTTGTGTTTTGTGGGTTAGAGCATGCTATTGGGCTTTAATTTTATGTGTTTGAGATGCCTTGATATGTTTGTTAGTGTTTTAGGTCAAATATCAAAGAACATAGAGATTCGGAGGAAGCCCAGAGCAAAACCTAGGGACAGGATTGTCACAGATGCCTAGTGGAGGTGTCACGATCATGGTAGCTAAATCTAGTGCCACGATCAAGACTTGCTTGATAGAAGACACAGACAGCCTTCTGAACTTGGGTTTTCGAGGGGTTTTTCAAACTTTTTAGGCACGAGAAAGCCCTAGTGTTTACCTTAAATGGAAAATACTATATAAAGAAAGAGAAATGACCTAGAAAAGATCTCCAGCCTCTGCCAGTTTGCGAAAGATCCAATAAGAGAAGAAGAAGAAGAAGAAGAGAGAAGGAGGAGAAAGGAAGAAGGAGAAGAATGGGTTGTAGTGTTGTCATCTTCCTAATCTATTCTGACCCTTCAAAGTGACTATTCATTTCATCTTTATTGTTCTTCCTTTTGAATGTATAAGATGGATTTGATAGTGACAGATTTGGGTTTGATGATGATGTTCTAAACTTCTTTAAAGATTTGTTTTTGAATCAATGTTACATTGGCTGTTGTGATTATTTGTTGTATTTTCATACTTTGGTAACAAATCGAGAGAGGGAACCAATAGCAAAATGATTATATCGGATAATGAGAGTTGAACAATCTAATAGATCACACAAATAATCAAGTCGAGAATATAGATGAAGAGAGATATCATGTTGATGACTTACATATTCATGCATATTTCAGTCCATACTTTGCATACATTTGCATAGTTATTTGTCACATTTTGTATGCTTTTATGTG
>JANZXP010000009.1:1951192-1962683 GCA_027576715.1 Erythroxylum flavicans
ATCATTTCAACACAACACCCATTGGGTGCCACTTGATCCTTTTACAGGATCTATCGGGAATTTATTTCCCCAGACTTCGCGTGTAACATTTTTCGTTTGCTTCCCTTTAGAAAAAAAAAAAGAAATTATCACCAACAGCGTTACATGTCCAGCCGGGTTCCATAAAAAACCAAACCAGAAGGCAATAACTTGTGAAAAGTATGACCAGAGAAAAATTCAGTACTGTAATCCATAGGCATCCATATGCCGACAAATAGTGTCCACGAGTTCCCATTACAGGCTATGCCAAAGTAGTCTTTCACTTAACAAATAACGAAGAGGACTCCATTGAAAAGCTCTAAAAGGCTTGTGCATACCATGTATCCAGATATAACCCTTGCAGCCAAGTGCTCTATCCATTTTCCATTGGAAAGAACAAACCGAAACAAATTCTCTCTCTTTCTTTTAAGCAGGAAAAGGGTACTCTACAGTTGCCTATAATCAGTAGTTCCTTAATTTATTCTGTGACTTGGGTAGATAATACTACTCGTAAGTATTCGGTTACGATACGATATTGCCACCGTGACAAGAATGGTGTATCCAGCACAAGGATCTTTAGGTGGGAAAATGAGGTTTCACAATAGGGCTCAGATATCAGAAATAACACCCACTAGTGGAGAGAGAGTCAAAGAAGGAAAGTTGCAAACAAAAAAGTCAAGCCCTGTGCAAAGTCTCACATTTGACACTAGCAGTATTGCTAGGAAAGCACCTCGAGCCATGGTCACGGATGACATTTCGAACTCAGAGCTACAGGTGAGCGCTCCAGTCATAATTTAACCCCTTGACTTGTAATCCTCTGTAATTGCCATACAGGTAGCTCTAACACCATTTTTGCAGTTAGTAAAGAAAATCATTTAAACCATAGTACCTGTGATCATGGCCCGTAACAACTTAGCTTAGATTGGATAATCTAATTAGTGGTATTTGCTTCAATCAATATTATACTATCTTGCGTATCTGTGACAGCAATCGAGGTCATCAACAATGAATGGACCATGCTGATCCCAATTTCGATAATTTATCTCCATTTCTATCCAAAATGAACAAGACAACAGTGGCCATAAAGTAGTCCTTTTACACACACCCTGCAATTGCATCAGAAATGGCATTGTCGATTACATCCAACAAATGCATCCCACTTGGACAAGGCTCACATACGCACTCCTTTCCATGCAGAGATAAGGTTACTGTACCAATACAAGTGATATGTTCCAAATTTGTTTATTAATGCCTGGACTGAGCTTTTATATAGTAGCAAGTAACGATTCTTCAAAAGGAAAAATAGAATAAGAAAAAGGTAACGAATACTTACTCACCCTCTCACAGAAATCCTCAAATTTGAAATCTTCGCTCTGAATCATGCAGGGTCCTAAGGAATATGATGAAAAAATGTTAGCCAACTACGTTCCTGTCTATGTAATGCTCCCAGTAAGTGGAAAAGAAACTTTATTGGTTCACTTGTTCTAGACTGCAGGCCAAGTTTATTTTAGAGTAATGATTCATTTTTCTGTAAAACTTCACCTCTATTACAGCTGGAAGTTATTTCGGTTGATAATGTTTTCGAAGACCAAGCTAAGCTTGAGAAGGAGCTCAAGGAACTAAGAGCAGCTGGTGTTGACGGGGTCATGGTCGACGTCTGGTGGGGGATCGTGGAATCCAAGGGACCTGAGCAATATGCATGGAATGCTTATAGGAGTTTGTTTCAACTTATCCAAAGATGTGACCTCAAGATACAAGCCATAATGTCGTTCCATCAATGTGGAGGCAACGTAGGAGATGCTGTTAATATCCCACTTCCCAAATGGATACTTGCTATTGGGGAAAGAAACCCTGACATCTTTTATACGAATAGGTCAGGTAATAGAGACAAGGAGTACCTAACATTAGGTGTAGATCATGAGCCACTCTTCAGAGGACGAACTGCGATTCAGGTAAGTTCAATCAGTGAGGCACTCTATGTAGTCCGTGGCATATTTTAGCAGACATCATCTATTTAAGAAATCTCTTTACTTTCTTGCCTAATTTACACGATACGGGAAGTAAGTTTTGTGTCAACATACAGAGTGACATTATACAAGTATGACAAGCAAATGTGCAAAATGAGGTTTCACATTTTACTATCAGACTCACACCTGGATATTGACATTGGCTTTTAACATTTTTGATAGATATATAGTCATTACATGAAGAGCTTCAGAGAGAACATGTCAGATTTTCTTGAAGCTGGACAGATAATAGACATTGAAGTTGGGCTTTGGCCTGCGGGGGAACTAAGATATTCCTCTTATCAAGCATCTCAGGGTTGGGTTTTTCCTGGCATCGGAGAATTTCAGGTCTGAGCTGTCTTGAATAATTGAACAAGGATATGGAACTATTTCCATTGAAAACTTAAATTGTTATCTGACATGTCGTATGTCATTTACCTGTAGTGCTATGACAAATATCTGAAAGCAGAATTCAAAGAAGCTGCAACAATTGCAAGCCATCCTGAATGGGAGTTACCCGATGATGCAGGAGAATACAATGACAAGCCAGAAACAACAGAGTTCTTTAAGTCGAATGGCACATACATATCTGAAAAGGGAAAATTCTTCTTGACTTGGTATTCCAACAAGTTATTGATTCATGGGGATGAGATTCTTGATGAAGCCAACCAAGCTTTTCTTGGTTGTAGAGTCAAATTAGCAGCAAAAGTATTTTTCCAGAACGTCCATCCTTGTTAGACGTTGAAATCAATAAAACTGCTAATTTGCATCATATTCTGATTATCAAAATAGGTATCTGGAATTCACTGGTGGTATAAGACTGAGAATCATGCTGCAGAGCTTACTGCTGGATACTACAACTTGAATCACAGAGATGGTTATCGACCCATTGCAAGAATGCTGGCAAGGCATCACGGTGTTCTGAATTTCACATGCCTGGAGATGCGGAACGACGAGCAGATTACCAATGCTAAAAGTGGACCTCAGGAACTTGTTCAACAGGTAACATATATATATATATATATAGAATAGAAAATTAATGATAAGCGCATGTTGAGTGCATTATGAGATGCTGTCTTGTACATGGAGGGGTGCAGGTTCTGTCTGCAGGGTGGAGAGAGAACATAGAGGTCGCAGGGGAGAATGCACTTCCAAGATATGATGCTGCGGCATACAATCAAATAATTTTAAATGCCAGACCCAATGGTGTCAATGGGGACGGCCATCCAAATTTGAGGATGTATGGACTGACGTATCTTCGTCTATCAGATGCTCTGATGAAGCAAAACAATTTGAAGCTATTCAAGAGCTTTGTGAGGAAAATGCATGCTGATCAAGTAAGCAGCCTAGAGGCGAGTATAATAGAACAGTCGTAACTCAAAATGTTTAAAATAGTTATACAGTTTCCTTTCCCTTTTCAGGATTACTGCCCAGACTTCAGCAAATACAACCACGAAATATTCCTACTGGAACGGTCCAAACCAAAAATTCCCACCGAAGCTATCCTGGATGCAACTAAGCCAATGATGCCATTCCCATGGTCCAAAGAAACAGATATGCCTGTTGGTGGAGCTGGTCTACTTGCTGATTTGGTAAACTTGATCAAATCACTTTTCACAGAATAAGTAATGAATTACTTGTTTAAATGTCCCAGCCAATGACAACTTAAACCAATAATTACCCTTTTGGTTTAAGTTGAACAAAACCTATCCTATATAATCTTTCAGGTATATGAACTTATAAGCAAGTTTTATCATAGGGTGGAAATCCCCAGAATACTAGAACATAACAAAGTTGTATACTTTTCTCCGCAGAAAATAGCAAAATGTGGCATTGGACCTATATGACTAAGTCTATAGAGTAACTATTCGTTTGATGAATAATATAGAGCGTGTTCTTAAGATCTTTTAGTCCATAGAAGTCACTAGTATAAATGACGACTCGGCAGAGAAATTATGTGAATTGGGAAGGATTTTGCATATGTTTTTTTCGTTTTTTAATGAGTAATTGACGTTCTGAATAAGGATTGTTGTAGGATTTACTAAAAAGTAATTGACATTCAAGCGACCACTACAGGTTCAACTACGAACATGTAATCTACAATTCTTGTTTTTTAAGTTAAAAGAAATTTATTGAAAAGTTCCAACAGCCTCAACAATTACAACTCAAAAGAAAAACATCAGAGTAGTAAGCACAAGGCAAATAGTACAATGAATAGCAAACCAAGGAAAGAAATGAGTAAATTTCCGGCTATAACTCATTTCAGGCTCGTGGTGCTAATAAGATTTTTAGTTAGTACAGCTTTTCTGATCTTAAACAACAATCTCTGGAAAGTGTTTTTAACATTGAATAATTCATTGCTAAACAACCTTTTATTTCTCTCGTCAAATGGAATTCACCAGAGTCCCATATGCCAATTTGAACATTCTTTGTTCCCTTCAATATCGAAAAAAGAATTAGAGGCGTAAGAGATAATGCCTATCCAATCGTAACAGTTATATTTTATGTCGAAAAGATTAAAGATATGATTCTACGTGAATGAGAAGAAACCGCAACTCAACTACGGATAGTCCACATCCTTACTGGTGATAGAATAAAGTACACAATTCATGTCTGCCGAGGGTAATTTTAGAGCGTCTTTTGATTTCAAGCCTCCTATTTACGGCAAACCATGAGATGAAAGAGTTAGATGGATTTAGAGTAGGGTCTGGTGCCACCCTAGTCCAGACATTTCGAGTTTGGGGTGTGAACAAGAATTTCCTGCAAGAAGAGGCTGTGAAATCCATCGGTATGTCCTTTGCCCATTGGATTATATCATATCGGATGACAATAGAGATTAGTTTGGTAAGTTATTGATAATGTCCTTGAATCTTCTTGTAGATAGGGCAGGCCAAGACCAGCTATTGTATATGTCGTGAAAAATTTACCGTATTAAAGTAGGTTTGTAGCTAAATAGGATTGAATACTTAGTAATGAAGAATTTGACACAAATTTTACGTGAAAAACCCTTAAAACAAATTAGGGTAAGAGCTACGAGCAAGAAGAAATTTCACTATGAAAAATTTATGAGTTACAACCTCTCTCTAATCTTACAAGGAAAAACACTCACTCTCTCAAAAAATAGGATAAACATTAAATTTTTGGGATTGAAAATGAAGAAGAGAAAATATTTTTGGAATGAATATAAAACCATCTAGGAAGGTCGATTTATAAGCCTTCCATATGTGTTTACAGCTATGGACAGATTGTCCATAGCTATCCTTTATTCTTGTTGTCGACTTTTTGCAACTGGATAGTTGTCCACTGGCAAGTCAACAACAACAATCTCCCACTTGAAGATTTAATTGAATGTCAATTAGATCTTCACACCATTCTTTCTTCCTTGCCATTTCCATATCGCTCATGTCTCCATCAGTTCACAATAGGATCGACACAAAATAAATTTGTCAGTGTTGACCATTTTCATCATAAAATCTGCAAGATTGACTTTAATATGAATCATCTACATATCTACAATTCCTTCTTCCACTTTCTCACGAACAAAGTGATATTGAACTTATATGTGTTTTGTTTTTGAATGAAAAGTCGAATTCCTTACAAGATACAAGGCACTCTAACTATCACAAAATAGGGAAATCCTCTCTTGCTTGTTTCTGAGCTCCTTCAATAGCATTTTCAACCAAACTGCCTCTTTTGAGTATATCCTTTCATGACCAATCTTTCACAATATTGCAACGACTAATCATCACCATTTCGCTTGATCTTATAGACCCATTTGTTTCTAATGGGCTTCCTTCCTCATGGTAATGGCCCAAGTTCCTAAGTCTTATTCTTATGAAGAGCTTTAATTTTTTCTTACACTGCTGTCATCCATTGAGTTTCATCTGAACTGTTCATTGCCTCTTAGAGAGTTAATGGCTCTTCATCCTTAGTTAAAAGATGGTATGCAACATTGCCCTCAGTAATATAATCTGAATTCCAATCTGGTCACCTTTCTAAGTGATTTGATCAACAAGCTCTAGAGCTTTAGACTCTATTGGTTTTTTGTACCTCATGCTCTGATGTTGCTTCAGAAGAATCCGTCTGGGAATCCTTTTCCACCTAAGCAATAGTAGTCTTTAAATCTTCCTTTGATGTGCTATCATCTTCTCCATTCTTTGGTAGCTCATTTACGAAGATTACATTCCTGCTGATGATAACCTTATGGGCAGTGGGATCCCATAAGCGATACCCTTTCACTCCATCAGCATATCCTAAGAATAAGCATTTCCTAGTTTTTGGATCTAGCTTCATTGTCGATTGTACATCACATACACATGACTTATGAATATATGGATGCTTGAATAATCAACTGGCTTACCAATCCACATCTCCATCGGTGTCTTCAACTCAACTGTAGTTGATTAGGCCCGATTTACTGCATAATAAGTGATACTTACTACTTCTGCCCATAAAGTCTTATCTAAGCTTGTAGTTGCCAACATAACTCAAGTGCTCTTTAACAAAGTTCTACTCATCTGCTCTACCACTCCATTTCGATGCGAAGTGTATGTCGATGTGAACTGCCTTTGATGCCTTCTTGTTTGTAGAATTGATTAAATTTAGTGACAATGTGTTCTCTTCCATTATCTGTCCTTAGACACTTAATCTTCTTTCTATATTCAAGATCTATCCGTACTTTATAAACTTTACAGACTGGAAACACATCTACCTTCGTCTTTATTGGATACATTTAACATCTCATGAAATAATCACCAATGAAGGACTTAAAATACTTTGCTTCTCCTAGGGATGGAACTGGTGCTTGCCATACATCCGAGTGAACCAGTTCTAAAATTGATTTGCTTATGAAATTTGATGTGTTAAACTTCAATCAATGTTGTTTGCTTGTAACACCATTTTCATAGAAAGGCAGAGATACCTTTGTGAGCCCTGGAAGTAGCTTTTTCTCAGCAAGAATCTTCATTTCTTGTTCAAACACATGTCTAAGTTTCTGATGCCATACCATTGCACTTGATCATCTTGAAACAACTAATGCTTCTGTCTCCTAAAAAGTTTCTCCCTTCAGCATGTACAAATTTGTGGCTTTTCTCCCTTCATAAGTACAAGCGCACCTCAAATTATTTTCATGATCTTTTTTTCAATTTTAGCCTTGCAACCAAGATCATCTAGTTTTCTTAAAGACAACAAGTTTTTCTTTAGGCCCTCTATATGTCACATTCCTTGAATAGTACGAATTATACCATCATACAACTTCAGCTTAATAGGTCCCACACTAAAGATCTTTAAGGCATGATCATTGCAACTGTATACAGATTCTCCTGACATATGTTCAAAATTATAGAACCCTTCCCTCTAAGAGGTCATGTAACAAGTAGCTCCTGAGTTGAAAAGGCATACATCAGCAAATCTTTTTCTTCTTTCATTTGCTGTCACTACCTCACAACATAGGACATTACCATCATCTGAAGTGTTCGCCACATTTCCTTGAGGATTTAAATTTATCTTATTATGGCAATTATTCTTCACATTAAATGTTTTGTCACATTTGTAGCATCTTAAATTCTTCTTACTTCTTGAATTTCTCCTACCATGATTGTAGTTTTCACTTTTGCCACGTTCCATTGATCTCCCTCTCATCACCACCAATGCCTCCGATTTTTGTGAAGTTGCTTGCTTTTCTTGTTCTTGTGCCAGTTTTCTTATTCAAGAATAACGGTTGCAAAATCAACAAAGACTAGGTGGTCCGCACGAACATTATTTGTTTAATTAATGATGGTTTGAACATAAAAAATTGATAGAATTTGAAGGATAAGTTCAACACGTTCTTAAGACTCTATTTTATAACCCAGTGATGTGAGTTGGGAAAATAAAGTATTCAAGGTATTGATGTGCTCTGTCACTGAAGTAGATTCTGACATCCAAAGATTTTATAATTTTTTCTTAAGGAAATTTTTTTTATGAAGTGACTTAGCCTTGTACAACTTAGTAAGATAATCCCACATCTCCTTGGTTATCTTCTTCTCCTCTATGCTTGACAACACCCCATCTGCTAATTCCAGATGAAGATTTATGATACCATTCTTGTCTATCTCATTCCACTTATTATCATCTGTGAATGTTGCCAACCTTTCGCTAATGGCCACTAAGCAATTATCTTTTCTCAAGATAGCCTTCATTTTCAACTTCCACTATGAGAAGTTACTCTCATTAAACTTCTTAAGTTCAAATTTTGCTGTCATTACTTCTATCATGAACAGAACTTATCTCCCACTATTTCACTTAGATATTACTTGTACATATGAATAGTATCGTATACGTAAATAGTGAATAGTTGCTACAGTGATGACTTAGCCCCAGTACCACTTGTTATGAAAAATTGACTGGATTAAAGCATGTTCATAGCTAAACATGATTGAAAAAATAGTATAGAAGAAATTGACATATAGATTTTACGTAGAAAACCCCCAAACAAATTTAGGTCAAATCCATAAATAAGAGGAAGAAATGTCACTATGAAAAATTTAAAATCTACAACCTCTCTCTAATCTTACAAGAAAAAACACTAACTCTCTCACGAAATAGAAGAAACACTCTAAATTTTGGGGGGTTGAAAATGGAGAAGAGAAAATGTTTTTAGAATGGATGTAAAATCATTTAGGAAGGCCTATTTGTAGGCCTCCTATATATGTTTACAATTGTGAATAGATTGTCCACAGTTGGCCTTCATTCTTGTTGTCAAATTCTTGCAAGTGGAAAGTTTTCCATTAGCAGGTTGACGACAACAGTATATGATTAGTGCTTGTACCTAGTCTTTATAGGGATAATTGCTTTAAGTTTTTAGTAGTCCCTTCTCTTATAAAGAGTTTCGATATCATGCCAACATTAAATGAGAAGTGAGTGCTTCGAACATCTCCCATCTTATATTTAAAAGATAATTATACCAAGTTTTTTTTAGGAAACAATTGTCTTAAGGTCCAGTAGATATTGTGGTTCACTTTGATAGAATATAATACTTTAAATCTTTTAAGAAGTAGGAGGTGAATCTACTTCACTTATAATTTTTTCTCATTTGTATATAGCTTTTGTAGTCTCTTGACGAGTAACACTTTACACATTAATCGAACTGAGGTGATACCCAAACTTTCTATTTTGCTCAGGTAAATAACAATTGCCCAATTATTCTTAGGAATCTTTATCCGACTATTTGTTCCACTCTTAAGGAAATCTCTACGTAATTTATCAATGATTTTCATAATTCCATTTAAAAGAACCTAATGAGAGCCCCTGTTCGGGTTGTCAAAGCCCCCAAAATAATTATGATTCTCTAAACTTCTTATAGTAGTCGTGGAACCAGGTTGAATCCCTAGAGAACTAAATACTAGTTTCTTAATTTCAAGAAATAAAATAAAATAGATGGTTTTGGATTAATTAATTGAATGACAAAAATTAATAAGGATTTAAAATAAATTAACTGAATATAAAAGGGAGAAATTCAAGAATACGCAACTCTGACTCAAGGAAAATATCTCATCTAATTGTAACAGTGATCATTGGTCTAAAAAGAGTATTTTTCACAATTAAAGCATTTAGTCTGAAATATATTAGGATAGTTATAATAAGTCTCAAATTTTGCTAAATTAATTGGTTCAAACCTAGCATCTACACTGAAACTTACCATCCATTGACTGGGTGTGATAGCATTCTATATCTAATAAACGATAGCAATAAGCTTAGTGAAAACATATTAAAGTTATGGATTTTTTAAAAAAAATTAAATAAAAATTGTTAAAAAATTTAAGTAAATAAAGAAATTAAATAATTAAATGATAAAAATATTTATTTTTATTTTTATTTTTAAAAATAAAAGATATTAATTTATAAGAAAACCTTAGGGTTCCAATCTAGAACACTAAATCATATAACGCGAGATCTCGCCTTATGAGATTTAGTAGTCTAAAATTCCATAGCATTCAATTATATAAGGCGAGATCTCGCTTTGTGAGATTTAGTAGTCTGGAATTTTCAGCTCTTCACTCCAGAACACTAAATTACATAAGGCAAGATCTTGCCTTATGAGATTTAGTAATCTGGAATTTTAAGACCTCTTTTTCCCTTATGCCAATAAATTTATGTTTCAAAAACAAGAAAATGCATGCTGTATAGAAGTGAAACAAAATTAATAAAAAATATCCTATTCAAGGTTGCCTCTAGTAAAGTGCATTTGTTTAATGTCATTATGCTAGATGTCTCTTTTTCCTCTCCAAATTCTCTATAATTGTGATTTTGTACTTCTTAAGTAGTGTTACTAGCCCTTCCTCTTGCTCTTTCGTCAAACTTTTTTAAATGATTGTAGATAATGACTTTTTATGACCTAAATAGATATACTTTAAATGATCAGGTAACACCTTCAATTCTGTCTTTGAATCCTGAAAAGTAAAAGGTAAGATTTTGTTGTGAGTTATATTAGGTTCGTCATTTAAACTTTTCGAATCTATTAGCATTGCTGACAATGATTCTACAACTTCACAAGTTTCATCAACTTGCTCATTTACTTCCAATTTAGCTTTAAGCTTCATCATATCTTCAACACTTTCTTCCTTAAACATATCCAGCACAAATGAATCCAAAAAATCCATATGATAGATGGATTGAAAATCATTCAGGTGCTTCATTGCTTCAAAAATATTGAACTTCACTATCTCTCTATCAAATTCAACTTAAAGAGTACCCTTATCCACATCGATTTTCTTTTTGGCTGTCTTCATAAATGACCTACCCAACAAAAATGTTCAACACTATCTCCATCCATTTTCAAGATGTAAAAGTCCATTGGAAGTACCAAACCATTAACTTGGACTAAAACATCCTCAATAACTCTAATAGGATGCACATATGAATGATTAGCTAGTTGAATAATCACATTAGTTTCTTGCGAAGAATTTAGATATGGCATGACATTAATAGATGCACCTAAGTCTAGGATGGCACACTCAATGTTCTTATTAACAATAACACATGGAAGTGTAAACATACCTAGATCTTTGCATTTTTTTACTAAGTTGTTATTTATCACAGCTGATACATTCTTACCTAAAATTATTCTCTCCTTGTCCTTCAACTTCTTTTTATTTGTGCATAGCTCTTTCAAAAACTTTACATATTTCAGAACCTGCTTGATGGCTTCCTGAAGCAGTATATTGATTTCTACCTTTTTGAAGGTTTTCTAGGATTTCTCTTTCATATTCATCATCTTTTGGTTTAGCCAACCTACTAGGAAAAGAAGGTACATGATATGTGTTTAATTGTTGATACATTTAATTATTTACACTTAGCGATTAATGACATGAAAATGATTAAGATACTGACTTTAATTCATATATGATCTTCGGTACAATTTCAAAACAAAGAAATTAAAGTGCTTCGCAAGCACGACAATTGGACCATTTTTCAAAGATTAATATTCA
>JANZXP010000009.1:1966264-1984741 GCA_027576715.1 Erythroxylum flavicans
ATCCATATCAGGAGATAAGAAGAACTGACTCTTGTTAATATTCATTTCCAAACCAGAGAATTTAGAGAAAGTGCTCAAGCAATTAAGCAAGGTATTCACCGAGGTCAAATTAGCATGAAAAAACATTAACAGATCATTAGAAAAAAAGGATAGGAAAGTTTGAGAGTTTTCCATCTCCAGTGGAAATTAAAAGTGGGATTTTCTGCTATCGAACCATTCAGACTCCTAGAAAGGGCCTCCATATAGATAATAAACAGATATGGAGAGAGAGGATCTCCTTATCTTAACCCTGATTTCCTATAAAAAATTCTATAGGAGACCCATTAATAAGGATAGAGTATGAAGGAGAGGCTACACACTCTTCAATCCGCTTAATAAACATAGGAGGGAGTCCTCCAACTAGGAGCACCTTGAGGAGAAAATCCCACTGGATAGAATCATAAGCTTTTTTCAAGTCTATTTTAAAAGCACATCTCTTATGGTTATTTGAAAAGTGATAGTTCTTAAAAATTTCTTGAGCTAAGAGAATGTTGTCCCTTATACGACGATTTTTAATGAAAGCACTTTGGTTTGGGCTGATGATGAGGGGTGAAATCTGTCTAAGTCTATTAGACATGATTTTTGTGATCACCTTATAAATCATGTTACAACAAGAGATAGGTCTATAGTCCAAAGCAGTGGAAGGCTGGTTCTTCTTAGGAACAAGAGAAATAAAGGTTGAATTAAGCTTTTTGAGAAGCCTTCGATGTTAGAAAAAGTCTTGGATTGCCCTAGTGATCTCATTTCCAATAATATGCCAAGTTTGTTCATTGAACCCATTGGGACCAGGGGCCTTATTCAGATTGAAAGAAAAGAAAACTTCCCTAATCTCCTAAGATGTAGCTTCAACTATAAGATTGTTTCTAAGGTTCTTAGGAATTGGATGGGAAAAATGAGATGCCACATACTCCTTTGCTGATGCTAGGTCTTTCTTTTTGCTAAGAGAGTTTTGAAAGAAATTCAGAAAGGAATTTTGGATTTCTTCTAAGTCAGTAATCCTTTAGCCATTTCTCACCAGTAAGGAGTGGATAGTGTTTCTGTTCCTATTTGACAGGGTGGAATTATGGAAGAGCCTGGTGTTCCTATCCCCTTCCCTAAGCCATTTAATGTGGGAAGATTATTTGTAAAAGGATTCTTGATCATTTAAAGCATTAAATAGATTGGTCATAGCGTTATGCTCTTCGGTAGCTAGTTGAGTCCTATTAAGCAAAATCCTTATTTGGTATTAGATGTTATTTAGGACAGCTTGACAAGTCTCAACTCTATCATTAATATCACCTACCTGAACTGATTTTAGGGATTTGAGAGCATTTTTGATTAGTTTGAGCTTTGACACAATACAGAACATAGGGGTCCCTTGGATTTGAGTATTCTAAGCCTCTTCTACTGTCTGAAGGAAGTTAGGTTGAGAGACCAGGAAGTTTGAAAATCTAAAAGGTGAAGATCTTCTCTTAAGGAAATTAGAAGTCCTTATCACTATAAGAGAGTGGTTTAAGATATTAGGGTTAAGGGTCTCTCCAAAGGATCTAGGAAATTGATAACTCCACTTCGAGTTGATAAGAGCTCTATTTAGTTTTCTAGCTATGTGGAGTTCACCAGATTGTTTATTAGACCAAGTAAAATTTGGACCACTAGAGTTAAGATCATACACACCACATTCCTCTACACACTTCCTAAGGTCTCTCATTCGACTAATAGCCGGAACTAAAGGGTTCAGCTTTATAAGAAAACAAAATAACATTAAAATCCCCAACTATAATCCATAGTTGGTTCCCAACAATGAGTTTGATGTTTGAAAGGGTAGACCAAAAATTTTTCCTATTGTTGAAGTTATTTTAGCCATAAATACAAGTAACAAAGAAACCAGAATCACAATTCAAAAGGGACACCTCCAAAAGAATCAGTTGGTCAGTAGTAATAATAGAAGAGCACAAGTAATGATCTGGGTTCCAAACTACCACTAACCTGGCATAAGAAGCTTGATCTATATTACTATAGAAATGCCATTTAGGAAACATAACAGAGCAAATATTATTCAAAAGGAAAGGAGACTTGATCTTAGATTATATCAAACACACAAAAGAAACCGAAAGCATCTTAAGGAAAGACTTCACAACTAACTACTTTTTATGGTTATTAAGAACTCTAATATTCCAAAAACCTAGATCCATAATTGAAAACACTAAGACAGAATCTACTGCTTTTATTTTCTTCTAGATTTCCTACCTTTCCTAATGGTAAAAATCCCCCTTTGCCCCTTCCAACAAACCTGAGCTCTGAGAATCATTAGAATTTTTAGGAACCATATTAGATTTAGGAGAGACAATAGGATTACCTGATTCACTCACACCAAGACATTCAGCATCTTCAAGGTTTACATTAGGATCATCCTGCTTATGTTGAACTTCTTTGCCTTTACTTTGCTCAATTGAGGTTTCAGCTATTCTACTCTCCTTAGGACTAACTTGTACCTTTTCAGGACTTTGCTCCTGACCACACTCCATCTGTTGGTTTCCATTTATAGGTTTAGAATTATTTTCCTTTTCTAACTCTTCTTGAGTCCCAGTTTCAAATATACGACCTGTTGGTTGCCATTCCTTTTTCTGTGTTACCTTCTCAGGCTTCCATTCATATTCTATTGCAATCTCCTTAAATGTCACTTATCCCTCATCATTATATTTCGCCAACTACAAGACGAAAGCTAACTCTTTTCCAGATCGAGTTCTACACACATTCTAGTATATAGTATTGTGGACATTTTTCTGTGTGGGAATCCATAAGCAAAGAATGTCCCACTGTGTTAGCAATCCTACCTAACCCTCATTGTTACAATACATAGGAGATATTGTGGAATCTTATCTAGATAGGGGAAAACCTAACATCCTCTTGCTCCCCTGAATTCAAACTCCATTTTCGTAACGACAAGGGCTTCCCTTGGATATGCCAAGGTTCCTTTTCCAGCACCTTATTCAACCCACATTCAAAATCAAACTTGAATAGAAATTTGTTTTAACTAGTCACTAAAGTTTCTGTTAAGCCGCAAGCTAACCAAGCTTTGGACAGGACTCTCTGAACCACTGGGAAGGCATGGCGTTTACCAATGAAGAAGCTTATTAGAGCATGACGAAACTTCCTTGCTCCTTTCTGTGCTAACTTTGGCGGTAGGATAACGAAGATTTGGTCCTCCTTGATTTCTGGGAGGTAGTAGGCCAATGCATTGGCGCTTGAGGGTTCCTCCTCTCCATTAGCAACAATGGATTTCCAAGTTTTTGGAAGAGATTGCAGCGAAGATTTTCGACCTTGAGTGTTTAAGGGAATCGTTGGAGCAGTTGGTGCATTAGATGATTTGCAAAGGTTTTGCAATCCTACGAGTATCTTAACAGAGGAAATGTTGGGGCAGTTTGGGTCTATGTTTTCAGAATTAGGGATTGGGGAAATGGTCGAAAAGGGAATTTTAGGAGATAGTTCAATGGTTCGGGCTAGGGGAGGAGACGGGGGAGAAGAAGAACAAGAAGCCATGGAAGAAGGGGTCACAAACTCACCGTTGATCTGCGAAGTAATGGACGCTCTGTTGATTTCTCTCTCACACATCTCTCTCTCCCACTCAAATTTCACTACCAATTATATAAAACGTTGCAAAAACCCAACCATTTTTCTTACATTTTTAATTTTCTTAATTAATTAACATATAAGAGTTTTTCCTATTACCAATAACAAAATGAAAAATTAATCTTCTCACTTATATATGCAAGTGTTCTTCATTTGCTTATTTTTTAGCATGAGTAATCTTTAAATATAATTTGTTAGGAATAGTTTTATAATTATATTACAATGTCTTGTAAAATTATTATTATTTATTTTTCTAAATTACAAAAATTGAAATCTTTAATTTTTTTCAAATTCCATTTTTGAAATTATAATAATGAAAATGTATAATTTTCTAAAAATTGTAAGCCAATTTTAATTTATTTGAATAGTCAACAAATTAATTTGCAAATAGTTTTCAATAATTTAAATTTTAATTGAAATTATTTTTTATTTGGAATAGGAAAATAAATTTATTACAAATTATTTATGAACCGGCAGGCATTATCGACGAACCATGTAGTCGCTACATCTAATATTTGTCGACTAAATATAATAGATCGTCATAAATTCATTAATACTACTTCCAAACAACTATAATAAACAATAAACGAAACTAGAAAAATGACGTTGTTTTATATTAGGTTTTCAAAGATAAAAACATAAAACACTACCAACAACATTCTCGTTCAAGCCGTCAACACCAATTTATTATCCTCTAGTAGATAACTTGTGTTGTGCTCATCACCGTCGAAGAACGATTATTCATTGAATCGGTATTATTCTTTTGTTCTATTGTGAGTTATTATGATTATTCTTTTGTTCTTTTGTTCTTTTGTTCTTTTGTTCTATTGTGATTATTCACTAAAACCTTTTAGGTCTTTATTGTGAGTTCTTAATTATGCATTTGACTCCTGAGTTGTGTTTATGGTTGTGTTTTGAAGATGATTTACTGTTTATCTTTGTTATTTCTTTATGTCTGTCTTCTTACCGACGTTTAATGCTTAATCTCATCAAAGCTTTGTTTCTGCATTCATGAAACTGTTTCAAGAGTATTTTACTTTTATTCATTTCCATTAATAGTAATATATAGACATATAGATAATACTATATTTCTGTACATTAAGAAAATAGCCATGTCTATTCTACTTTAAATTCTAAAATTTGCATATGATACAAATTACACAATAGATTTTTGAAACTTTAGTAAGGGTAACTTTCATATCATTAGGCACATTGAAGATGTGTAAGTGCTAAACTAAACTAGTTTCACTTTTCATCAAAATTGGAGTTAAACATATCACCATTTTATTCTAAATTGACATTTGCAGAATATACCTCTTAACATTATTAATCAAGGAACGTTAACATAGAGACTAGTTCTGAATGGCCCTAATTCATTCCGTTGGGAGGAATGTGGCAAAATTATCCCTACTGAAAAAGCCAACAGTAAAGAAAAAATCTCCACTTCATACAGCAATCATCGTTTGCCTTCCATGACCGATCTTCTGCTTCAAGGTATTTAGTATCATCCGACCAACGTCATTTTCCTTATTTTGTACATCTCATTTCCTTTTATGAAGCTATTATATATATTCACATTTGATGGTATATACTACATGTTGTTTTAAGCTCCCTTGAGTCTCGAAGATGATATGTTTGCTTATGGAGGCGGGAGCGATGTCATAATAGTCCTTAAAAGATTATAGAAATCGGTTGTTTTGGAAAATTCATCAATTCCATGGACTTTATCTGCTCATTCATGTATGCATGTCATTCCAATTTCGGTTTGTTTAACGGTTTACTAATTTGACAATATCTAAGTTCTATACTGATTGTGTTTTAGGTAAATCGTTTGGTATTGGCAGTTCATCTGGCGAACTTGTCTTCCATCCTAAATCTAGCAACTCATTCACTGTACCCTCTATAAGTTTAATTATAACAAAAAAGCTGTTGTAAGAGGATGTGAAAAACCCTATACTTGAGGGAAGCACTATTACTGCTTTAATTAGTGCCTTCAAACGGCAAGGACCCTTCTCGGGAATCTAGACATCGAGGACTTATTTACCTTTACTGACTCTTATGTCACTTAGAATCCAAATAAATAATTATATCTTTTACTTCAAGGTATTTAGTATCATTCGAACAATGTCACTTTCCTTATTATGTACATCTCATTTCCTTTTATAAAGCTATCATATATATTCATATTTGATGGTATATACTACATGTTGTTTTAAGTTTTCTTAAGTCTCGAAGATGACATGCATGCCCATGTAGGAGGGAGCGATGTCACAATAGTCCATAACGGATTATAGAAATAAGTTGATTTGGAAAATTCGTCAATTCCATTGCTCATTCACGTATGCATGTCACAGTTCGTTTAATAATTTACTAATCTGACAATATCTAAGTTCTATACTGATTGTGTTTTAGGTAAACCATTTCATACTGGCAGTTCATCTGACGAACTTGTCTTCTATACTAAATCTAGCGACTCATTCACTATATCCTTTACAAGTTTAGTTATAGCAAAAAAACTGTTACAAGAGGGTGTGAAAAACCCTACACCTAAGGGAAGCACTATTACTGTTTCAATTGGTGCCTTAGAACGTGCAAGGACCTTCTTAGGAATCCAGACATCGGGGACTTATTTACCTTTATCGACTCTCATGTCACTTGGAATCCAAATAAATAATTATATCATTGTCATTTATCGATGCAATCAACTGGACTCAGCTTTAAAGTTGATTTATTGTTGTATCTGTAAGAATTTGTTAAACAACCTTTCTACTAGTTAGGGGTCAAGCTGTATGCTATTGAGTGTGGATTGTTATTTGTTCTAGTTCTATGACTGTATGAATTGTTAAACTTCTAATTCAAAGTTCGTACTACTCCATATATCATATTATTATATTCATAAAATTTTTAAAATTTTTATAACTATTTATGGAATGTTAGTAAATATTAATGATTAATTCATACTACTGCTTACAATTAAAATTATGTTGTGTGTGTTTTTTCAATAATATGTTGTAAACATTCAAAACAAATCTCTAATAAAACTTATCTTAACTATGTTAGATTATAAAAATTTTAGTTTAACAATTTTGGTAAATGTCAACCATTTGGTGACGATTTTGGGCAAATAGTCACCAAATATTTCACAAATTATGGCGCGATTTCTGGAAAGTGTCACCAAAAGTTCATTTAGCGACAAATTCCTAAAATTGTCAGCCATTGGATCATTTTGATACAATTTTCCTTAATTGTCACCAAATGTTCAATAATTGGCAACGATTTTTGTAGTTCGTCGCTAAACATTATACCTTTTCTGATGCTTTTTTAGTTAATCGCTAAAGGCTTAGTTTTAATGACGATTTTGTAAAATCGTCACAAAATGTTTCCTTTTTCCGATGATTTTGATAACGTCGCAAAAAAACCGTAGCTAAATGTATACTTTGTTGTAGTGAGTATTTGCGAGATTCTGATTTTGTGCTTTGAACTTTTTAATTTTTTTAATGTTATTTTATTACTATATGATATACCTATTATTTTATTATAGGTTGTTATTATGTTAGTATTGACTTTAGGATATCTTATGTTGAATGGGTATTATAACAAATAAGGGTAAGGTGTCGTATTCAATGTTACATCAATCAATTGAAAGATCGTCAGAGAACAAAGAAGATAATTTGCTTTTATTATTTGTTTGCAAGCTTAATTTATTTTTAACAATTCAATTCAACTTTTTTTTCTCTCTTTACGAACACCCATTTTCTTGATTGCATATTATCTCCAAGTCCTTCGACATCCTATTTGCTTTACTTCTCAAATAATAAACAAATGTTGTTATTTTATCCATGTATATCTGTAAATGCAGAACATCTTTATTGTTGTACCTACTTTCCAAGCCACTCAATTGAAAGAAAATTTGTTTAATAACTAAATCTGTTGCCTTCGTGTAATTAATATCAAGCATACTTGCAATTCATGAAATAGTTGTGCACCAACGGGCAAAAGGAAATGCCCTACTGGTTATGACTGGGTTTTAGGACAATTGTCACATTGCCATAAATAGTTGCCTTATACTGATAGGACTAATTATAGCATCTCTTACTTCTTATCATAAATATGCCTTCTCCCAAAGTAGTCTGTACGAAGAAGAAATTTCTTCTTTCTTTTCTGATTTGCATTTATAATGAGTCGCCAGGTCTCAGCGAAGAAAATTGATAATCCTTCTGCTCGTCAAACAACATTTACAAAGCGCAGAGATGGGATTGTTAAGAAGGCCTCTGAATTAGCTGTGTTATGTGATGCTGATGTTGGTCTCTTGATATTTTCTCCCAACGGTCGATTAACCAGCTATGCCAGTCATGGAAGGTTGATCCACCGCTCTTGCAGCTCGAAATTGTGTTGCTCTTTAATGTCTTTATAGTGACATTCAAGTTTGATCTTGGGATTTTTCATTGGTTTTGCAGTGTGGAGGATATCTTTTTTCGTTTCTTTGACCATCCTAATGAGCTACAGGCGGAGTTTGTCCAGCATTCTCTTCACTTTCATTATTAATTTTGAATTATATTTTCATATGCATATTATTTACTTGGTGTTCACTGAGAAGTTAATTCCAATCCTTCATTTACGTTCTTTATTTCAATGTACAGGCCTGTCAGGAATCAAGAGGTGATTACAAATCCGTTCCTCTCTACTTTAAATTTCATTGACGGTAAACCTTATTTACGTAAAATTATTTCCAGCATCTTCACCAAGCACTCAGGAAGTTCAAATATGAAGGGCAGTTACTGGAGAAGATAGAGAAGTCTGTATTCTTTATATCTCGCTTTATTTGTGTGTGTAATTAGTTTGCCCACCTTCACCTTCACTCACTTGCACACATGTAGATAAGTGCTGTTGTTTGAGAATTCTGTTCTGACTATAATTCTTTTGTTTCCGTTTACGTACATGCCTACCTCCCATGGCACAACAAATTCAGAATAGAGGTACTGTTTCAATGAAATATTTTCTTTAGACTGCATAATATTTTTATCAAAAGTAGCAAATTATGTACCACATGTTTTTTAACGGTCCTTTATCTAAATTTTCAGGCTCTAGAGTCAAAGCTTCGCGAACTCAGTCAGCTAAAACGTCAGAAGAAAGAAAAACTCCAGTATGTAAATCACTGCAAACTACATTTTCTGTGGCTGAAATAAGTCTGTTGGGAAGCAAAATAGCATGCATTATCTTTGTATTCTGGCGTGCGTGGATTTTGATATTTACATAATTTTACTTCTACTTTTGAACAACAGGTTATATAACCCAGATACTGGGAAGATAACTTCTTTTTTTGCTGCTCGTATGCATGAGGAGCGTCTCACTGCTGCAATTGGTCGTCTGGAACAACTGAAAGTGCACATGCTTTCTTCCCATATTGAAACACTCTCATAGTTTCTTTCAACTTTAAAATTGACTCTATCCCCTTCTCTTTCTCAGCAGGCAAAGCAGATGAACCAACCAAATCCTGATAGTTCCAATGTAGAATGAAGTGCATCATTTCTTTACTATCTTATAATGTTCAAGCTTTGTGCATAAATGTAATGAGTGATGATTGTACTTGTAGGTGGCCGCCGCTATTTCCCGTGATACCAAGTTAGCAGCAGAAGATTCCAATGAATCGGAGACGAGGAGGTATTATATAGTTTCACTTTATTTGGACATGAGTTTGGTTTGCTATTAGAATAATTAGATTAATAAATTGGTGTCTTTGTTCATATATCGTCACTTCTTATTCTGTATCGAGATTTGAAATTGACTGTGTTATCATGATTGGTTATATAGGAATTTGTCAAGAGATGAACAGTTCCATCAGGCGAATTTAAGCTTCGCTTCAGAACAAAAGAAGTACAGAATCTCCAAATAAGTGTGCACAAACTTGAGGTCCAATGCAAGTGTCTACTACGCAATAAATATAACTTCTCCATGAACTAGATTCATCAGTATCCTTGAAGCTTTAGTTATCACTACAGTATGCTTTGTCGAAACTCTCGTCTTTAATTACAGCATTGAAATTGATATAGCAAGCACATGCAAGAGGGGTGAACTGTGTATATACAATTTTTTCGCAAGTTATTTCACTTCAAAAGGAAATGACCGGAGCCTGTCTATAATTAATACAATAAAAACCTGTTGTGCAATAAGATCCTATTTAAACGAAAGGAGTCTGTTAAACGATAAAACCTTTTAATGGACAGGAGCTTGCTAAACGAAAAGTCCTGTTAAAAATAATTTAAAACAAAAACCTTTTGTTAAAATGAAAGGAATCTTCAGCAAATTAAAAACAGAAAGAGCCTACTATAACAATGGAGGAGCCTTTTACTGAAATAAACACATACACACAATATAATCCAGAAATATAAAAGTTAAGAGAAGAGAGAGAAGGACGTAGTCGATTTATACTGGTTCGGCTTATAACTCAAGCCTACGTCCAGTCCCTAAGTATTCAACTTAAGTATTTCGCTATAAAAACAAGTAGTAATTTAACGAGCCTCTCTAAGCTCACAAGTTAATATTTTTCAAGGTTCTCCAACCTTTCAAACTGGTAGTATTTAGCTAACCTCTACAAGCTCTCTACAGAAAATGAAGTTTGCTCAATATGAGCTACACTAATCTCTCTAAAAAATGTTTTCACTTTCTAAAGCACAGGAGATTTTACAATGATATCACTTTCAAAAGAATTTATACTACAGCTGTATTTCGAAAGTTTGATCTCCATTCGCAAAGGCAGTTGTTCTTCCTTAAGTAGCCTTTTCTTTCAAGTAGCTGTTGCTTCACTTGCATCCTTAGTCAACTGAATAGATTTAATTCCGAATAACTTTGATGTTATCTTTGCCAAAAATCTTTCAGTAATCACGCGGTTAATATATCACCTTCATAATAAGTAGGATCCTTTCAAATAAACCATTTTTTAATAAGGCAAGTTCAAAAAGAAGGTTCCTGTAAGAAGGAAATCAATTATTCCATGATTTTATTTCCTTTTAAGAATTATACCGTTGTTTATATATAAGGAAATAAATCTAATTTGAACTTTAAAATGTTATAAGGTTATCATCAAAATTGTTAACTATGAACCTTAAGCTAACAATCTCCCCCTTTTTGATGATGGCAAGCACTAATAGATATATTTTTCAAAATTCAAAAAGATAATGGATGATTTTGAAAGAAAACTGAGACTTTTATGAGTTCAGACATAATTAGAAGGAGCTTGCCTTTTAAGAAAGGAGCCTATCAATTATGTGTCATAAATTTTCACAGCAAAATCAATCATAGATATAATCAAGGTAGCATCGAGAAATCATATCATATATATGCAAAATAAAGTCCACATAAGCTCTCCCCCATTGTTATTATCAAAAACACAAAAAATAAAGAAATGAGGAGGAATTGAATTAAGACAAAGTATAAATAGAGAAAAATTGATTGTCACAGTCAAGAAGAATTTCTCCTAAGATGAATATATATATATATATAGGATATGGTTTTGGATGCTGTCAATTTGTTCGCGCTTTTGATCCTGGTTAGAACGAATTTCACTCTGCAGTTGAAGAAATTGATCATTCATGTTATTTTCGTTCTGAGGGGGAATATGAGCCTATTTCTTTGGAGTAGAACTTACAATTTCTAGTATCCTTTCAGACCTCTGTTCTGAGGCAAGACCCAAGAGACCAGCTATTCTTTCAGTTTTCTTCTTTTTCATCTAAAGAGGAATTAGAATAGTCTAGAGATAACATAATAACAATCTTCCTTTTCCCATTTTCTAGGGTCTCCTAATTGGATATTTCAGACGCTTGGAGCTTTGAGGAGACAAAGATGAGTAATTAGAAGCAAAATTTTATTCATGACGAGGTGTTTCATCACAGCTTGAAGTTAAAGCCAAAAATTTCTTCTATCTATTTGATTTTGTTCTTGTCATTGAAGATTGTTGGGAAGAGAAAGTTGAGAAAAATGCAGAAAGTTTAGAAGTAGAAAGGAGGAACAGAGAGAAAGCAGAGAGTTAGGGTGCAAGAGAGGTGCCGCTTCTTGGAAAGATAACGATTGTGATTATAAGAATAGGCAATCATACACGCTAAAGAGGGAGTGCAATCGTTTGTGTTTCTTCTGTCAATCATATACGAATAGCTGTCTGAACAGTGCACACATTTTTAAAAGCTGAAACGATGCAATAAATCATTTCCTTTTAGGACACATGTACCCTACTCTGCTAAAGCGAGAGGAGCCTGCGAAATGTAATGACAAGTAGCAGAGAGAATTCATGTAGAAATAATATCATAGAGTTTGCACATACCAAGCTCTTTTCTTAACATGAAAAATCTATCTTCAGAAAGTGGCTTAGTGAAAATGTCAACTATTTGATTTTTAGTATTAATATGCAAAAGATCAATGGTTCCTTCTAAATCATGATCTCTAAGAAAATGATGTTTGACTTCTATATGCTTAGTCCTAGAATGATGCATATGATTTTTAGACAAATTAATAGCACTAATATTATCACATAATATAGGAATATGAGAAAGAGAAAAATCCTATAGTTAATGCTTCAACCATAAGATTTGAGCACAGCAGCTAGCAGCTGCTATGTATTCCACTTCAATCGTTAAAAGCATTGTGCAATTTTGCTTTTTGTAAGACCATAATAGTAGACATCCTCTAGGAAATTGAAAGTAACTGCTTATGCTTTTTTTATTGACTTTATCATTCGCATAATCTATATCACAATAGCCACTATGTCAAATGAATCAATTTTTGCATACCATAGTCCAAAGTCCATAGTTCTGTGGAGATACTAAAAGATTCTTTTAACTGCTTGAAGGTGGTTTTCTTTTGGATTTGATTGAAAGTGTGCACAAAGACACACACTAAGCATAATGTGTGATATAATCATTCCTTTATACTTTGTCTCATCTGTAGTTTTGCCTTCTTCATCTTTATCAAGTTTAGTTCCAATGTATATGGGAGTACCCATCGGTTTGGCATTTTCAAAGTGATATTTCTTGAGGAGTTTCTTTATGCATTTATCTTAGCTAATGAAGATTCCTTTTTTCTATTTTTCTAATTTGTAATCCGAGAAAAAATGATAATTCTCCCATCATGCTCATTTCAGACTCTCCTTGCATTAATGCTGAGAACTCTTTATAGAAGGATGGATTAGTAGCACTAAATATTATGTCATCAATATATATTTGCACTATAAGTAAATCATTCTCCTTTCATTTAATAAATAAGGTTTTATAGACCTTTCCTCTTTCAAAATTATTCTCAAGCAGAAATTTACTTAAACTCTCATACCATGCTTGAGGAGCCTGCTTTAAACTATATAAAGCTTTGGATAACTTCATCAAATAATCCGGATGGTTTTCATCTTCAGAACCTGGGGGTTGCTTAATAAATACTTCTTCATTAATGTAATCATTTAAGAATGCACTTTTAACATCCATCTAGAACAACTTGAAGTTTCTATAGCATGCAAAGGCAAGTAAAATTCTAATCGATTCCAATCTAGCAATAGGTGCATAAGTTTCATCAAAATCAATACCTTCCTGTTGATTGTAACATTGAGCCATAAGTTTAGATTTGTTTCTTACCGCCTCTCCATTCTCTAGGTGTTTTTCTTTGCTTAGGCTCCTACTGAGAGGAAGGAGCCTACTCTATTTTAGTTTCAAAGGGATCTTCTTAATCTTATGATTTTTAAGGTGCTGTAGTTAGAGTCTCTGATGTACTTTTAGGAATTAGGAGGTGTTCTTCATCTTCTGAATCAACTGATATTATCGATGGTAATGCTTCACATGTATTAATTCTTGTATTTTCTTTGTTCTTTTATTATAGACACTGAATCCCTTATTCGCACTACTGTAGCCTAGAAAGATGGCTTCATCTGATCTCACATCGAATTTTCCAATATTTTATTTTCCAATGTTTTGAATGAAACACTTGTAGCTAAATGCTCGAAAGTAAACAACATTTGATTTTCTTCCTTTCCACAGGTCATAAGGAGTCTTTTTTAGAATGGGTCTTATGAAACATGTATTAAGTACATAACATGTCGTGGATACTACTTCTACCCAATATCCATAAGGTAGTCCACTTTCACACAACATAATCCTGGCCATATCAACCAAAGTTTTATTCTTTCTCTCTACAACTCTATTTTGTTGAGGTATCCTTGGAAATGAGAAGTTGTGAGTTATACCATTGCTATCACAGAACTCTTCAAACTTTCTATTATCAAATTCTCCTCCTGAATTTTTTTGCAAAACTTCTCAAAAACTTTAAAAGCATCATTCTTATTTAATAGAAAGTAACCCATGTAAATCTGGAATAATCATCTACTAGAAAAAAACTGTAATGTTTACCACTAAAACTTTGAGTCCTAGTGGGGCCAAAGAGATCCATGTGCATAAGTTCAAGTGGTTGGCTAGTAAACACAATATTTTTAGGAGGAAAGTTGCTTTAAATTTTTTTTACCTTTTTAACAAGCCTCACAAGCTTGATTTCTTTCAAACTTTAAGGTTAGTAGTCCTCTTACTAACTCGTTTTTGGACAATTTTGATATAATACTTATGTTGGCATGTCTGAATCTCCTATGCCAAATAAATGAATCCTTTTCTAGAGAGAAAAAACACTAAACTTTTTGTAACGAATTGTCTTCTAGTTGAGCACAATATATATTCTGATTTCTAGGACCAACAAACACAATATTATCATTATGAATATCAACCGAAAATGACTTTGTAACCTTTGTCACATAGCTGACTCACACTCAACAGATTATGTTTCAAACCATCAACAAATAGAACATTATCAATAGAGGTAGAGTCATAATTACCAATTTTACCAACTCCGATGACCTTTGCTTTATTTTTTGTCTGCAAAGATAACATTACCTTCGTCTTTCCTTTCAATATAGTTGAAGTGTGATATTTCACCTGTCATGTGTCTCAAACAGCCACTATCAACTATCCATTTATTTTCTTTTGTCTCTATTTTGAAGCATATCTGTAAAAAATATTATCTCATTTTAGGTACCTAAATTTTCTGGGTCCTTCTAGGTTAGTATTTTGACCTTTCGATCTCCAAACATATATTTGAGATAATTTCTTTTTATGAACATTTCAAGAATGACTAATGTTACCATGTTTACCATAGTAATCGCGCAAAATAGATGAATGATAGTTTTTATGATTTTTGCCAGTTTGCAAGTTCTTGTTGTTTTGGCTATAGTTGCTGTTGGATTTAACAAAGAAGTTTTGTATGGCCTAACATTGTTATTTTCATTGTATCCTATTCCGGCCTTACAAAAATGCATTTACCACTACTAAGTAATGCATTAAAATTCTTCCTTCCTTAAATGAAAATTTCCAAATCTTTCTCTAGAGATAAAATCTTTCCAACACTTTTCTCCGTTTCAAGTTCTAAGGCGATGACTTTTTCTTCTAATTATTTTACCATTTAGAATCATTTTTTAGCAACATATTTTCCAACTTGGCTTTTCCTTCTTCCAGTACTTCCTTCAGAGACCTTTTGTTTATACTCAACTTTGAGAGACATATTCTTGGTTACCAGATTCTCATTCATTGATTTCAATAATTTAATCTTACTCTTTAGAGATGCATCATTGCTCTTGGACTTCTCAACTTTTTTGAAATATTTCAAAGTCAACCTTTTATACTGGTCATACAATTCATGAAATGCAATTTTCAATTCATCAACTTCAATATCAGAGCCAGAATAGTATACCTCATCGTCTCTTGATTCAACCATAAAGCAGATGTTGATAACTTCCTCAAGTTCTTCTTCTTCAAATCTTTCAAAATCCTCGTTAGACCAAGCTACAATTATAACTTGCTTTCTAGGTTTCCTATTCTTTGTTTTATCATTTTGAAGGAGAGGAAATTCAATTCTAGTGTGCCCAGGCTTTTTGCAGTGGTAGGATATGATTTATGCGTTGCTACTATTGTTGCTGTCTTTTGAGAAGGGCCTGCTATTTCCAGTTTTCTTGTTTCCTTCTCTTTTCTTTGTTAGCTTCCTTTTATAGAAGCGTGCATATTTTCTGACCTTGAAGTTGAATTCATCATCTCCATCTATCTGCAACTCGGTGTCACTTTCATCACAGTTTGATTCGTCAATTGATTTTAGTGTCATTCCTTTTCTATAAGAGGATCCTTCATCTCGCCTAAGCTTAATTTCATGGACCATCATATTTCCTCGTAGCTAGTCAAGTGAAATAGTGTCTAGATCCTTTGCCATTTCTAGAGCTATCACCTTAGGTCTCCATTCCTTTGGTAGTGACCTTAGAATCTTCGTTATGAGCTCATCATTGGGATATATTTTCCCAGATTCCAAAAGTGTTTGAAGAATTCATCTATGGTCTCCCCCTATTTCATGCCAATAGTTTCGTATTGACATACCAAAAGACTTATTCTATGTTTCTTTACCTCATTCGTCCCTTCAAAGGTAACTTGAAGTTTGTCACATTTCTTTTACTATGGAGTAGTAGGATATCTTTTCATATCAGGTGATGCTTTTGCCTTAGAGTTTAGTTGAGCATTTCTCCTATCAGCATCAGTCTATACTTCTACATTATCGGAAGTGGGAATTGTAGCTCCAACTTTAATCGCTTGCCATACTTTGATATCTATAGATTGGAGATATATGGTCATCCTCTCTTTCTAGTATGAGTAGTTGTTTCCATTAAAGTAAGGAGGCTTTGAGACGGATTGCCCTTCAAAACTTCTTAAGGAGTTTGCATTGATCTATCACATGCTATAAAACACAACAAATGTGAAACCTTGCTCTGATACCAAATGATAAAGCAAACACACGCAAGAGGGGGTGAATTGTGTGTGTAAAATTTTTTTGCAAGTCATTTCAGTTTAAAAGGAAATGATAGGAGCATGTCTATAATTAATACAATAGGAGCCTGTTGTGCAACAGGATCCTGTTTAAACAAAAGGAGCCTATTAAACGATAAAATCCTTTAAATGACAGGCGTCTGCTAAATGAAAAGTCCTATTAAAAACAAATTAAAATAGAAGGCGCCTGTTAAAATGAAAGAAACCTTTAGCAAGTTGAAAACAGAAGGAGCCTACTATAATATTGAAGGAGCCTCTTATTAAAATAAACACACACACACACACAATATAATGTAGAAATATAAAAGTTAAGAGACGAGAGAGAAGGATGTAGTCGATTTATACTAGTTCAGCTTACAACCCAAGCCTAATTCCAGTCCCCAAGTATCCAACTTGAGTATTTTACTATAAAAACAAGTAGTACTTTGATGAGCCTCTCCAAGCTCATAAGTTAATATTTTCCAAGTTCTCCAACCTTCCAAACAAGTAGTATTTAGCTAGCCTTTACAAGCTCTCAATGGAAATGAAGTTTGCTTGATATGAGTTACACTGATCTCTCTAAAAAATATTTTCACTTTCTAAAGCACAAGAGATTTTTCAATGATATCACTTTCAAAAGAATTTATGCTATAGCTGTATTTCGAAAGTCTGATCTCTATTTGCAAAAGTAGTTGCTCTTCTTTAAGTAGGATTTTCTTTCAACTAGTCATTACTTCACTTGTATCCTTAATCAACTGGATGGATTTAATTTGGAATAACTTCGATGTCATCTTTTCCAAAAATCTTTCAGTAATCATATGGGTAATATATGACCTTCACAATAAGTAGGATGCTTTCGAATAAACTATTTTTAGTAAGGTAAGTTCATAAAGAAGGTTCCTGCAAGAAGGAAATCAATTATTCCATAATTTTATTTCCTTTTAAGAATTATACCTTTATTTATATATAAGGAAATAAACCCAATTTGGATTTTGAAATATTATAAGGTTATCATCAAAATCGTTAAATATGAACCTTGAGCTAATAGAAATAAAGTTTGAAATTGTCTGTTTTATGATTTACTTAATGGATAAGTTTTTAGTTTTATACCCATTTTTAACTTATATCAGAAAGATTTTGGCATCAATATGATATAACAGCAATAGTGATTAGTGACATATCCCAATTAATGGACAATCAGGTTTCTTTTTTTCCATCAAATGAAAATATGGTATAAACATGATAAAAATTGATAAAACCCAAATAAGTAGTTGGTAAGTGTTGGCTATAAATGATAACCATATAAGATTATTTTAATTAATGGAAATATTGAAGAGGATGCTTTGTAATTTGACATTATAAAGGGTAAATTATTAATTTATCATTACAAACCTTGCTTGATAAGTTTGAAACTAACTCCACTTTTTAATCTTAAATTCATCCTACCTATCTCAATCTCTTCTACATCTTTTTCAAGTATCAACTGTTGAATAGAATCCAAAAACAAAGAAATATGACTCTCAAATCGCTTTCAATCTATCATGTTTTAGTTATCTAAACAGGAAGGTAATAAACAAACAATGTTTACTACTTGGAAAGTGAAAAACACGAGCTTTTATTGATTCACCGACCCAATAACTCATCATATCTAAAGTATTCAAAAATTGTCTCTTACTTCTTCCATTGTTTCTATGGACTTTCTATATAAAGTATATGAATTGGAAACACGAAGCTATAGTACTATTGGTTCAAAGAAACTAAGGATATTTTGGTATTGCTTATGTTGTTGTCACTATTTTAACAATTGCATAAAACTTAAGTATGATGTTTTGATAATTTTGTTGATTTTTTTGTAAATAGCATTGATCTTTATCATTCTTGAATAAAATTAAAAGGTTATATGTAACAGTGAAACAGTGAAGTTATGTAGTGATGATATGTAACACAAAAAATTAATATTTCAAAACAAAAC
>JANZXP010000009.1:2017451-2030070 GCA_027576715.1 Erythroxylum flavicans
TATGTATTAAATGAATACTTAAAATGAGATATATGTACTGTTCCGAAATTAAAGTGTGAAATGACATGCAAATTCTGAATATATGAATTGTCTATGAATATGAATATGTTAAATGTTCTGTGTTGCTATGAGTGCACCCATCGAGGATGGTTCACTCATTGAATTCACAAAACTCACCAAAATTACCATGTTGTCTTTCAAGTTCAGAGGAGATATCCAGTTAGACCAATTAGAGTTTAGCCACTGAAATCATACATGAGCTAAGGTCAGGATCCGTTTGCATTTGCATATGTCTTCATTCATTTTTGTATTAAGATTTGTTTTTTTGCAACTGTTGAATATGTATATATGAATTCTATACAGTGTATACGTGAATTCAATATGTAATAACACGTTTGGTATTTGTAATGGGCCCAAATGATTACTAGAATTTTAATGATGTGTTTAATGTTCGTGACACTTATGACTGCAAATGTTTTGAGTAAAATAGGCCAAATAGTAATTACTGGTTTTTCTGAAAATGTGTGTGACATGTGAATAAAAAATTTGTAATGAGTTTGATTGATCATCCTAACATACCACTTTCACAGGGCATGTGCCCGAATGTCCTCAGGATGTACAAGTATGTGCTCAGTAGAAGTGGGATGTTATAGGATTAGTCATCTAACAATTTAAATACAATTTGTCTAAGGTAATAAAAATTTGAATTAACTAAAATTAAAATAAGCTAATAAAAATGAAAAATCGAATCAATAAAGATGGCAATAAAATCAAAGTTACTCAATAACGGAAACTTAGGGGTTATTTTATTCTCGTTTTATTTTCCTTTTCTCCTTGTTAATTCAGTTATTCATGATCTTAGATATCCTAAGGTTTTGATTATCCTCTCTTGAGATCTAACTAATTAATCTCAATTGAAATAGATAAAAATTGTGTTGCAATCTCTTAATTCCTAAAAATACTCCTAACTACTCAATTGTATTTGAAGCGATCCTATGGATAATTAACTCACAATTAAGACCTCTCTTCAATCGCTTATTAACCTGATATTTGTAAGTCTATTATGGTAACAACTCTTATTGCGCAACTTAATATAGATAATTTTGATTCAATCTCTCAATTTTTTATCAAGTATGAGCATTACAAATACCACAAAGCATTAATATATTGAATTCAACAAGATAAAAGTTATACAAAACAATTCAAGAATAAACCTTAAAACAGATTTAGCAATTCATAATTATGTTCAAAACATAACTATTCAGATTTAACACTCAAGGCAATGAAATAAAATAAGAAAATAATAAAGTAACCTGAAACCCTTGATCTAGAATTTCTAGAATGCTGGAATTGATTCCAATCTTTGATCTTCTTCTTTATTGTATGCAACCTATTTATGTGTTTTTACTTTTCCTTTTAGGTGTCTCTGATGACTCTAGTTGCCTCTCTATGAATTCAACTGCCTCTTATCTGCCTCCCTTTATGTAGCCTTTTTAATAATCTTATATATTAACAAACTAGGATTGCTAGGATGTATATGGTCACTTACATAGTCGTGTAGGTGATTAGGTATCTTCAAACATACCTCAATATGTGACTTTACATGGGCACAATGACTTATATGGGTATAATGACTTACACAGGCAAGATATATGGGCGTATATATATATCAACATACTTGGGCATGTAACTCCACACAAGTAGGAATTGTATCTTTGAACCTTCAGATATTTATAGTGACTTACATAGTCATGATACACGATCATGTATCCCCACAATTTCTCTAATTCTTGCATTCCATGCTATAATTTCACTCAAATGCATCTCCTCTTGGTCTATGAAGGCAACTATCACCTAAAAACACACTTAAAGCAAATTAACCACTATCACCTAGAAACAAACTTGAAGCAAATTAAGTATCAAAAATAGTATAAAAATATTAAATAATAAACAAAATACACTAAATATAGATATATAAATATAGTCAAATAATTGTTTATCAACTAGGCCCCTTTAAAACCCTTCATTAGTATTAAAGCCGTCATGATGGAAAGTGGAAACAACTCTATGGTCAATCTGACATCAACAAACTACTTTATTTTGAGGCCTATGTTGGAGGACCTTGTATATTGAAAGGATCTCTTCGATCCCATTGATATCAACAAAGGTGTGAAGGATAATGTTCCTTTAAAACTTGAGAAGATTTCAAATAAAGAATAAGAAAAGATGAAGCGGAAAACTCTAGGAACGATTCAACAATAGATTGATATCAATATATTCAATCACGTGTCTAAAAAAATAGATCATTTTGAGCTATAAAAAAAGCTAAAAGGACTTTATAAAAGGAAGAATGCCTACAATAGGGCCTCTCACATTAAAAGACTTCTAAACTTGAAGCTAAAAATTGAGAAATCTATGTCAAAACATCTAAGTGATTTCCAAGATATAATCAACATGCTTACAATAATAAAGATCATTTTAAAGAACATTAAGCCTTGTTCCTATTGAGTTTGCTACCAAATAGTTGAGAAATGTTGGTGGTGACAAAAATAAAGTATGTTCAATGATGACATTAGAAGAAAAGAGATGGGACTTGACAATGTGTAGGCTTTGAGGGAGAAAATAGGGGAAGGAGCAAAAGCAGGGGTCCTAAATGGCGTGAAAATTTTAAGAACCGATCAAAGTCTAAAGGTGAGAAAGAGGTGGCTAAATGACGTTATTGCGACAAGTGAGGACATATTAAAAGGTTCTGCTACAAGTGGAAAGGGGATTAAAAAAGTAAGAGCGTTAAAATGATGGAGCTGATAAGAGTACAACCATTATTACTTCAAGTATGGATGAAGAGGTTTCCCTAGTTTGTGTGATAAATGAATGCTTCCATGTTATTGATTCAAGTTTTGAGTGGTTGATTAGCATGAGAGCTTCGTATCATTATGTTCTAAAAGTTGAGTACTTCTCAAACTATAAAAGCGGAGACTTTGGGAGTGTAAAGCTGGGAAATAAAAGTTCCACCAAGATTTTTAGTACGGGTGATATTCAAGTTCAAATGAATGTCAAATGCTTATTGACCCTGAGAGATTTATGACACATCTTTAATTTAAGGCCAAATTTATTGTCAGTAAATATGCTAGATTGAGAATGATTTAAGTATACTTTTGGGGATAGGAAGTGGAAAGTATCCGAAGGAGAAATGACTGTTGCTCGAGGAGAGTTATGTTGTACATTGTATAAGATACATTTAAAAGTGTGGGTGGTTAAGAAGCATACATAATCAAAGAGGAAACTTCTCCAAATCTATGAAATCGATGATTAGAGAAAATGAGTCAGAAGGGAATAAAGTTACTAGCTAGTAAATCCTTTATCCCAGTTAAGAACACATTACTGCTTAATCTTTGTGATCATTATTTAGCAGGAAAGTGGTATAGAGTCTCTTTTAAGAGAAGATCTATAAGGAAGACAAAGTTATTGAACCCGGTGCATTTAAATGTCAATGGCTCAATTAAGGAAGAGCCACTGGGAGGTGATAAATATTTTTCTACATCTATTAATGATACCTCGAGGAAGACTTGGGAATAAATATTGAAAGCAAAGATTTAAGTATTCGAAACTTTCCAAAAGTTTCATGTCATGGTAGAAAGGAAAACTGAGAGGAATTGAAGTGCCTACAAATAGATAATGGATGTAAGTACACTTACAAGGTGTTTGAAGATTACTATACATTATATGGAATTAGACATGAAAAGAGGGATCCTATCACTATATAGCATATTGGTGTTGTTGAGAGGAAGAACAAAACTATTGTGGAGAAGGTTCATTGCATGTTTAGAATGTCCATACTGTTGAAAACATTTTAAGGTGAAGCAATCAAAACTGCAATCTATTTAATTAACCAAGCTCTTTCTTTTTCATTGGATTTTAAGATTATTGAGAGAGCACAGATAAGTAAAGATCCCATATATCATCATTTGACATTATTTTCTTGTAAGTTATTTTAACACGTACCTAAGGGTCATAGATAAAAGCTTGACTCAAAGATGATATCTTACATCTTTGTTGGCTATGATGGTGATCAGTTTGGCTACAGACACTATGTCTTTTGAGCAAGTTTTAATCTATTTAAAACCCTTAAAATAATGCAAGAGCATAAGTCGTAGGTGTAGTATGTGAGGTTTCAACCCCTCGAGGAGTTGTTGAACTAATCTAATTCTATTTATCTAAGGCCTAAAGAATTATTTAAAAAGAAAATAAAAATTGCACAGAAAAGTAATCATGTGAAGATGATTGATTGGAATAAAAATGTAAAATTAACACACAAAGAGTATCAAATTGAGTACCACCAAATTAACAATGGAAATCACACAAGGAAGATTAGCCAAAAATGAGAGGGGGGATTTATCGTATCATGAAATGCTAACATGACTACTTTTGAGTTAATACAATATTGATCCTAGACTTTCAAAGGTTGAATTACTCTCTCTCGAGTTATAATCATTAACCCCTAAATCATAACCCCTAATTGAATTATGGAATTTTCGATCTCTCAACTAACAAAAAAACCCATAATTACAATTAGATCTTAAGCCCTTTAATAGACAACTAGGTCCTCACACGAGATGTCTCTTTGTCTAAATTCCTAATTTGATTGTTTGCGTGATCTATTAGATCGTTTAACTTTCATTACCCAATCTAATCATTTTACTATCGGTTCACTCTCTCAATTTATTACCGAAGCATGTAAATACAACGAATAATCACTCCACCAAATGTATTAACATTAAAAGAAATCACATTAACATTGATTCAAGAACAAATCCATAAAGAAGTTTAGAACATCATTATCAAATCCAAATCTATCACTAACAAATCCATAATATAAATTCAAAAAAAAGAACAATAAACATAAAATGAAGTCACTTGGAAGGGTCGGAATCGATCAGGAAGATGGTAGCACAGCAACCTCCTCCTTCACCTCTTCCTTTCTCCTCCTTCTCTCTTCTTCTTCCTCTCTCCTTGGATTTTTCTCAAAGTGGCAGAGGTTGGAGATATTTTCTAAATCATTTCTCTTTCTTTATATAGCATTTTCCATTTAGGGTAAACCCTAAGGTTTTCCTGTGCCAAAAAATTTTAAAAAGTCCTTTGAAAACTTAAGTCCAGAAGATTGTCCACTCCTTTTGTCACATAGGCCACTATCGTGGAGCCAAATTTTGCTTTTGTCATAATCGTGGTGGATGAGGTCACGATCGTGGCACCTTCACCAGGCTTCTGCCACCATCGTGGCCCATAGGCCACAATCTTGGCCCTGAGTTTTATCCCAGGGTTCCTCCAAATCTCCTCCGTTCTTATATATTTGACCTGAAACACTAACAAACATATCAAAGCACCTCAAATACATAAAATTTAAGTTCAACGACATACTCTAACCCATAAAACTCTCAAAACACAAATGTCTAACTAAACAACACAATCCTAATCTAAACATGCACTAATTATTCAATTTAACAACTAAACACATACTAAACTACCCACTAAAATATTATGCAAACTACCACTATCAATGACCCGGAGAAGCAAAAGGTGGTCAGGAGTATGGATGAACAAGAGAGCTGCTGATCTTCTGAGAAGAGATAAGGTTTCTTAAATTAGCTCATTTTATGATATAATTAATTGTTCTATAAATTTTACCAGTACTGAGCAGTCTACAAGTGAAGGATATGAAGTGTGTGACCAAACACACATTGATGGTGATCAGGTACAACTAGTAATGATGATATACAGAAACCATATTTGGACATTGTTGAAGATGAAATCATTGAGGATGATGAGTAAGGTGAGCAACTGAATCCAATAGCCAATAATATACAACTTCAAAGGTCGACAAGGGAGAAACATTCTTTTACAAGATATCCAAGTTCATAATAGTTTTCAGCAAGATATCCAAGTTTGTAATATTTGTAAATATAGAATGATGGGGGAGCCAAAAAATTTGCAAAAAGTTGCATCTTGTAATGACAAAGATCTTTGGCTCAAAGTTATAAACAAAGAGATAAACTCTCGAAAGAAGAATGAGGCATATGAGCTTATGAAGCTTCTAAAAGGCAAAAATGCATTGAAGAATAAATGAGTGTTCAAGATAAACAAAATAGTGATAAGGTAGTGAAGCAAATGGTTAGGCTAGTGGTACAAGGGTTCAGTCAAAAGAATGGTATATATTTTGATGAAATATTCTCACCAATGGTCAAAATGATCTCAATTTGAACAGTTTTGGGTTTAAATACCTATTTAGATCTTGAATTTGAATATTCGAAAGTAAAAAAAGCCTTTTTGCATAGAGATTTGAAAGAAGAGATATACATGGAGCAACCAAAAGGCTTTAAAGTGAAAAGCAAGGAAAATATGGTCTACAAATTAAAGAAAAGCTTGTATGGGTTTGAAACAAGCTCTAAAGCAATGGTATCTGAAGTTCAATTCTTTTATGACGGATCATAGTTATAAGCAAACTTATGATAATACTTATGTGTATTTCAAGAGGTTCACAGGTGATAAATTCATCATTCTTCTTCTATATGTTGATAATATGCAGATTGTGGGTTAAAATGTTAGAAGAATCCAAAAGTTTAAGGAGTATTTGTTTAAATCATTTGTTATGAAAGATTTGGGACCTACAATGAATATTTTAGGTATAGAAATCACTTAGGACAAGAAGAGTAAGAAATTGTAGTTGTCACAAGAAAGGTAAATCAAATAGACCCTCGAAAGGTTCAATATAAAGCATGTCAAGCCAATTAGCATGCCATTGGCATCTCATTTCAAGCTAAGCAAGCGTGTATATCCCTTAATAGGAAAGAAGAAAGATGGTATGTCTTATGTTCCATAGTCATTTGCAGTAAGGCCTCTAATGTATGCTATAATATTTACAAGCCTAGATATCATACAAGCTGTTAGGTTAGTGAGCAAATTCTTGTCTAATATAGGAAAGCTTCATTAAGAAGTAGTAAAATAGATTTTGAGATACTTAAGAGTTACTTCAAAGTGAAGGTTATGTTTTGGTGATGGTGAGCCAATTCTAAAAGGTTATACAGATGCAAATATAGGTGGAAATCTTGATGAAATAAAATTCACTTCAAGTTTTTTATTTAAGTTTATAGAGGGAACCATTTCATGACAATTTAAGCTACAAAAGTGTGTACCTTTATCTATGAATGAAGTATAGTATGTAGCTATAGTGGAAGCTAGGAGATATTTTTCATTAAAAATATTCCTTCAAGAGTTGGATGTGAAGCAAAAAGACTGTGTAGTATTTTGTGATAGTTAAAAGTACTATGTATCGTTCCCGCACAAAGCAAATAGATGTCAGATATCATTAGTTAAGGTCTATGATTGATGATCAACAATTTATGTTGAAGAAGATTTATATGGACTTGAATGGTGCCAATATATTGACTAAAGTAGTTTTCAAAAACAAGCATGAGCTTTACAGTAAGATTACTGGGATGTCTCGCAAGTAGCTGTTGAAGCATAACATATCTTCCCCATAATTAGGCTAGAAGGGGAGCTTATTAAGTGTCTAGCCCTATTTTAAGACTTTCAGTGATCATTGACACTTTTATGGTTTATAGGAATGATGAACGAGTGAAGACAACATGAATGACAATTAGATGGAGCTCTTCTAGGTGAGACACGACCATATAGGGTACTACAAACTTGTGTTCTTAACTTATACAACCAGATGGATCAGTGATGTAAATCTCCAGAATTGTGTGAAAAAAGATGTGAAGGAAAAAGATATATAAGGTTATGTACACACCCATGTTTATGAAATATGCAGCTCTGTGTGACAACCACGTAGCTCTCTATAATCATGTACATATATAACTTTAGTACGTTGGAAGAGACACGATCACTTTCATGGTTATGTATGTGGTTGTTTATAATGCAGGAAACCTATTTTTGGATATAAAAGAGGAAAATACATAGGTTTTATGATTGGGGAGGTGACTAAAACACTAAAAAGGAAGAGAAACAAAGATAAAGAGCAAGTAGTATAGTATTCTTATCCTTTTTTATTATTTTTGGGATTACTTTGAGTTTGTTGATTGAAATATTAACTTTGGTTTCAATCATGAAACTTTGTGACACAACTTGTAGTTGTGGGGTGGGATATTAAACTTTGTAAATCCTTATTTAAGTTTAGTGGATTTGCTTGTCAGTTTGGCCTGTAGTTTTTTTGTCTACATTTAAGAGTTTTCCATATAAATCTTGGTGTTTGCTTCTTTATTAACTTTTTATTCCCATATTGATATTTTTTGGTTAAACTTAAAGAGTGTTTTGTTGTTGGAAAAAGCTTGGCAGCTTCCTCGACAATTGTTGCAACTACTTTAGTCTTATCTGAAAAGGGAGATGACTTATTTCTAATACAATCTTATAGTTTTTTCCAGTAAGTAATTTACAGCTTAACTTTAAATTTCTTATTGATTTAGGTTTGTTGAAAATGTTGGATTCATGCATTCCAATTTTATTAAACTTATCTAATGAGTTTAATTACAAATTAAGGTACATATTGATGTTTTATTATCCAATATATAAAATAAATTATTTAAATTTAATTTATTAGTATATATTTTCAAACTCTAACATATTTATTTTTAGACTATCATATATGGGATATTATTATTCACATTAATAATCATTTAAAAAACATAATTAATAGTTATTTTAATTTTTAAATAAATAATATTTAAGCATATTTTTGAATATATGTACCATACCTAATAGAGGATTAACTTATACTTCAACCATAATTATATAAAGGATCATGATTTACAATAAATAGAAATTTTTTAGTTCTTTCTCTAGTCAACTATAGTTAATAATGGGGGATTTCAACAATACTTTATTCTCTTAAGAGATTGAAGGAGAAAGATTGAGTATTAGATTGCACAAAACTTATGTGGTTTCTCACCCCTAAAAAGCAAAATCATAGCTCCTTGTATGATTGTAGACCTACTTCTTATTGAAACATCACCTATAAGATAATTTTCAAGATGCTAGTTAACAAATTAAAAGAAGTGTAAGGGAGTTCGATTAATACGATTTAAGAAGCTTTCATAAAAGGTAAGAGCATTGTTCAAATTTTGAACTTAACTTAAGAGCTTTTCACGAGTTATCAAGGGGAGTGTTGAAGTGTTTCTCTATGAAAATTGATTTCAATAAAACATTAAACTTAGTTAGTTGGATTTTTATCTCGGAGTCACTTACTATTTCTGGATTCCTTGATCAATTCATTTCATGGATTGGGCCCTTTGTATAAGCTACTAGGATTGGAGGACCTTAGGTTACTCATTTCTTTAAATTCCATGGTTAACAAAATTGTAGATGATGGTGAATGGTGTTTTAGGTTTAGAGGTTTTGTATTAATTATGGACAATATTATCAAATACAGACCTAATATAGAGATGGAAGATTAACCTGTGTGGAGGTGTCATCACCAACAAGGCATGCTCAAAGTTTTTTAAGTTCCGTTACCCAGAAGTTACTTGGTGGAAGCTAGTGTGAATTACTAATATATCACCCAAAACTTCCTTTGCTCTTTGGTTAGCTATTAAGCAAAGTTTGGCAAGTGTAGATAGACTAAAAGGAATTTAACTAACATGATTTGTAAGATTTGTAATCAAAACCCTAAAGGTATTAACCACCTACTCTATATGTGTTACTTCATTTAATAATTCAGGATCCACTCTCTTTAATTATGCGAGTTCTCATTTTATGTCACTTCTTAGATTTAATTATCTCATCGACAGAGATGATAGATTCACTAATAAAGGTGAATTATTTGCACTTAAAATAATCCTTAATTAAGGCATTTATGCCTTATAGAAGGAGACAAATGCTAGACCTTTTTAAGTTACAAATTACCGTATCTAATCTTTTACTTAGATCGCATTACAAGGTATTGGGTAGATCATTCTTGCATATAATGCTCCTTCAAGCATGAGCAGTGAATTAGTTATAATTTAGGAGTTTCATTAGCTTTGAATCTCTTGAATTTTTGCTCCTTATCTATTCTAGTTGTGGCCCTTAAACTACTTTGACCATTAAATTCTTGTAATATTAATGCACTGAGCTGTTTTTGTAGTTAGGAAGCCTCTTCTTATACCTCAATCTTAATTTTTAGATTCTCATAAACCAATTTTACTCCTTTTATTAATCCAGTTCTTTTCATTTTTCTAAAAAAAGCTAAAAAAGGAGAATAAATACATCTTCCCTTCATATATGTTAAGAGGAAGTAACCAATGATAATTGTTACTTGAAACAAAAATAAGGCACAACAAGCTCACAAAGTGTCTTTGGTTTTTTTGGGAGCTTTTAGAAGAATAATTATAACTTACAAATCAGATCAGTTTAAGGTCATTAATTCCATGTGCTTAGACTAATTCTTTCACCTAACTATTGTATTGCTACATAGGTTAACTTTCCTTCTTTTGTTTCTATTACTAATATAGACTTTTAAAGGAACATTATTTGGAATGATCACAAAGATATTCAAATTAATATATCTACTTCTTGGATCATTTTGAGTCACTTTAGTAGCTCCTTATTTTCTTATAAATTTGAGGGGCATAACTTGATTCTAGATCATTAAAAGGATGGATTTGGGGATTATGTGAGACAAATTAGTGTATTTGAACTAAAATATGATGAGAGCTACTTCACTTGGTCTAATAAGCAATAAGGTAAATGGATAACTAGGAAAAAATTGATCGTGCTTTGGTGAATTCTAATTGGTTAAACTAGATTCTTTGGAATAGAGCTCACTTCAGTCATCAAATCATCTCTGATCACTCACCAATTAATGTTTTTATAGACACTGCTATATATCGAGGGAAATTTCCTTTTAGGTTCAATGATTTTGTGCTAATAGAGGGATTTGAGAAATTGGTCTTAAGGGTTTGCAAATAACCACAAAGGGATTTGAAGATTTTAGATGAATGAGATAACTTTAAGCCATTAAAGAGGAGCTTAAGCTGTTAAATAGAAAAGATCTTTAAACATAACTATGTGTGTTCACAATATCGGAGAAATTCTCACCTTACCTAAGATGAACTTTATATCGATCTTAACAATGTCTCTTTAAGGCATAAACAAAAGCATGCTATTCCATCCCATATCCATGCCTTAGATTTTCATTCCTCATAAATCAAGAAAAGATTAATCGTGTAATATTTGATGGATTAAGATAGAAATACAAAATTCATTCACAATATCATTGTAATAATGAGGAATAATAATCCAATTTCTTCACTATTAAGGGCTTGAGGGGCATTTTTTTACCAATCTAACTTATTTAAAGAGCATCATCTTTAATTACTTCAAAGATATGCCAGATAATCCTTCTAATGGTTCATATTCCTTGTAGGTGCTTAGAATTCTTGCTCCATATCTCATCCGAGATGCTAAGCTATTTGGCACTCTATAGACTTCATTGAAGCTAAAGTAGAAGAAGATATCCATATATTGAATCTTAATAAAGCACATGGTCCTGAGGGACTCTATGCTCTTTTTTACCCAAAAAAACTTAGCATTTGATTGGAGACAGGTTCTTAGGGACCATTCTTGAATTCTTTTCCAACTGTAAGATGTTTAGGGAAGTTAACAAAAACTTTTTGATTTTCATCCTACGATCTCTAAGCCCTGTTTATTAAATGTTTATAGGCCAATACCTTGTTGTAACGTGCTATAAAAGATAATCTCTAAAATGATTACAACCAGATTAAAATTGACCTTATACTCAATTATTAACTCATATGAAGAGGCTTTTATTAAAGGAAGGAGTATATAGGATAACATTCTCCTAGTGCAAGATTTTTTAAGGATTACTAAAGAAATAAAGCTATTAGAAGTTGTGCTATGAAGATTAAAAACTATAAAGCTTTTGATATTGTCAAATAGAATTTCATATTAAGGGTGATGAATGTTACGGATTATCTTAGAACCTTCATCCAATAAGTTAAAATTGGTATAACTACTGCATCATTTAGCATTTTAGTCAATGAATAGCAAACTTGTGTGTTTAAATAAGGTAAGTTATTAAGGCAAATAGACCATCTTTCCCCTTATTTATTTATTGTAAGCATTAACGTTTTATTTAAATTTATTGAAGAGGAAATTTACATTACGAGATCTTTTAAATTTCATTAAAAACTTAATCACTTATACCTTGTTAATGATTTAATACTTCTTTATAAAGCTTATAACGCTTCCATAAAGGCCCTCATTTTAATAGTTCACAAGTTCATTAAGCTCTTTAGTGTTACTATTAACTTTAGCAAGATCTTTATCTATCTCTCTACGGGAAACTGTTAGATAGCATAACTTTTATCATGTATTTCAAGCTTTAATTTGGAAAGTCCTACTTTTAAGTAGCTAGGAGTTCTAATAACTATGAAAAGACTCAACTATAGGGACTGGAAGCCTCTCCTAGACTTAACCTTAAAAAGAACTGAAAGCTAAAACAATAGGAATCTTTCTTATACAAGAAAGTTATAGCTTTATATCTCAGTTCTTAGCAACATGCATATTTATAAAGCTCTCTCCTCTTCCTCCATAGAAGTATAGTCAAAAT
>JANZXP010000009.1:2082384-2094001 GCA_027576715.1 Erythroxylum flavicans
ATGCATGTATATATAAAAGGAATATCTCATAATATATTATTAACAAGTCATAATGTTAATACATGAATCACAAATATTCATTGGCCTAGGGCACACTACTAACACAATTATACCGTGCACTTGTAGTTAAACACATAAAAATCAAATTAAATCAAAATTAAATATCATTTCATTAGAGAATAGATTCAAAATAGTGATATTAAGTTAGAATTTGTTGATACATTAGATTAATCATCTAATAAATTCATTAAACCAATTTGTGAGGGTAGATTTTGAATGGTCAAGAGAGAACTAGGCATGATTGGTGGGAATTCTATTTGATAAGGATCTCCATATGAGCTTAAATTTGATTTTGTGATTGTTTATTTGGTTTATTATATACTTTAACATTTTAATATCGATTTAGTAGACTTTTGGATGATTGAATATTTCTGTTGTTTCCAAAAAGAGGGAAAGAAAGTACTATTATATTCAAAAGGAGTCATTAATTACAATGTTATATTATTAATCTTTGTACAAAAGTTGATTTTTGTTTAAAATATATTAATTTATAATTTTTTTTATTAATACATGAATTTAGGGGGAGCTAACTATTTATAGTACCTTGGAACAACAAATCGTTCGCATTTGATTTTACCATTATTTAGATAATATCAAAAACTATTTTGTCATCATCAAAAAGGAAGAAATTGTTGAACTAAGGGAGGGTACAATCTATATTTTGATGATAAAAAATAAAATTATTACTAATGAGTTTGTTTATGATAAAAGCAATATTAAAGCAATAACGATCATACATAATATATCTTATGAAGACATTAGAGAAAAGTTGGAGTTCTACTCATTTAAGAGAAGAATAAAATCAAAGATAAGGAATAATAAGGCATAAAAAGTTCTAAATGAAAATGTAGTATTTATTATACTTCCCACTTGATATTTTAGAGGCTCATGATACATAAACATATTATCATTTTAACTCATTGCATGAGTTTTTTCAATCATCAAGAGGAACTAAAGTTTGGATTTCAAAGAAAATCCTCTTAATTCTTAAAACATACTTTATAGAATATTTAGAGAAGTGTTTAAGTTACTTTTGCCTTAAGAAAATTAATTTTGAGCATTTGAAGATTTCAAAATCATGATATAATTAGGTGCATTGATTGATCTATATAGGTTACTAGTTGACTAATGTTGGTTAAAATTGTTAAAGCTTGTATATCAAAAGTTTATAGCAATATTGGTTGATACATTGGTAACCAATATGCTACATTGGTCATCTAATATGTCACAATGGTATGTCTGTATTCCAATAGCTAGTACATTGGCCCACTAATGTGTAACAATGGTTAATCAATGCATAAAAACTAGCAGTTCACAATGGTTAGTTCATGTTTCTAATAGCTAGTTCAACCACTAAACCATACAAATACATGGATTTTCATTAGTTTACAAGTACAAAAAATATTTGGGTGTTGGATATATAAATTCCTAAGAGTTTCTCAAAGAATTTTGAGTATTCATTGTTGCATTTTAAAATAATTGACTCTTTCAAATTATCAAAGTGATCAAACAAGGTCTTTTAAGACGTGAATTCTTTTGTCACTGGGCTTAACTTTCACATTGGAGAAAGATTATAAGAAGAGTCACTCTTTAATCATAAAAATAAGATTATTGTAATAATTCTTCAATTTTTATTGAAGGAAGAGAATTAGTGAAAGTTCCAAGAAGTGTCTTAGAGAGTGGATATAGACAAGAGTTGTTTGTCGAACTACCATAGTTTGGTTTGTCTTTCTTCTTCCTTATACTCCTTAAATTATTGTTTTATTGAGTTGTTGATTTATATTTATCTATTTTTCATTATATAATGATTCTTATTCAATTGCATTCATTATATAAGAAATAGTTATTTTAATTTATCAATACCTAATTCACTTCCCTTTTTGTTCCATTCGGGACTAACAAGAGCAATAAACTAGATGGTTTGAAAACATCATAATAACCTATCATTTTAAGCCAAAAAAAATTATGCCACTTCATACCAAGCCGAGTTCAACCTAATTTTTTGAAGTTTCAACATGTTCTTGTCTTAAAATCCAATCAATTCAACCTTTAGGTGAAATGTTCATTCTTACTTTTAAGGGATGCAACTATTTTAGAAGAGCGATCAACTACTATAAAATCATGATGCAATTAATTTGGAACAATGATGCAACCAACTCTTTTAAAAGATGCAACCGCTCTAGAAGAGCAATGCAACTACTATATGAAAATGATACAACAATCTTAGAGTGATGCAATTAATTCTTCTAATTGATGTAATTACATTAGAACAGTGATTCAGTTATTCCAACATGATACAACTGATTTGGAATAGTGATGGATTTGCTAGTAAGTGATACATGAAAAAGGGAGGGAGAGATGGTGAGAAATAGATAAAGAAAAAAAAAAGGGGTAGAGCACAAAAGAAAGGTATACATAAATAAAGGGAAAAAGAAAAAGAAAAATAGAAAAAGAGGGAGAAAGAAAGAAAGAAGTAGAGAGAGAGGAAAAAATAGGTATAAAAAGAAAGAGAAAAAAAAAAGAATTCAACCGTATTAATAGAACGGGGCACCAAGTAAATTTCATATTTGGAAATAAGATAAAGATTGATGAGCAACCTGACCAAAAAAAAAAAAACAGAAAAGAAAAAGGCAATCAACACAGGATTGTGCCGTACGACATTGCAACCGGCGTTTTATATGATCATGTAAACAAAATACAAAGAGAGATGAATCAAAACAAAGGTACATCGTCTACGGCTTCGACACCCTTGTTCTGCTTCTCTCCTCTCGCAGTTCTCTCCTCGCAAGCACCAGAAGCTTCCAATTAGAAGAAAGAGAGGGAAAGAGGGAGTGAGTTCTTGTTTGTTTGTTAGCTGGAAAATGTCGAAGAAGAAAGCTTCGTCCACCATGTCTTTGAAGGACTTCCATGGCGGTTCTATCCCTTCGGATCTTCCATTACCTTCTGCTCCTGGACTGTAACCCTCTCTCTCTCTCTCTCCCCCCTTATTTTTCTATTGTTTCTTTAATCGGATCGAATTATTTCCCTTTTCTTTTTTCACCGCGATGTCTGTGAGTGCTTTTTTAAAATTTCTGATAGTATCATTTGCCTCCCTTCCATTTCTTTTGACTTCTCTATCTAATTGTTTAATATTTTATCCAGCGTTTGTTTTTGGATGAGTTAAGATATGCATCTTTATCTGGAGCTTGATTTAGGTTTCAGATCTTTAAATCTATAGTCTATGGTTTTCGTTTTAATCTTTTTTTTTTCGTTATTAGTAGTTAGCTCACCAATCATTCCTTTATGAGTCTTCTTTATATTTGGTTTTGGGAATTTCTGAACTTGGTCACTTGTACAGAAGTGAAGATTATGAAATACAGATTTTATATTCTAGGGGCTCAACCACAAGCTTTTATCATTAAGGCAGATGTTTCAAAACTTGGAACACTTATTGACTATACCTTGTTTTATGATTTTGCTTGGTTCAGTATGTTGAGGTCTGGTTCTGACCTCAGCGCATCTGCCAATTGGGGAAACACTGTAATGCGGTCAGATCTCAGGCCACGGCCGAAGTCCTCTGGTGCAAACCGTGGCTTTGATGAGAAAGCTTCACTTCTCTCTCACACAACACAGATTGGTCGAAATTTTGATGAGGATGAACGTAAACCTTTAGATGGAACTCCTACCTCTCGCAGACCCGTAAGTGATGAAAACTCTCGCAGTGCAATGTCGATGCGTCCTGACCTAAAGATCAGCTCCTCTGTGACAGTACCAGATAGACCAGTTTCAAGTCCGGTGCCACAGTCTCCTAGCATAGGCCTTAATATGCCGGCAAGATTTTGTGGAGGAACATCTGTTAATGTTACTGCACAAAATCCAAACTCAAATAGTGGCCTGGTTCTCCAATATTCAAAAGCCTCAAGCGGTAATTGTAATCAAGGTGTAAATAATCCTCTGAATGCTTGGGGTGTTCGGAAGGATGTGCTCGGTACTGGTGATGTAGTGCATTCATCAATATCATCAGGATCGAGTTCTGTATCTAAGTTCTCTCGGGCTAGTGCACTCGAAAAGGTATCTTCAGGAATGTGGCAATCGAAGAATCCTAGCCAACTTGGACCACAGTTTGTTTATTCAAAGGGTAACAGTGTGAATCATAATGCAGATGTGGTTACTGAGAAGGGTGATTATGGTATTCCACATGGTAGTCAAGTTGGAGTTGGTTGGGTTCTTGAAGATGGAAATCAGGATGTGAGAAGGGACTTATCAAGTCAAGGAAAGGGAGGAGCATCCCAGATGTACTCTGAAGAGGTTGGGATTGGAGCTAGTAACATTGAGTTCCGGTTGGCATCAGCATTGCCTTCAGAAATATTGCAAGACCCTAAGTCAAAACAGCTTCCAAAATCAGAAACATTGGACACGTCAGATACCAGTTATCGACAGGTATCTTATTTTTGTAATCCGTGGTTTATTGAAGCTTACAGTTTGCTGACTGTGATGGTCATTATTCCTGTGCCTAAAAATAGGGGTACCAGCGACCTATTGAGATTGGACAGATGGAAAAGGAAAATGATTTTTATGGAAGTGCAAGTCCTGAAAAGCCTGGTTTAAATAATGCCAAGTCTGACATTGGAGTTATTGGGAGGCTGGTTGACCGTCCCAAATTGAATTTGAAACCACGCTCACAGCTTCTTGAGCAATCTGAAGGAAACTGGGGGAGAGAGAGGTTTGTAAGCTTGCTTTGGATAGAATTTTTAGTTTGCTATATCTAATTGGACTTCCTAGATTAGATTTGTTAAACGAACTCCTAAGTAAATGAATGTTTAATTCTGCCATAATTATTGCATTCAAGCATATAATCCAGTAGCTTGACAGTCTTATATGAAAATGGTTAGAATTTGGTGAATTTGAGTTGGAAGATAGTGCTCACACATTAATATTGAATATGCAGCATCACATTTTATTTAAATGTTTTCTATTTTTGTGTTTGGGAAGGGGTACCAGGTGCTATACTCTAAGATGTGATTCAGTTAATATTGGTTTACACCTTAGTAATAATCCAAGCCAATATGTCTTAAAGGGTTCTATTGCATGCAACAGTCAGACTAAGGGGGAAAAAAGCATGACATGCTTGCTTTTTGTGTGCTAAAGACTTAGAAGTGGTGGTTATCCTTGTTAATAGTGGATAATTTTGCTTCTAACAAACTTTGGCTATTAGAATGAATAATAAAAGATGTCTTTCTTTGCTGAAACTTGTAGTCCTTTATTTAAGTTTTGTTGCTAACTTCCAATCATTATAGTCCTTTCAACATGTAATATGATTTTCTCTTTGTTTATTAGTTATTGCTGTTATGTTTCGCTATGATTGTATGATGTTCATTAGCTATTCAAAGCTTTTCATGGGAGCCATTGCCATGCGGTTTACTAATTGTGGCAATAATTGAATCTGTTGCTGTTTGCTGAACTATATCTAATGTCTTTGGTTGGTGATGCAGGAGTTCTTTATTTGGCGGTGCTCGTCCTCGGGAAGTGGTATGTATTCATCTTATGTATTTTATCATGCCGATTTAGGACTTCTCAGATATTACCTTGGTGTATAAAATTATTATCTTCGACGAAATTATATCCATGCTTCAGATGTCATGCAAGATTGTTCTCTTTGTGAAGCATGTTAGCACTTTATAGTTGGACAATGATTCAACACTCCTGATGTCAAGACTTTACATAATTTTTATATTTTCTGGAATTTAGTATTGAAGAAATAAAAACAGAAGGATAGATACAGTAATAATTTATAAGGTTTGTGCCAGAACTGGGAAGCAATTATAATATTTAGAAAAAAAGAACTAATATGTCCTTAGAAATTACTTGTGAGGTTTAAGAATCAATCTTAAATATGTTCTTAGAAATTACTTGTGAGTTTTAAGAATCACTCTTTAAAATGTTCTTATCAATTACTTGTGAGGTTTAAGAATCACTCTTTAAAATGTTCTTATCAATTACTTGTGAGGTTTAAGAATCACTCTTAAAAAGAGTCACACTTCCCAAAGTTAATACTCAGTTTCTGAAAAAATTTGGAATGAAAATATGTAGACTTGCTCAATTAATCTTATTAAGATAAGTAATCAACTTTTGTTCTTTAATAGCTATTAGTCCTAACCTAAACAAAAAAGTTTTAAAAATAATGATATACTAATTTTAGCTCCTATTGAAGAGACTGACTAATATGTAAAATTAATGGACTATTAAGGATAATAAAGACCAAGCTATTATAAAAGATAACAGATGAAACACTTTAGCGTGTGAACAATTTAGCTAATCTCATTGTCCATCATTCATTTTCTCCCCTTTGTTAAAAGAAAAATATAAACCTATTATTTTCCCTTCAATGATGACTTATTTGAATCATTTTGTTTTGATTACTTGCTTGATTGTTAGAACCTATTAGGTTATAGTCTTCGACATTATCTAATTTAATAGTTGTATAACTTAATATTACGTTTTTCCATATTTCCTGGTAGGTTCTTAAGGAAAGAGGCGTTGGTGACATGATGGTTAATAATCCTGAGCAGAGCAATTTACCTGATAGGTAACTTGATTTCTCCTAGTTATATTTAGAGTGATTGTTGTTTCCTTATAACTCTCCTTGGGGCATGCATGATGTTTTATATTAGCTCAGAGTTGATGATTTATCATGTGAAACTCTCCTCTTTTTCACTGTAATTATACTGTTTGCTTATAATTTATACGAGGAATGGTTTGTGGTAACGTATTTAATTGGACAATCTAAAAATTCAGATTGCGTTGGAGTGTCCATACAGATTAACATATGTTTTAATAACATTCCAACAGTATTAGTCTTCTTTTTGTGCATGAAGGGTCAACTCCTCCAAGAATGAAGTGATATCTCATCACATGGTTCCAACTACTAGACACAGTCAAAAAGCTGACCGTCCTGCTTCAAGGAGGACTGGGGGGGATTTGGAAATGAGAGATCAACGGGTAGAGCATGAAAAAGCTAATGTAGAGAGGAGGAACCGGCGAAATGATAAATGGAGAAGCAGTAAGGATGCCAAAGAACAGCAACCTGAACCTGAAACTTGGCGCAAAACCGTTGAAGAACCAAAACCTGCTTCAGTTGATGCTTCAGGTACTCGGCCTGGCAAATTAGTCTCTGCCTTAGAGCTAGCACAGGCATTCTCAAAGTCAGTCTCTACTTCAAAGGCTTCTGATGTACAGCGTGGTCAGAGGGCTCCAGGCAATCGTAATAATCAAGTGCCCTTTTCACGCCTGACAGACAGCCGCGAGATTCACTCAACACCAACCACAAGGCCTCGAATAAACGGTTACTAGGAAACCATAATGATTTCGTAGTAATGAAAAATTGGACTGCACCTACTACCTGATCGTCAGTCATTCGTTTAGTTTCATCAATGATGCTGGGCATGGATGATTCATTTGAAGGGACTTTGAGATGATATCCTGGCTTTGAAATGCTTTGGTGTTTTAAAACGGTTACTGATTTGATTGTTGAAGCATAGCAATTAGAATAACTTGCTACTGGAAGGAAAATTCAAAAGCCCTTTTTTGTTTGTTTTCATTACTTTATATTCTCATAGATCAGCACGGGGCGAACATATTGCTGTTAGAAGTGAGAGCTTTTCGCATCATAACGGAATCCAGTCATTGGAGCAGACTTGTGTTTGACCTTTTAATTGAATTTGTGAGACACTGTTCATACAAGTTCTAGTTGGGATCAAAGTCTGCTCAATATCTGATCTATATAGGGTTGCAAGAGGTCGGACGTCTTTACTTAGGCTTGAATTTCTTAATTTTGGTTCAGACTTGGTCCAAGGTTGAATGGGTGCAAAATTTTCTGTTGGAACCTAAATTCGATCGTGTTTGGTCAAGCACAAAAATTAGAAACATGTCTAAAGCAGCCTAAGCCTGGAAAAGCTTTTTTGGTTAATCAATCGAACTTTTTCAAAACAAGACATATATTATGTCCACGTAAAAGCACTAGAGACAATATAAACAATTATTTTTATACAGTGGTTTAGATCATCTAGTATAATTGCTAGACAAGATGTAATGATAGAAACTAATCATAGTTTGTTAAGCAATCACATGGAGAATAGAACTTAAAACTTATCCAAACACATTATATTAGTGGTAATTGCATTGGTTCCTTTTGTTCATCTGCAGAAGATCACATAAGTATATGAAAATTCAATTATATACATCATTTGTATGATTTGGTAGCAGTCTAACTTAGTTGCATAAAATAAGTATATTGATAAGTAAAGATTGAAGAAAACAAACCAATGGCAAAATTGATTAACTAATCGTTACAATCGAAACGGCTAATAAATCAAAGCACTTTATTTATATATAAAAAATTATTTTATAAATCATATTCAATTATGTAACAATTTTATAAAATAAATGCATAATGGTTAATAAATAAATATATCTTCATGATCAAATATTTTCTTCGAAAAACTTTCAGTTGCAGGAATAGTCTCTGATGTGTGTGTTTACATTCTCTATATATACCTGTTACAATATAAAAAAGAATACATAAGATGATATCATAAATGATTATTAAAATTATAAAAGTACAACACTACTCTACCATGATGTATAAAGTTTATCTTTAACATTTTTAACATCTAACCAAGTTTGAGTACACATCAGTATCAGAAAAAGGTATGAGAAACTTTCTGAGTAATGATTCAATGTAATGAACATAAGTTATATACAGTGTACAAGAGACATTCTCTCCTTAATCTATGCTAATCAATCTTATCAATAAGTGATGTACATAATCAGTGATGTACATGATTTACATTACATATACAACTCTATGTCTATCTCCTAAACTAATGGAAAGGATATTATTTCCAATACTCCCCCTTAAGTTGGTGAGTGAACATTGTGAAGTCCCAACTTGTCGCGCAACATGACAAACTAATCTTTTCCCAAAGCCTTTGTAAATATGTCCGCTAATTGATAACATGTTGGAATATAAGAAGGATTAATCACTTCGGCCTATAGCTTTTCCCACACAATATGACAATCTATCTTGATATGTTTTGTGCATTCATGGAACACGGGATTTGTTGCAATGTGAAGCGCTGCTTGATTATCACAATATAGCGACGCAGGAATGTCAACTGGAACTTTTAAATCCTGCAAAATATATCGCAACCAGGTGAGTTCCAGACACGCATTCGCCATGGCTCTATATTCGGCTTCTGCTGATGATCTAGACATATTTGTTTGCTTCTTCGATTTCCAAGATATAAGCGAGCCTCCAAGAAAGATGCAATACCCGGTGACTGACCTTCGCGTAATGCGACATCCACCCCAGTCCGAGTCACAGTAGGCTTTTAACACAAGATTATGATTGGAAGGCAACGATAATCCCTGTCCAGATGTGCCTTTAATATATTTTAGAACTCGCATGGTTGTGTCCCAATGTGGCTTGCGAGGTTCTTGCATGAATTGACTCAATGTCCGGACTGAATAAACTATGCCCGGTCTTGTGACAGAGATAAATCAATCTTCCAACTAATCGCCTGTACTTAGTTGGATTATGCAGCAATTCTCCGTCTGTGATAGATAATTTCAGGTTTTGTTCCATTGGAAATTATTCCAGGCACGCCCTAGTAAGCCCTGTGTCTTCCAAAATATCCAGTGCATATTTTCTCTGTGACATAAAAATTTCACTTTTGGATCGTGAAAATTCAATCCCTAGAAAATATTTCAAGGTGCCAAGATCCTTGATGCGAAAGTGTTTAAGAAGGGATTCCTTGAGACACTTTACTTCTTGAAGATCATTGCCGGTAAGAAGGATGTCGTCCACGTAAATCAAAATTGTAGTGAACGATGATCTAACTGACTTTGTGAAAAGAGAGTAATCTACCTTAGATTGTCGATAGCCAGCCTTTTAAATGACATCAGAAAAAGTAGCAAATCAATTTTGTGACGCCTATTTTAACCCGTATAAAGATTTATTGAGCTGACATACTAAATTCTTCCCCTGTCGGCGAAGTCCAGGTGGAAGTTCCATATAAACAACTTCATGAAGATCACCATGCAAGAATGCATTTTGAACATCAAGTTGGTGTGTTAACCCATTTCTTACAGCCGCCACAGTAAGCAGACAACGTAATGTAGTAAGTTTGGCAATAGGAGAAAAAGTTTCACGATAGTCAATGTCCTCAACCTGGGTGTATCCCTTAGCAACAAGGCGCACCTTGTAGCGTTCAATGCTGCCATCCGAATTGTATTTTATTTTGTATACTCATCTACAACCAATGGGTTTATGGCCAGAAGGAAGAGGTACGATGCTCCAAGTGTTATTCTGCTCCAATGCAAGTAATTCTGCAGCCATGACTTGCTGCCATTGGGGATGAAGTGACGCCTGATCATATGATGAGGGTTCCTTGTGCACAATGATGTTAGCCAAAAAAGTGCATTGTGCATGTGAGAAACGAGAATAGGATAAAAAATAAGATAGAGGATACCTTGTACCAAAAGAAGAACTTTGGCTTGAGGTGGATTGATTAGCTTGAGCAGGCATCATGTAATCCTTTAGCCATGTCGGTGGTTGCTTCGGTCGTGTGGACTGTCGTAGAGGAAGTACGACAGGAGGTTCATCAGAAGGGACCTGTGGTGAAGGACTCGTGGGTGAATACGAAGAAGTGCTAGGATTGGTTGGTGGAGGAGAAGCTGGATTGCTATCAGGATCAGGGAATGTGTTAGGATCAGTATTAGATGGCAAGGAAGGAAGATCAAGTGCTAGGTTAGGCGAAACAGGGACTGGTAATGATGATAGAGAATGATGTGAAAATGGGAAGATATTTTCATGGAAGGTCACATCCCTGGTGATGAAGAAGGTATTAGTCTCCATGTCATAGAGTTTGTATCGTTTGTGGGCAGATTGATAACCAACAAAAATACATTTTCTGGCACGAGGATCAAACTTTTGCTTAGGATGAACAACTGTTACGTCGCATAGACATTCGAAAACTCGAAGATGTGTGAGTGATGGAAGTCGATGATACAATAGTTCAAAGGGTTATTAGAGAGGATAAAAGGGTAGCCGATTTATTAGGTGAACAATAGTCAAAACACAATCTCCCCAGAATGTTAGAGGCAGATGAAATTGATAAAGTAAGGAAAGGGCAACATTGAGTATATGACGGTGTTTACGTTCAACCACCCCATTTTGTTGTGGGGAGTAAACGCAGATACGTTGGTATTCAATGCCATTACTTTGGAAAAACTCAAGCATAGAAAAGAATTTCGAGCCATTGTCTACCTGGATGGCTTTGACTGGTGTATGAAACTGTATATGAGCAAAGGTAATGAAAGATTGTAGGAGACGCTGTGTTTCTGATTTTTTTACATGAGAAAAATCCATGTACACCTAGTGAAATCGTCTACGATGGTGAGGAAATATCGTGCCCCAGAATGAGTGGGTATTTTATGCGGCTCCCATATGTCACAATGTAATAAATCAAAAGAAGCACGAGTAGATATTGAACTGGTTGGAAAAGGTAGCCTTGACTGT
>JANZXP010000009.1:2102171-2115550 GCA_027576715.1 Erythroxylum flavicans
GGGTCACACACAAAGAGTGATGTGATTTGGGCTTATTCTCTTGGGCCTAATTTATTAGGCATTGAATAAATATATATAGATATATTTATTGGGCTAGAGTGAATTAAGTTGTCGGACTTTTATTATATCAGATATAATGGGCCGAAACTTATTGGGCTTTAATGGAATTAGGTTTTCTTTATAAATAGAGAAACTTAGGTCTCATAAGTATGTGACACCATTGTAAAACAAAACCCTAGCCACCATCCGAGAGAAGTGCGTACGGCATTCGGAAAGAGTTTCAGGACGTGCTAGCACACGATAGCCGCAGCCCAGATCGTGCATACTCTTGTGGATACCGGTAGAGGACATTCGCGTGTAGCAGTGTCTACGAATCCGAAAAATAACTACCAATCTGTGTCAAAAAGGTATTTTTGCGCATCCTATATGTTTTCAATTATACATCGTGTTGTGTTATGGTCTCTTCCGCAGCGTATTGTGAATACTCGAGCCATACGCGATCCAACACCCATAACGTTAGAATTTCTATCATAAGGATCATTAAAGAGGCGAAATACTTTTCTATTATTCTTGATTGTACCCCATATTTGAGTCATCAAGAACAAATGAGTTTGTTAGTATGATGTGTGAATATGTCAAATAAAAATAAAAATAAAGGAGTACTTTTTAGAGTTCTTGAAGGTAGATGACACATCTGGATTGAGACTTTTCAATAAATTATTGAATGCATTTAATTCTCTTGATCTTAATGTTTATAATGTAAGGGATCAAGGTTATAACAATGGTTCTAATATGAAGGGAAAACTCTAAGGGGTTTAAAAGCGATTACTTGAAATAAATTTGAGAGCATTATATATGTCATGTGCTTGTTATAATCTTAATCTTACTCTTAGTGATATGACACATTCTTATGTTAAAGCTGTTTCATTTTTTAAGTTGTACAACGTATATATGCATTATTTTCAAGTTCTCCTAAAAGGTGGAAGGTTTTGCTTGATAATGTTTTACGCTTAACCATGAAATCATTGTCTAACACTCGTTGGGAGAGTCAAATAAAAAGTGTTAAAGCTATTACATTTCAAGCTCCTCAAATAAGATTGGCATTGATAGAATTATCTAGATCTTGTGATGATGCCAAGTCAAAGAGTGAAGCAGAAAGTTTGGTTAGTGTACTTGAGAGTTTTGAGTTTTTACTTGGTATGGTTATTTGGTATGATATTTTATTCGCTATTAATATGGTGAGTAAAAAGTTGCAATCTAAATCTATGTGCATTAATGCTACCATAAAGCAATTAGAAGGTGTGATGGAATTTTTTGAGAAATATAGAGATGAAGGGTTTAGTTCTAGTATGAATATTGCCAAAAGTCTTGCACTTGAGATGAATATAGACATTGTATTATTAGGAAAAGACAATTTGATGAAATTAACCATAATGGAGAAATACAATCAGCTGAGGATTCTTTGTGAGTTAATTACTTTTTAGTTGTTATGGATATGGCAATTGCTTTGTTGAAGAATAGATTTGGACAATCAACAACATCTGATAATATTTTTGGATTCTTATTTGATTCAAAGAAGTTGAAGTCATTGGATGATAATGAATTAAGAGAATGTTGCACTGATTTGACAACAAATTTTTCTCATGATAATGTGTCAGATGTGACTTTAAATGATCTTTTCTCTAAATTAAAAGTGTTAGACTTTGCCAAATAAGTTAATGTCATGAGTTGAAATTTTAGAATTTATTAAAGTTACAGATTATTATCCAAATGTTTCAATTGCTTATCGAATTCTATTGACTATACCTGCGACTGTAGTATCAGCTGAGAGAAGTTTTTCAAAGTTAAAATTATTGAAAACCTACTTGAGGTCATTAATGTCACAAGAAAGGCTAAATGGTTTAGCTATGTTATGTATTGAGAAGGATGTTAAGTCGTCAATTTGTGCTTATTTTGTATTTAATTTTCCTTAATGTGTTGAAATTATTATTTAAAATTAATAGAATTGTATTTTAATTGTTCTTAGATGATTTTCAACACCTTGGAGATGAAATTGAATCAAAAAGATACAAAAGAAATGAAGAAAATCTGAAATTCCAGGTTGATAGCAAATTCATGACTAGATGTGGCCACGTGCAAGGAGGGAAAACATCTGCAGAATCTGATTCAAACCAGATTCGTTTTATCCAAAATCCTTATGATTTTGAATTTCAAATGTTGCCTTATGAATGGGGATTTATTCTTGCCGCCCCCCTCTCTTTTCCCCCTCTTCTTTCATTAAGCTTTTCTCTCATCGTTTCCAACTGCAGTTATAGCACATCAATACTCCACTCTTGGGCATGAAATCACACTTACCATCCACTAAACAAATTTCTATCCTAGTTTTCATCGACAACCCACCCACCAACACTAATTTGCAATTTTGTTGATTGCATTGTTGTCTTGTGCCATTGCAGGTTTGTTTTACAAATTAAACATAATGCCAAGGAAAAAGAGCAACTTCTGCAGGTTAGCCACTCTAATACGATTTGCTGCTGACCTTCCTCTTCCACCACAACCGACTACAACCACCGAACACCCTCCTGCGATAGTCCACACGCAAACAACAGCACATCCAACACCACGAACATGCCAAAGGACAAGGAGAGGAAAAGAATTCGAGAACAACAACAAATGGACCACTAGAATTGGGGGTTGCACATCTTTCCAAATTACAGAAGATACAATACGATTTCAACAACTCAGTGAACGCAAAATTTACCCTTAACAGTGGGATTTAGATTGTTTGAGTAGGATGGGAATTGTGGATTTTAGCCCTGGCCACATGACTTTCACCATTCCAGGCCCAACCACTCTTCCCACTACGAGATCATTAGCAGCATGAAGTCAGGCTCCGCTAGCTGAAACTAATAGCCACCAACAACACGACACGAATTTGGAGGATCGTCTCAATAGGATCGAACGTAAAATGCACCGTTTGGAGCAAAATTTGATGGCCTATTGGGAGTATGAAGGATTCCAACCTCCACATCTGCCAATTCCATGATTTCAACACTTCTAAATAGAGAAGCCTTCTTTATCTTTTTCCTTTTCATTTATGCTTCTTTAACATTGTGGACAATGTTAGTCTAGGTGTGGGGGAAAGAATTGGAGTTTTTGTGTGTGACTATTTTTTAGTTTTTGTGTGATTTTTGTTGATTTTTGCATAATTGTTGTGTGTTAAACCATAAATCTTTGTCATATTAGTTTGGATGAGATTGAGTATATGCATGAAATTAAATTGGGCTAAGTGAGTTTTAGGTGAATCATGTTAATTGATTGCAATAATTGATCTTGTAAACTAAGTTAAAATTTTGACGTTTGAGTGCTGACGTAATATGTGGAATTGAAGTGAATTCTTAAGTTAAACCTATGAGTGGAATTGAACTTTAATGACATCATCTTTATGTCATTTTATTTCTTTGTATTGTGTGATTCTCCTCTAATCAGGTTTACCTTCAGAACTTGCACTGAACCAGATTGAATTTGTTTGATTATATGGTTTATGGAAATGATTAAGGCCTTCTTTACTTTTACACCCTTTAACTTAAAAATGACCCACCTAGTTATTTTCCATTTGAAAACACTTTTGAGCTTTTACTCTTGTTTTTCAATCAATCACCTTACATTGAAACCCAAAAATCCCATTAGCGTTACGCTATCACAAGTTGAATGAAGTATTGAGTAAGCATTTGATTTTGGGACTTTTGTTCTGTATTGTATTCTGAGATATTTTTACAGGTACTTTTACTCATGTGTTTATTAAATTATGTTGTTAGTAATTTTTTCTCTTGTTTTTATTATTTCCCCTTGTTCTTAGCCAAATAAAAAAAGAAAAAAAGAGAAAAAAAGAAGAAAAAAGAAGAAAAGAAAAAGAAAAAGAAAAAGAAAAAGAAAAAAGCATAGTAGCATTAGTTAGTATAAGTAGTTATAGTCCTCTGTGTCATGTGTTATCTCAGAATTTGAATTTGAGTGTCCCTTTTACTTGGTAATTTGTGAATGCTTGTGATTAACCCTTTGCCATTTTACCTTACCTTTGAACCTTGCCCCATTACAACCCATAATAAAGTCCTTATGATCTATAAGCTCATGTAATCTGAATGAATGATAACTGGTAAATTTGCAAGCCTATGGTTGTGTAATCTATTAGAGAGAGATTTGAGCGAAACACTTTGACCTCAAACACTTAAGCGTAAGAGCGAAATCTGTGAGAAGGATTCACTTTAAATTCATAGTTACTTTTGAACAAGAATGTCCTATTTTGACTTTGTTTATTTGTATCGATGAAAAGTAATTATGATATGTGTTGCAACTTAAGTCTTGCTGGCCCAAGTTAATGGATTGTGTGTACTGATCTTATAAAGGATGAATTGATAGAGTGTAGTGGTTTGACATGTTTGCTTGAGAGCGAGCAAAGGTTTGGTGTGGGAGAATTTGTTAAGTCGTCAATTTGTGCCTATTTTGTATTTGATTGTCCTTAATGTGTTGAAATTATTATTCAAAATTAATGAAATTATATTCTAATTATTCTTAGATGATTTTCAACACCTTAGAGATGAAATTGAATCAAAAAGATGCAAAAGAAATGAAGAAAATCTGAAATTCCAGATTGATAGCAAATTTATGACTAGACGTGGCCACGTGCAAGGAGAGAAAACATCTGTAGAATCTGATTCAAACTAGATTCGTTTTATCCAAAATCCTTATGATTTTGAATTTCAAATGTTGCCTTATGAATGGGGATTTACGACCTGAATATGGGGGGATGATATTGGCTGAAGATCACTAGAGGATGGAGGAGAGAGAAGATCAGGAGGGATTTTAAAAACGTGAACAGTACACGTTTTTACTGTTCACGCATAGAATATGGTGGTTTTTTCTGGTTTTTACGTTTCTTCTCTGCAGCCCTTTTCTTATCAGATTTTTCTTATTCTAGGCTAAAATTTTCATATTTTTCATAAAGGAACAGGGATGGAGACTTTATTTTTATTATATCTTTGATTTTTACCTTCGTTATAAGTAGCTAAATCCCTTTTCTTAGTTTAGGGGAACCATGTTATCATCTATTATGTGTGAGATGTTTTAATAAAGTTGGTTTTGTTGATGAACATTGAGTGTCTTCCGAATTATTTTTCTAATTGAATTGATTGATTTCTAGGTGTGCAACTAGGGATTGATTCGTTCAATAGCTAGATTAATAAAATATGATATTCAGTTTTATTAATCACAAGTAGCAATTAGGATTAAATTCTTTACGTTAGAGTTGAAAATTCTAAGAAGACGTTTAGCTAGATTAATTGCATGTCGTACATGTATTATCTTGTTCTTTGGTTTCTTAATTCTTAATGCTATCAATCAATTGACCTTACGATTGTATCTAGGTTATTGGTTGATAAAAATGCGTAGAATACATGTTTCTATTCAATTACACTTACGAGAAAACATCCCCCAATGAATGTTTATTGATGAATTGAATTTTATATCAAGGATCCATTTTAGTGTGATAGCATCGGTGACCTGAAACTACTAATTACTTTTTTCAATTTTCTATTTTTGTTATTTCTACATTCTTAATTTTACGTGAATTAAAAACCCCCCCTTCGTTACTTTATTTTAGTTTGAACTCGTAAACTTTTTACCATTAAAATTCCTCGTGGGAACACTACCCACTTTCCACTACTACATTAATTTGTATTAACGAAAGTTGGTTTCTTTTTAATTTGGTTACAGGCGACAGCAGTATCAAATTTTGGCGCTATTGTCGGGGAATTTTTGATAGTGTATGTACGTTACGCGTTCAACTCAATCTGAAAATTTGCAGTACAATTCTGAAATTGAGAAAACAGCGAAAGCACTATAGAAACAGACAAAACAGCAGCGGCAAGTGCAAAAAATGGAACAGATGGCAGGAAACCGCACCCTTCGTGAACTAGCCGCGCCCATGGATGCTCAATAGCCCCACTGCATTAATTTTCCAAATTTAGGTGATAATAATACTTTTGAATTAAAATCTGGGCTGATTCGTTTATTACCTATTTTTAGGGGTCTATCAAGAGAAGATCCGTACAAACACTTGAAGGAATTCGATGTAGTTTGTATGGGAATGAAGCCGACGAATGTGACGGAAGAACGGATTAAGCTAAAAGCCTTCCCATTTTCTCTCAAGGATGATGCCCAAGATTGGATGTACTATTCAGCCGGAGAAAATGTGCAACCATAGGCTGAAATGAAGAGGCTTTTCTTTGAAAAATATTTTCCAGCAACAAGAATAGCCAATATTCGAAAGGAAATTTACAGAATTCGACAACATACGAGAGAAACACTCTACGAGTATTGAGAAAGATTCAAGAAACTTTGTGCTAGTTGTCCACACCACCAAATAACCGACCAGCTATTAATCCAATACTTCTACGAAGGTCTTTCGCTCATGGTTAGGAGTATGATTGACGCTGCAAGTAGTGGCGCCTTAGTTGATAAAACACCGACAGCCGTAAAGGGCTTAATCACGAATATGGCTTCCAATACCCAAAAATTCGGCATACGTACTAGGCATGGAACAAAAGCCGTGAGTGAGGTAAGCATGGCCACGTTGGAGAAAAAATTGGATGAAGTGTGACAAATTGCGGTTACGAAGAAAGAAGAAGCAAAGGTATGTGGAATATGTTCAATGTTAGGACATTCTACTAATACATGTCTGGTTTTACAAGTTGAAAACGCAGAACATATGAATGTCGTGGGAGGTTTTGCTGGACAGAGTCAAAGGAAGTATGACCCATATTCCAACACCTACAATCCAGGATGGTGCGATCACCTGAATTTGTGTTATGGAAATCCTCAAGCGCAGTAAACAACCACGAATTTCGAGCAGTATAGACAACTGTATACACCTCGACAAAATCAAAATACAACATCCAATTCTAAAGGTAAGTCTTCTTTGGAAGATATGGTGCAGACTTTGGATACTAACACTTTGACGTTTCAGCGGAGTACTGAAGCAAGTATTTGAAATATTGAGAATCAACAACGGAACATTGAAAATCAAATAAGCCAAATGGCAATTGCCATAAATCGATTGGAAGCGTGAGCCTCTGGAAATTTTCCAGCACAACCGGAGATCAATCCTAAATAAAGTGCGAAGGCTATCACACTACGAAGTGGTAAGGAATTACAGGACTCACTTTTGAAGAATTCCAGAAGAGAAGTGGAAGAAGAAATCACATAAAAGGCACCTTTACAACTAGAAACGACACAAAACAAGCTGAAGAATATGGTGATTCCACCTTCTTTTCTAAGTCGATTTGTCAAAGCAAAGAAGGAAGAGCAAGAGAAGGAAATTTGGGAGACTTTCCAAAAAGTTTAGGTAAATATTCCTCTTCTTAATGCAATTAAATAGATTCCACGGTATGCAAAATTCCACAAAGAACTTTGCACTTCGAAGAGCAAATTAAAATTTGATGAGAAAGTGCAATTGGGGGAGAACGTTTCAGCTATGTTACAAAGGAAAAAGCTTCCACCCAGGTGGCAAGATCCAAGTATGTTCACTATCCCATGTCAAATTGGTGATTTGTGAATTGAAATAGCTATGTCAGATCTAGGTACGTCCATTAATTTCATGCCATATGAAGTTTATAAATCCTTAAATATTGGACCTCTTAATGAAACTAATGTAGTGATTCAATTAGCAGATCATTCAAATGCTTATCTAAAGGGTGTATTAGATGATGTTTTAGTTCAAGTGGGGGATATGCTTTTTCCAGCTGACTTTTATATTTTACAGATGGAGAGTGATGATTTATCTTCTTCAATCTCGATTTTATTTGGAAGACCATTTTTAAAAACCACTAGAACAAAAATTGATGTTCATGATAGATCATTAACTATGGAATTTGATGGTGAACTAACTAAATTCAATATATATAATGCCATGAAAATTTTGGATGATGAACAATCTATTGTTTCTGTGGATTTTATGGACACATGGTTGCAGGAAAATTCACTATTAAGTGGAAGAGATACACTTGAAACACTCTTAGAGAAGGGCAATGCCTGAAAAGACGAGTGGACATTAGAGTATGATGGTGAAACAATGAAGCTCCACTCATCAGAAGTCTTAGAGCATCGTGCTGAGAAGAAGTTGACTTTGAGGGAAATTGCTCCAGGCTCCTCACGAAGTTTGAGCATGCTACCTGTTAGACTCAAGCATTCATTTGATAATGGATGATGTACATATGCTAAGGGTCAAGCTTATAACCTTAAATAAGCGCTTGATGGGAGGCACCCCATCCGTATCCCTTTCTTTTGTGTGTTTTTCTCTTTTATGCATATCTTTTGGGTGCTTGCTTTGAGTGTTTTATTTTTTTTCTTTGGTTTGTTTTGTTTGTATGCGTTTGAAAAGGAAGCTGCAATCATTAATTTGAAAGTTACATATGACGTCTTAAATCTAGGGGAGTACTTCTGTTTCCATCCCTCTTTTGTGCTTCTATTGTTTTTGAACATCGAGGACAATGTTGGACTAGGTGTGGGGGAATTGGAATACATGTGACTATGTGTGGCTTTGCCATTCTTTGATTTTCTTTTCGTTAAATTTTTTTGATTTTTGCATGTTGGTTATGCATGTTAAGCCATCAAGCTTTATCATATTAGTTTGGATGAGAATGAATGTATGCATGGAATTAAATTGGGCTATGTGAGTCTAAAGTGAATTATGCAGATTGATTACAATAATCAATCTTGTAAACTTAGTCAAAATTTTGACATTTCAGTGATGAGGTAATTGTGGAATTAAAGTGAATTCTTGAAGTAAACCTGTGAGCAGAATTGAACTTTAATGACATCATCTTATGTCATTCTATTTCTTTGTATTGTGTGATGCTCCTCTAATCAAGTTTGTCTTCAGAACTTGCACTGAACCGGATTGAATTTGTTTGATTACATGGGTTATAGAAATGATTAAGGCCTTCTTTGGTTTTACACCCTTTAGCTCAAAACCCACCTAGTTATTTTAACTTTGTAAACACTTTTGAGCCTTTAACCTTGTTGTTTTCATTCTATCAACTTACATTAAAACCCAAAAACCCCATTAGTCTTAAACTATCACAAGTTGAATGAAGTATTAAGTAATTTGGGACTTTTGTTATGTATTGTGTTTTGAGATATTTTTATAGGTACTTCTACTCATATGTTTTTTAAATTATGCTGCTATTATTTTCTCTTGTTTTCATTATTCTCCCTTGTTCTTAGCATTAGCCAAGTATAAAAAAGAAAAAAAAGGCAAAGAAAAAAAGAAAAAAAGAAAAAGAAGAGAAGAAAAAGAAAAAGAATAAAGCATAGTAGCATTAGTTAGTAATGAGTAGTTGTAATCCTTTGTATTCATGTGTTTGTCTCAGAATTTGAATGTGAGTGTCCCTTTTACTTGGTACTTTATGAATACTTGTGATTAACCCTTGCCATTTTTCTTAACTTACCTTTGAACCTAACCCCATTACAACCCATAATAAAGTCCTTATGATTTATGAGCTAATGTAATTTGAATGAAGGATAACTGGTAAATTTGCAAGCCTATGGTAGTGCAAACTATTAGAGAGAGATCTGAGAGAAACACTTTGACCTCAAACACTTGAGCATAAGAGAGAAATCTATGAGAAGTATTCACTTTGGTTTCATACTTGTTTTTTGAATAAAGATGTCTTATTTTGACTGTGCTTATTTGTATCAGTGAAAAGTGACTATGATGTATGTGCAACCTAAGTCTTGCTAGCCCAAGTTAACGGAATGCGTGCACTTAATCTTATGAAGGATGAATTGATAGAGTGTAGTGGCTTGGCATGTTTGCTCGAGGGCAGGCAAAGGTTTGGTGTGGGAGAATTTGTTAAGTTGTCATTTTGCACTTATTTGATATATAAAAATCTCTCATATGTTGAAATTATTATTCAAAATTTATGGAATTGTGTCTTAATTGTTTTCAGATGATTTCTAACACCTGGGAGATGAAATTGAGTTAAAAAGATGCAAAAGAAATAAAAAAACCTGAAAATTCCAGTTTGGCAGTAATTCAGTGACTAGATATGGCTACGTGCAAGGATAGGAACAAATTTTGCAAATTTTGTTTCAAAGTTTAAATTCGAAATTTTCACACTCTTTAAAGATCAGATGGCTATCTTATCAATGGGATCTACAACTTGAAGTTGGGATAAGGATTATCTGCAAAAGATTACGAGATGGGAAGAAAAGAGATGGGAAAAAGACATAAAAAGAGAGTGAAGTGTACTGTTTACATACACTATTCACACAGATAGTTTAGGAGTCGTTTTCATTTTTTTCTGCAGTTTTCTTCATGCTTTCTCAATAGCCATAGGAGTTTTTCATTTTCTGCAGTATTTTCATACACATTTTCGGATTTTCTAGAAAGACCTGGGATGGAGACAATGTGTTTTGTTATTTCCTTTATTTTCAATTCCATTATGAGTAGCTAAACTTCTTTTCTTGGTTAAGGGAAACCATGTTATCCTCTATTATGTGTAAGATGTTTCAGTAAATTTATTTTATTGATGAACATTAAGTGTCTTCCGAGTTACTTTTTCTGATTGAATTGATTGATTTCTAGCTGCGCAACTAGGAATTGATTTGTTTAATAGCTAGATTAATAAAATATGAAGTTCAGTTTTATTAATCACAAGTAGCAATTAGGAATACCTTCTTTACGTTAGAGTTAGAAATTCTAAGAAGACGTTCAGCTAGATTAATTGCATGTCGTACATGTATTATCTTGTTCATTGGTTTCTTAATTCTTAATGCTATCAATCAATTGAACTTACGATCGTATCTAGGTTATTGGTTGATAAGGTTATGTAGAATACATGTTTCTATTCATTTACACTTACGAGAAAACATCCCCCAATGAATGTTTATTGATGATAACATCGGTGATCCGAAACCAAGGTTTGTCTATTAATTTTCAGATCTAATTACTTTTGCCAATTTTTGATTTTTGGTAATTCTACATTTTTAATTTTACGTGAATTGAAAATCCCCCTTGGTTACTTTATTTTAGTTTGAACTTGTAAACTCTTTACAGTTAAAATTTCTCGTGGGAACGATACCCACTTTCCATTACTATATTAATTTGTATTAACAAAAGTTAGTTTCTTTTTAATTTGATTGCAGGCAACGACAGTACCAAATTTTGGCACCGTTGCCGAGGAATTTCTTAACGGTTTTTCTATTGATGTTTTTGTTTTTGTTTTTGTTTTTGGTTTCATTTCTCTTTGTTACCTTGTCTTTTGTTTGTTTTAGTTTCATAGTTTTTTTTGATTTTTCGATCTTTTAGCAGCATGGCTTACTATCAGTATGCTTTTGATTCTGATTTTTCATATTATCCTTATTATGATGATGAGTTTCCATCTGTTGCTACTTCTAGGTTTGACCATCAAGTGACAGATTTTACATCCATAGCTGCGCAAGTCCCGAGGGATGACCAACAAGCTAAGGTATGTGAAGTTTACTAATTTTTGGGTTATTCTTTTTGTACGTGTTCCTTTTTGTAGGATACACAGTACATATTCGCTTATCCACCGAACTATTATCAAGAGCAATCCTACTTCCAGCCAGAGCCTCCACCTCCATTATCGCCACCACAAGCTGATGAGATGTCTTTGGAGGAGATCGTAATGAGTTTGGCGACGAGCACTCTTAAATTCCAGTAGGAAACGATGAGTAGCTTGAAGACCTTGGAAGATCAATTAAGCCACTTAGCGGACTTGGTAGGGCGCATAGAAGCCCGAGTATCTGCAATAGTTCTTAGCCAATAGGAGAGTGATGCAAAGGAGCTGTGCATTCGTTTAGAGAGTGGAGATCATTTAGAGAACCCAGAAGCAATAAAGGAAGAACAAGCGGAGTTAGAAAAGGAAGAGGTTATATATTGAGAAAAAATGCAGGATGTGGAACCTCCTAAGGTAAGTGATGTAGTTCATGTTATCGCTAGCCAAATTTTATTTCCTTTTCCTAGTTGATTACAGGTAAAAGAAGAAGAAGAAAAAGAAGAGAAGCAAAAAGAAGAAAAGCCACTAATCACATATGAGTTGAACGAGTTGTGGGCAAGTAAGCTAAAGACCGAATTTGGAAAATAGGATGTCGAGTCTCTACACCCATTGGCATTACTCTTACAGAGACCATCCTAATATGAGAAGGGCGATGCTTGAAAAGACGAGTGGACATTAGAGTATGATGGTGAAACGATGAAGTTCCACTCATCAGAAGTCATGGAGCATCATGCTGAGAAAGAGCCAACTTCAAAGGAAGTTGCTCTATGCTCCTCACGGAGTTTGAGCATGCTTCCTGTTGGGCTCAAGTATCCATTCGATAATGGATGATATATATATGCCAAGGATCAAGCTTATGACCTTAAATAAACGCTTGATGGGAGGCACCCCATCCGTATCCCTTCCTTTTTTGTGTTTTTCTCTTTTATGCATATCTTTTGGGTGTTTGCTTTGAGTGTTTTACTTGTTTTGTTTGGTTTGTTTTGTTTGTAGGCATTTGAAAAGGAAGCTACAATCTTTCACTTCAACATTGCTATGTGTGTTTTCAAAGCTACAATCATTCATTTAAAAGTTACATATGGCGTCTTCAATCTAGGGGAGTAATTCTATTCCCATCCCTCTTTTGTGTTTTTATTGTTTTTGGACATTGAGGACAATGTTGGTCTAGGTTTGGGGAAGGAATTGGATTATAAGTGTGTGACCTTATTTTTGGTTTTTTTGTGTGATTCTTTTTGATTTTTGCATGTGGTTATGCATGTTAAGCCATGAAGCTTTATCATATTAGTTTGGAAGAGATTGAGTGTGTGCATGAAATTAAATTGGGCTATGCCAATCTAAGGTGAATCATGTTCATTGATTGCAATAACTGATCTTGTAAACTTAGTCAAAATTTTGACATTTGAGTGATGAGGTAAACTGTGGAATTAAGGTGAATTTTTGAATTAAACCTGTAAGAGATTTAATGACATCATTTTTATGTCATTCTATTTCTTTGTATTGTGTGATGCTCCTCTAATTATGTTTACCTTCAGAACTTGCATTGATCCAGATTGAATTTGTTTGATTACATGATTCATAGAAATGACTAAGGCCTTCTTTGTTTTTATACCCTTTAGCTTAAAAATGACCCACCTAGTTATTTTCCCTTAGCAAACACTTTTGAGCTTTTAACCTTGTTGTTTGTCATTTAATCACCTTATATTAAAACCCCAAAACCCCATTAGCCTTATCCTATCACAAGTTGAATGAAGTATTGAGTAATTTGGGACTTTTGTTATGTATTGTGTTTTGAGATATTTTTAT
>JANZXP010000009.1:2161580-2189039 GCA_027576715.1 Erythroxylum flavicans
TTTGTATTTATCCTTGCCATAGTTAGCTGATTAGATTTATATGTAAATAGGCAATAGTTAGCCTTTATTTTAGGAATCGATAGACTTGTAATTGGTATTTATACGTGACGTTAACATAGAAGAAGGCAATGCCTTTCACTGCCAAATTTCTCTTCTCTCTATTTTAGAGAAGACTAGCATTGAGTTTGAAATTTGAAATAAAAGGGAGGTGATCAACTCAACACAAAAAATCCATTTCGTTGTCACAACTTCTTTTGCAGTCCTCTAACTAAATAATTAACATTTGTTTTCAATTTTCTTTTTATCGCAAAAGGACATCATATATGATTTTTTTTAATGCGATCGTATCTTCATGCGGGTGGAGAGGTTAACTTTAGGTTGTAGGAGAAAAATATAATATCTGCCAAAAAGAAAATGATAAACAGTCTTTTAATGATGCTTCTTTTCTTTACTTACATTTTAAACAATTTCCTGTTCTTTTTTTCTTTAAAATTTGGGGACCTATGCGTAACTACTAATATTTGTGAAAAATTAATAGAAATAATAGTGGAAGGCGACAAGTCGTCTAGAGAGTATAAATACTACCCTACAAAAGAAACAGCCAAAACAAAACGACGAATACGAGACAATTACAAGCAAAATGAAATAAACGTCGAGATTGTAACGACGTTGTCGTAGGATGAACGCCTCTAGTTTTGCGAAGTTTGATTGGTTAATGATTTCATTTAACGGATCACCCTTTTGACACATCACGATCTTAGAAAGATCAATCAAGTAGGTTCAAGCCAAAAATTAAACGCCCTTTATATCTCCATAAAATACCAGAAATACCATCCACTCCTAAGGGTTGACGGCAGAACCACCCGAAACACCCTTGATGGAATCTTCAGTCAAGGGCAAAAATGTCATTTGCTGTGGGTAATCGCGTGCCCTCCCGTTTATGCCAATCCCCATACTTGCCTCAAGGATAAGGTCTCAAGTATATTTAAGTTTAATTAACCATTTAATATGGTTTATTATTAAACATTTTTATATCAGTTTCCGTTTGATCTCAAAGATCAAATTGGATGCCAGTTCATGAGGGTTCAATGAAGGGCAAATCCTAGTCTTATAAACCAATGGTGTAATGTGACCAAGTTCAACGAATAGAAGTAGGAAGATCAATGTACGGTCCACAAAGATGGTCCGTTTCCCTAGTGAAAGAACCGGATTTTATTTTATTAGTAGGCCCCATTTGGAGGGACCAATGAAGAAGAGTGGGCCCCACCTCCATCCATTTTTGCGTACTGGATCAAGATAGGCCATGAAATCAAATGAAGAGACCAATATTTAATCTAAATAAAGAGCCTAAGAAATGGAAATAATAGTACAAGTAAAAGCCGCTGCACAAGCTTCAGTTTTGAAGATCGGGGTCCTGCTAAGTCACCATTTTCACGGATACGATAAGGACTTCTTCTTCTTCTTTAGTGACTATGATTATTATAATGGTATGGCTTGTTAAATTTTTTTTTGGCTAGTGGGAAAATATTGTTTTACAGTAATGTCAGATGGAGGTTACAGCCTTACAGGTAGTGGTCACACTCTCACACATAATCAACTGTTTTTCTTCTCTCTCCTCTTTATAGTTTGACATACTGTTTCTGTCTCTGAGTAAAGCTCTCTTTCTCCGGGTCCTTGCACTATATAATTTTCTCATCTGTCTTTAAGCAATTGCTCCTTCCACTATTTTTGGCTTATGTATATTCATCGTAGTTGAGAACCGCAGTGCGTGTTTAGCGTGTAAGTGACATTGCTTGCTCACAAGTCACACCCCTTTCTGCAAAACCAACGCAAGTCACCTGCTTCTTTTCTATTTGTCTTCTTTCACATCTCAGAATATGGCCTTGTGTGGCTCTCTCTTGGATTGTTGAAGTTTTTCTTTTCTGAAACTATTTCTATACCCCAGAAACAAACAATTTTTTTTCTTGAAGTCAAAAGGAACTTGAAGGAAGACACTTCATTTGAGGTGGGTTTTAACGTCATTCATTTGGGTCATGGCAGTTAGCTGTTATCTTGAAGTGGATGTAAATGGCGGAGAGACTTTCATGGTGCACAAGGTAAACTCAACCTTTTTCCTTTCCAGACTTATCGGCACTGACGTTTTGATTTAAGTTTTCCCCTGCTAATTCGGTGAACTCTTTCTATCTATCAGTCAGTATTGTACAATTTATTCACAATTAGCTCTTTTATTTAATTTTCTTTCTTTGGGTACTCGATGATGCTAGTATATTTATTGATGTTTTTAATTGTTGCCATTGTTCCAGTTATTAATGCAGTAGCAAAAGCGGATAGATTTTCCTTAAGCGTGTAAAATATGGAATTTGAGTAATTCTGTGACCCCCACATTCTCTTTTACTTTTTTCTCTTACCTCCCATATCAATAACCTCATGATATCTACTTCCACTCTCCATTAAATTTGCACCTACATTACAGCTTTGTGGGAGCAATACCCAGAGCGTCCTTTTCTTCTATTTTGGCTACTTGCTATGCCCATCTTCTGTTTCTTCTCCCATTTATTGCTGTTTTTATAAGGGACTTCGTTGTTGAAAGCTTTATTTGTCTGAGGACTACTAGTTGCTTTCCGGGCATTTACTACTGTTTATTACCCTTCTTTGCTATATATGTTGGGCTGTTTAGTAGCAGATATCCCCTCTTTTGACTGTCCAGGCACAATTTATTGCTCATAACGACCTGTCACCTTTCTTTTGCAGGTTTGGCTGTAGATTCCCTTTTTGATCTCACTTTTCTTTCCTTTTTGCTAATTTCAATGTGTTACATTCTTTTGGGCATTTCTACTCCAAAGATTCCATTATGAAAATGATTGAGCGTTAACTTTTTTACAGCCTTCATTATGTTTTTGTTATCTTGAATCCTAGCAACTTCGTTTGACTTGGTGTCGTTTCTCAGCAGCGCAAACAGTTTTTTGTTTCTCCCCCTTTTCTTTTCTTCATATTTTTGGAATACTGGTTTTTAGTTGTTTCTTGAAGTAATTGGTTCTGTCCTGTGTCAGCAATATTGGCATTAATTTGTACATCCCTAATTTCAGCAAATGGTGCTGATATCTTAATTTCAGTAATTTTTGCACCCTTGATACTTTTTGGTTCCTAACTCTCTTTTGTGATGAGTTTTTGCAGAAGATTATAACTTCATATTCAGGCAGGTTAAGCAAATTATTTAGTAAATTCACAGGAGATGCAAGAAATTGCAAGGTGATATTTAAAGATTTTCCTGGAGGGCCTCGAAATTTTGAGCTTGTGTCAAGGTTCTGTTACAACAATGGTGAAATTGACATAACTCCGTACAATATTTTTCTTCTACACTCTGCTGCACAGTTCATGGAAATGGACCATTCTGTCTCTGGCACTCCTAACTTACAGGAGAAGACTGAGAAAGCATTTCAGGAGATGAATTATTGGACATGGTCGGAATTGTTGGTTGCTATGAGACAGTGCCAGGATGTACTTCCTTTAGCCATTTGTACATCTGTTCTTGACAAATTTATGAATTCTCTTACCGAACGGATAGCTTTGCCCAGTGAATCTAGTCCTTGCCCATCAGCTTCATCCCCAGATAGTTCTGGATTCCGGTTCTCATCTGACACTAGAAGCACGGAGAGTCTGAAGAATAGCACATCTAAGGCAAACTGGTGGTTTGATGATCTTCTAATCTTGAGCACTGAATTGGTCGAAATGGTGATAAAGGCAATGGTTTCACAAAAGGTTGATCATGCCATCATTAGCAGATTTCTTCTTTATTATCAAAAATCGAAGTTCTATACTGCCACATCTGATCAAAAGTGCAAAATTCTTGAAACTGTGATTGATTTGTTGTATACAATTGATTCAAATTGGGTTACATGCAAGAGTTTATTTGGAATTCTTCGAGTTGCTTTAAGTTTGGACATAAGTAAAAGCAGCAGGAAAAAATTGGAGAGTATGATAGGTTCTCAAATGGATCAAGCAACATTAGACAATCTTCTTATTCCATCTCCATATGGGACAGATTATTTATATGATGTGAAACTTGTTTTGAGGCTTTTGAAATCATTTCTTCGTAAAGGAACTCATCAAGTTTCTCCAATGCGACTACAGAAAGTTGCTAGCTTGGTTGACTTGTATATAGCAGAAGTGGCCCCTGATCCTTGTTTGAAACCTTCAAAGTTCATGTCCTTAGCTATGGCTCTGCCGGATTCTGCTAGAGATTGCTATGATGAAATCTACCGGGCTGTTGACATGTATCTACAGGTAATATTGTCTTGCCCCTATTCTCTGTGAGCTTGAACTTCTCCACCTCTTCACAACTTTTAGGAAATATCCCTTAACTGATTGTGTCATATGTGACATCAAAATCAGGCAGTTGAAGTTCCCTATCTTATTTCATTTTATCATATAACCTTAGCGATGGTCATTTGTGACCACAAAAACTTTCGTATTGAAATTTCGTTAGTTTAAAATACTAAAAAAAAAACATGTTCTATTCCCCGAATCAGACTATTTGAAGTGTCTAACTTGGCATGTTTGTTTATTCTAAAATAATTGTACAGGTACATGCTGGATTGTCTAAAGAAGAAAAGATGAAGATTTGTTGTGCAATAAATTATGAGAAACTTTCAGCTGAAGTTTGTATACATCTCTCTAAGAACAAAAGATTCCCATCAAAGGGTGCTGTTCAAGCTCTCATATGTGAACAATTCAAGCTTAAAAGTTCTTTCCAGAGCAATGATTATAAAAAGATCTATGGTGATTCACCTAGTTATCCTGGTAAAATTGGACATAAGGGGAAGATAACTGAAGCTAGTGAGCAAATTATACTCTATGCCGAGAATGTTGAACTTTCTACTGATAATGTGAAGCTCAGGGAACATTTGCAAGGTATGCAGTGGAGGGTGATGGAATTGGAGAAAGTTTGCAAGAAGATGCAAGCCCAGATGACTAAAGTTATGAAGTTAAGGGTATCAAGCCACAGCAGTGCAAGATCTTTACCCAGGCTTTGTTCATGATAGGAATTTTACTTCATATTAATGTACCTAGTAATTGTTATATCTGTACAGGATAAGGATGGTAAACAGTTATCTTTGATTTTATGCAATCTAAAGTTGATCGAGGGGTTATCTTTGATTTTATGCAATCTAAAGTTGATCGAGGGTATTTTGTTTAGCAGGGATCAGTATAATAAGTTAACGGGAAAGGAAAAAAAGGTTTGTCAAGAGTCATTTGAGGTGTGTTATCAGTATTCTCTTTACTGTCGTATATGAGTATGAGCGAGGTAGAGTCCCTTTTCAAATCACTATCACCTTGCCGGAAACTGTGGTGCAAGCAGGCTAAATGGTCTGCATGTTTTACAAGGAAAATAAAAAGGCCCTTTAGCGTAACAGCAATGCAGTTGATTCTCTCTGTGCCTAATTTCATCAGTATAATATGATGAATCAGCCAAGCTGTCCCATCTGAGAATTGTTCTTAAAGCAATTCAATGAAGAATCAAGTAGCGTTAACGTTGCCGGTATTCCTGGTTAATTTGAGAAACTTCCCATCACAAGATGATTTCCCCTCGTAGATCATATTCCCCCCTTTCTGATAACAGATCATTTTGCAACAACTAGAGTAAGGAATAGGGGTCCAGGGGAAGGATTCTGCTAACTTCTTCAATTACTACTTGCATTAAAGCATATGGGAATGGGAGATTTCCACAATACAAACATTAACGTTATTTACCACAGTCGGCGTCCTCCTCTATATCTTATTTTCCTACAACACTAACATTAAACTTTCAAGTGAGGGCTATTAAATTTATATTACAACCTTAGGAATTTAAAGTGGTATTACATGGAGCTCGCCCACTTTGCATTTAATCTTTTGGTTGCCTTATGACAAATTCATGAATACATCAATCAAAGGTTTATTTATTCGAGAACATTTATTTCGTTTCATGACCCAGTGTACTTCAAACACTACGGAACGAATTCAGTTGATTGTAGCTTAAGCATACTGTCAAACATTACCGATTTGATGTCGGATAAGGTCAGCATGATATGAAACTCTGCGTCTGGGAAGAGACAAGAAGTCAGAATGAATGTGTCGTAACGAACAAGGAAGAGAGCGGGACCCACATCAAGTATTTAGCCTTGGGGCAATTGCATCCGGTTCGCCTATTTGGCATTAAGTTTACTTTATAGCTCAATAATTGTCACTGAAACCTTGTTAATGGAATTTTTATTGAAGTTTAAACAAGGTGAAAGTAGGGAACTAGGGATGGCCATGTACGGGAATAGGCTTGGGTTGCTCCACGACCAATGACCTGATTTGACTACAGGCTCATCGATCTGTGGCTTAACTCTTAGCTTGGTTAGTTATTGACGAGTCGGGCTGGCCCAATTCACTTTACGTTTTAAAAAAATGTGTTTGTTTTTGACAACATAATGTCTTTTTGTACCTTTCTATCTAATAACAGGTCAGAACAATCATGTCATGCAATCTTGACTTGTGGCCTGATCAACTTAAGCCGAAGTCAAACAAGGTTAAGGTGGACTGGGCTATATTTGTCAAACGACCGAACCTATTCAACAAAAGATCAGATATTTTAAGTATCTTTTTCTTATAATATCAAGTGTATTGATGATAGAAAGAAAAATCGTTTATCTAAAATTTAGGCTTTAGTAATCTCATTATAAAGTTTTCTCAGTTATCATGAAAACTCTTGTAAGAGTATATTTCTCATATTTTAAATTGAGATATTTTTTTGGCATCATTTTCAAAAGTTAGGTTAATATACAAAAATTTCTTTGTCACCACTTCAACTTCAACATGTATTGAAAAAATATTGTGACATATCTCTTTCTTTAATTTGATTTTTATATAGAGAGAGAAACAATTTCAACATTTTATTCAAAAAACTAGTTACAAGAAAATTTTCAAATATAAACAGACCTTTTTATACTAATACTTCTAATTTTAAATATTCTTGATTAAATGTTTCATAAATACATTTATTTTTTAATTTTTTTGTTCCCACTCATTTGGATTTTTTGTCCATTTTGGCTTATTTTGAATCTTAATCGAAGTCTTTCTTAGCCCATTAATTGCTACAATTTTCCACAAAAATAACAAAATAAAAGGCTTATTTGATGTGCATGAAATATTTTCAAGTATTTTACTCAATTTTTGTGTCAAATTATTGTGTTTTACTTAGTTTTTAATATATTTTTATGAAATTGTGTATAATTAACATTGGGATGAGATTTACTAAGAGTTCGAGGATATTTTAAGGAGAAAATTATAAGTTTTGGAGGATCAGTATAATAAGTTATACGTTTATATGTTTAAATAGGAAAAATCTTTCTTTTTATTTTTGTATAGATTGATTCAATTTAATTTAATAAATGAGATATATTTATGTGAATTGCCTTTGATCAATTTTAATATATGATTTAGTTATACTAACAAGCAAATATGATCTGAATTTACTTGTTTGCACTTTGAGAGAGCCCACTTGTGTCTGTACCATGATTTGTGTAATATGGGCTTAACGAGACGCTCGGGAAAGACTTGCTTAATCATTTTAGTTTTTATAGGATTTCACATATGTTAGTGCATTCAAAAGGATGTTAACGTAGTAGATATATGTTTTAACCAAATGGTGAGTGAAAATTGTAACCAGAGAGAGTGCAGTTTATGGGTATTATGAAAATTATGTGTAAAATATAAGGATAAAAGGCATTAAAAAAATATGTTCATTAATTTATTTAAAAAATCTACCTGAAAAAGTACTTTTTTGAGAATATTCAAATTTAAGTTTCTTAAAAAGCTGTATTTTAGCTGCCAAAAAAGTTATATCTACTAAAAAAGTGCTTTTTGTTTTACAACTAAAATTTTATTTTTCTTAAAAAGGCTTTTATAGTGAAAAAAAGTGTTTATTCATCCTCTAAAAACTCAACCAAATAGGCACTTAACGTGGCAAGTAGGACCCAAAATATTAAAGGTAATAAAAAAACTCTCTCTTTAGTTTCTAATGATTTTTGCTTTTCACTTTTCAGTTATATTCATAAACCTCATTTTTTATTTTGATTTACAATTTTAGATTCTTCAAAATCTGGTGTTGTAGACAATGCAAGATATTAGGAGAGCGAGCTAAGTCATGTTGAAGCCAAAGTAAGGAAGATTTTAGGCATTTATGAGAATTCAAGACAAAAAGAAATTATGAAGGTTTGTGGAAGCATCCTACTTTTTGATTCACATCATGGTGGAACATGAAAATTTCATTATACCCTCACCCTGTATAACTGGAAAAAAGGAGTAATCATTGCCAAACAAATCCTTGAATGCATAGAGAAGCTTAGCTCTTGTGGATTTCTCTGCATAAACGCAATGCTTATGTTGACCAAAGCCTTGATTCTGTCAAGTTTAGATAAGCAAAAATGCCAAGCCATGAAGCCCCCAAGTAATGGCCAACCGAAGACACATGTTCGAAGCCCAGTGAGTCAAGAAGTCCAATAACATCGCCAGTGATATGGAGTGAGGTGTACAGCTGATGACAGGGCATTGGTGTCGTTATACCGATGAAGGTCTGATACTATGCAACGGTACCCACGAGAGGAGAGAAAGAGGATTTGGTGACGCCATGAGTGCTAGAGTTTAAGGAATCCATGCAAGAATAAGATTGTTGGTCATGTCCCTATAATGACTACAAGCATATTTATGTCGGTTGTGGCTACTGTTATATGCTTTATCTTTTCCATCTTTTTTGCTTGTCCGAGTTTCTCTTGTTCACAGTCTTATTTATGGATTCTCATATTACTCCAGCTTTGAGACAACGATATTTCCCTTTTACTTTATTATGTTAGTTGACTGTTTCTGAATTCTGAACAACCTTCCTCCTCCCTTATGTCCCTTTCTCTCTCTTACATTGCTATTGAGAAAAAATTTAAAGCAAAATAAATTTCATAGGAGGAGAATTAAGAGTTTGAATGAGGTTCAGACTGTATAATCAATGTTACGCTCCCTCCAAAAATTTGTTGGTGACAAATGCATCATGACATATGTAAATTTATGCATTGGATTATCTCTTGAAGGTGTTTAGTTTTGAGTTCATGTCCATGTTTGCTAGTTTTATGCTATATCACAAGAATGCGAGTCCTATGTTGTGGTACAACTGATATCGATCCCACAAGTGTTGAATATAGTCACATAATAAGTTGAATTACACTTTGTCTAAGGTAAAAAAATATTGAGTTAAAAACTGAAAATTAAAGTAAACTAACAAAATTTGACGGTTGAATAAGATAACAATAAAATTGAAGTTACTTAATGGTGGAAACTTAAGCATTATCCTTGTTTTGTCTTCCCTTCACCTTGTGAATTCAACTATACTTGATCCTAAATATCCAAAGGTTTTGGTTACCCTCTCTTGAGATCCAATCAAGTAATCATAATTAAAATAGATAAAAGTTGAGTTGCAACAATCTCTTGATTTCTCAAAATTACTCCTATCTACTCAATTATATTGGAAGCAATCAAAATGATTATTAACTCATAATTAAGATCTCTCTTTAATTGTTTATTAACCTGATATTTGTAATTCTATTAAGGTACCAACTCTCGCTGCACCACTTAACACAAATTTCTCAATTTAGTCTCTCGATTCAAATCAAGTATGAACACAACAAATATCACACAACAATAATTTAGTGAATTCAACAAGGTAAAAGTTTTACAAAACAATTCAACAATAACAACCTAGTATAGATTTAGCAACACATAATCATGTTCAAAACATAACTATTCAGATTTGGCATACAAGGCAATGAAATAGAAGAAGAGAAGAGAATGAAATCAACTTGAAGCCTTGATCTACAAAATTTGAAAAGCTGGAGTTTATCTTGATGATATTTCCACTGTTGATCTTCTTTCTTAAGATATGTAGCTTCTTTTATTTTTTTCTTTCCTCTTTTTGATGTTCCTCACGACTCTCAAGTTTGCTTCTTCGCTTCTAACCTTCATAATCAAAATTTACCAACATCATTTTTTATTAATTTTATTTAGACTATTTAATAGCTTTAGATTTTCTAACCTACATTGCTTCATCGAGGAATTTGACTCCTACTTATCATTGTATTGCATACTAATGATAGTTAAACTTACTTTAATTATAGGTAATAGAGAAAAAAAAATAGATGAGAACACCTATCAAGTTTTTGGCAATATTGTTAAAAAGCAATCAAATTTAGAAGATCCTTAGTTATTATTCTAGTCTTGTATATTTATTTTTTGTCAATATGTTTTTATAAATTTCTTATTTTGTTTTCTCCATTTTTTCACTTTGATTTAAGTGGTATTCTTAGTGTATAATAACAAGTTGACTATTAGTTTTCTAGGAGAAGACCTAGAGCTTGAAAGAACACTTCTTCATAATAAAAAAGAACTAACCTAACATACACCAGACATATAACCTAAAACCATAGAAGGAGAGGATTGAATAATGATGGAGTATACAAAACTATCTCTTACAAAGATTTAATATAGCATTACAAGGACAGAGATTAATGTAAATTATTTTAAGATCTAGCTCACATCAAATTACTTAGTCACACCATGAAGTTATAGGAGAAAGTGTTCTAAAAGAGAGTAAGAAAGGATGCTTCTATCTTGGAAAACCAATTTGGCTTCATGCCAAGAAGGTCTATGACAGATGCTTTGCATCTCCTTAGAAGGTTAATTGAATACTACAGGGAAAGACAACATAACCTACACATAGTTTTTATTGATTTAAAGAATGCGTATGATAGGATTCCAAGGGAAATCATGTGGAGGTGTTTAGAAGTAAAAGGGGTTCCAACGACGTACATACAAATTATTAGGGATATGTATGAAGGTGTAAAAACTAAAGTAAGGACGATTAGTGGAGATATATAGAATTTTTCTATAGATATTGGGCTGCACCAAGGTTCTGCTTTGGTCCCTTTCTGTTTGTAGTATTAATTGATGAGCTTACCAAGAACATCTAAGGGGATGTGCCTTGGTGTATTGTATTTGTTGATGACATTGTTTTAGTGGATGGGACAAAAGAGGGGTCAATTCAAAGCTTGAACTTTGGAGGGATACATTAGAATCAAAAGGTCTTACATTGAGTAGGACTAAGACTAAGTATATAGAGTGTAACTTTTCGGGACAAAGAGTAGTTACAGATGTGGAGGTAAAGATTGGTTCAAAAGCTATATCGAAAAAGTGAGTGTTTTAAATATTTAGGATCTATCATCTAGAGTAACGTCAAAATTGATGAAGACATTGTTCACCGGATCATATCAGGGTGACTGAAATCAAGAGGTGCTTCAAGAGTTTTATGTGACATGAAGATACCACTTAAGCTTAAAGGCAAATTTTATCATTTAGTGATTAGGCCAACCATGCTCTATGGGGGTAGAGTGTTAGCCCATCAAACAAGTTTATAATCATAAGCTAATGGTAACAGAGATGATGACGCTCCATTGGATGTGCAACTTTACTAAAAGAGATAATGTAAGGAATGTAATGATAAGGGACAAATTAAAGGTAGCTAATATTATGGACAAATTAAGAGAGACAAGACTTAGGTGGTTTGGAAACATTAAGAGGAGACACCCAAACGCTCTAATGAGAAGATGTGAGAGGATCGTACTTAGAGATTGTAACAGAAAAATAGGGGGCATAAGAAGAAATAGGGGGGAGTTGATCAAAAAAGGTATGACAATGTTGGAACTTACCGAGGACATGAGCCACAATAGAAAACTTCGGTGTGTTAAGATTCTAGTAAAGGATCCCTTGTAAAAAGATCCTGGTAGTTCTCTTATATCTGTTAACTCTTGCCTATTGTAGTTAGCCTAAGTCGTAATTATGTATTATGTATTATTATTATTATTACTACTATTGTTGTTGTTGTTGTTGTTATTGTTGTTGTTGTTGTTGCTGTTGTTGTTATTTATTATTATTATTATTATTATTATTATTATTATTATTATTATTATTATTATTATTATTATTATTATTATTATTATTACGATTATGATTATTATGATTATTATTATTATTATTATTAGGATCTCTATTATTATTATATTATTTTTTAATTTTTACTATTATATATTAGTTATTTTTATTTTTCCCTATTATTATTAGCTTATTTATTTTTTTAATTTTTATTTTAATTTCTTTTTTCATTTTTGGTTATTTTTTATTTTTATTCTAGTTTTATTTTTATTTACTTATTTTGTTTTATTTTTATTTTCATTCATTTATGTGGGTAATTTGAAAACAATCTCTCTATTAGTTAGGGGTAAGACTGCGTACTGCTGAACCTTCCCAGATCCTGCATCTCAGCGGGATTGCTACTTGATGTTGTTGTATTTTAAGATCTAGCCCAATGTAATCCAGTTGTTACAAAGGAACATATAATTTGATAGATTACCAGATAAGGATCTTAATGCAGGCACTGCCTATTTCTTGAAGATTTGTATTACTTTCAAACTTAATGAGGCCGCAAAAGACACCATCAGACTAAAGTTATTCCTATTTATATTGAGAGATCAAAAGAAATAAAGGCTGAAAGCATTCCTTATAACATCAATTACATATATAAGAGTCATATGAAAAATTTCTTACTAAATACTTTCTAATTAAGGCAACAAATTTGTGGAAGATATCTCTTCCCTCTAACAAGTTGACAATGAAATTTTATATGAAACTTGAGAGAGATATGATGATATGTTGAGAAAGTGCTTAAATCATATACTTCCCAAATGAATATAAATCCAACCCTTCTATAATATTCTGGTGAATTTTATAAGACAGGTAATAGATGTTGTAGGAAGTGGAATACTAAATATCAAAACTCTAAAAGAATTATTAGAACTGATATAGGAGATCCAATGAATACTAAATAACAAAACTCTATAAGTAGCCTTATACTTGATATAGGAGATGTCAATGGATAATTACTATTGGCAATCAAAAAGAGTAAGGATGAATAAAATAGTAGGAACATCTATTGTAGATGTCATTATATTTTGCTAAATCAAATGGAGGTAATAACAAAACTTAATAACTTAAGTCTTCCATCAAGAATAAATGAAGTAATGAGTTGTGAATTATACAGGGGAAGACAACAAAAATTAGAATGCCAAGTTGGAAATTCTATAGTAACACAAGTATAATAAGTTGATTTCAAGAGGAATTTCTAAAGAGAAAATAATTCCTATAATAAGACATGTAATTTAGGGTAGATAAATTCCAAAATTTCCCTATATTGTAATCATCAAGTTTAAAGAGAACCCCCTCTAAGATTTCAGCAACCTGTGCTATATGAAAAGAGTCCAAGTTTAGAAGAGTTGATGAGAGACTTTATGTAAGTGATTGCTTCTCGATTTTAAAATTATAAAGCTTTGATGAGGGATCTCAAAGTTCAAAATCAGTAAATTGAATAAGGCAATAACTGAGAGAATATAAGGATCATTGCCTAGAAATATAGTGCCTAACCTTACAAAGAATAGGAAATTTCCTTAAAGGATGAGGAGTTGACCGATACCAAAAGGGAAAAATGCAACAAGGTAAGAACAATAATAAAGGAATACCAATAAAGAATTTCTTACCCTAAAAAATAATATAAAAAGCCATAAATGAAGAAACCAATACTCAAAAGGAGTATGAAGAAGATTAAGAATAGGAAGATCTAGAAAAGGAGGATACACAAGAGGAATTTTCAAAGATAAAATCAAATGAAGACAACACTAAAATCCTTAAACACACCTTACTACCAAAGTTAAACAATCTAGGAATTTTAATATTTTCTACATTATTGGTGGTATTTATATTAATAAGGCATTAATAGATATAGGATCTAGTATTAATGTAATGTTTTATACTATATTAAAATATTAGGACTGAGAGAACCAAAACCCACTATGAGGGTAATGTACCTTGCAAATAACTTGAAAAATTAATGAGTTTATATTCCCATTAGATTTATATTTTTTACACATAAAAGGATGAGAAAAAATCTCTAATTTAAGATAGACCCTTCCTTGTTGCGATAGATGCAATCATAAATTTAGAGAAGTTAAATTAATAATTAAGATTGGAGATGAAGAGCATCTATTTTTAAATGATGAAACTCTATATATGCTTAGTAATAACTTAGGACAATATATTTTTAATATTTTATAGAAATTCATCATGAAAAGAATTAAGGTATTGAAAAAGTATGGAAAAAGGCAAGAGTAAGAAAGAAAGTTTAAATGAGAGATGAAGCCCCTTTTAATGCTACTTCCCATGATCTTCCTAAAAAAGGGAGCAACCATATTGCTCCACCAACTACTCAAGTTTAAGAGAAGAAACTAATTAAAGATGTCTAAAGAAACACTTGTTACGAGGCAACCTAACCAAAATTCTTAAGAAACTTTAATTTTATTAGGGGAATTGACAATATTAAATAGTAAATTAACTTTATTGTTTTATCATTTATTGGTTTTTATAATTAGTTAATAAATTTATATATTTATAGTTGTTTTTGTACTTTATTTTTTGTGTTAACTTTTCTAGATGCAAAGGAATACACATATGACCCTAAAGAGAAGATTAGGATATTGTTAAGGTCGAAAGATTCAAAGAACATGCCAATGGGAAGCTTTAAAAAATTAGGTACACATTGTACTTAATTATTGAAAATGGTTTGAGACATAATGTGTCCTAGATTATATCCATATGTTTGATATGAAAAAAATAATCCAAACCTAGGATATGCTTGTGTCCCAAGCTATGTCTAAACCTAGATTTTCTAAAACACCCCATAGTTTGGGATACACCTATGTCCTAGACCATATATAAAGGTTAAATGGGACAATGGCATATTATAGACGTTGTCTTCACAAAAATCTTTTTAGTAGGATCCTTACTTATGTCTTTGGTCATGTCTTTAACAATTAGGCTCTGAAAGTGACACTAGGTCCTAAAATTTTTAAATGGTTAAGGGGTTGCACCATACCTTACTTTTCACCTTATCTTCTAATTTCTCTCAATCACATGCTCACTGTAAAGATTAAGTTTCCTAGTAAAACTCACAAGTTTTTTGATATTTCCCTTAGTTCTCATCAAGAACTTATTTACTCTCAAAATCAATATTTTTGAAAATATAGGACCCTAAAATAATATTTTTGGGAATTTTTATGTTTTGAGCTATTTCTTGTCTATTTTTTATTTTCAAACTTCAAGTAATACAATAAATGAGTTCCATCCATCTAAGACCCAAAGAAAGAAGTTTGAGCAATTTGGGGCAAATCAAATAGTCAAACACAAACAAGGAAAGTAGCTCTGATAGAGCATTTGATGCTCACCTTCATTAGACCCAACTTTTGTGAATTTCTATATTATGTGTATATAAAAGGGTGAGAAAAATCTCTAATCCTAGATAGACCCTTCTTTACTATATCAGTTGCAATCATAAAATGTTTAAGAGGGTGAATTATACTTAGGGTTGTAGATGAAGGAGCTTTTATCTTTAAACAATGAAACTATATTTATGCTTAGTAATAACTTAGGACAAGCTACTTTTTTCTAATATTTTGCAGAAAGTCATTATGAAAAGAGTCAAGGAATTGAAAAAATTATAAACAAAGGCAAGGTATGAAAACAATTAAAATGACAGATTAATAGCACTTTCCAAGATCTTTTAGAAGAAGGGAGCAACTGCATTACTCCACCAATTACTCAAGTTTAAGAGAAAAATTCAACTAAAAAAACATTTAAAGAATCATTTGTTTGGAGGCAAACTAACCAAAAATTTTAAGAAAATTTAATTTTATTTAGGGAATTTTAATATTGAACAATAATTTAGTTTATTATTTTGTAATTGATTGGTTTTTATTTGTAGATAATAGGTTTTTATTTTTATAGTTATTTTGTAATTTTATTTTTATATTAACTTTTTATGTAAAGGAAGACATACATGAGCCTAAAGAGAATATTTGAATGTCATCGGGAATAAAAGATTAAAAATATGCCAATGGGAAACTTTTAAAAACTAATTACACATTATACTTAATTATTGAAAATGACTTGAGATGTAACTATGTCCTAGATCGTGTCTATATCTTTCATACGAAAAAATGATCCAAGACTTTAGATATGCTTTTTTTTTCCCAATATGTGTCTAAACCTAAGTTTTCTAAAAGAACCTACAACTTGGGAGACACCTATGACCATATATAAAGGCTAAGTGGGATAGTGGCCTTTTTTGGACCATGTCTTCACAAATCTCTTTCTAGCAGGATCAATGGCCTTTAGAACCACCCATGTCTTAGGTTATTTTTTTAGCAATTGAGCTTTAAAGATCACACTAGGTCCTAAATCTTCTAAAGGGTTAAGGGATCATGCTAGACCTTTGACTTCAATTTCTCTCAATCATATACTCACTAATTAAATCGAGGTTCTTAGTAAAACTCACAATTTTTTAGATGTTTACCTTATTTTCTATTAAGATTCATTAACTTCCTTACCCTCAAATCTAGAATTTTGAAAATCTAAGGCTTTGAACTCATCTTTTTGGGGATTTTTATGCTTTAAGCTAATTTTATCTATTTTTGAATTTCAAACTTCAAATAATATAAGAGAATGATTTCCTAACTATCTAAGACACGAAGAACCAAGGTTTTAGCGATTTAGGGAATATCAAGTAATCAAAAAAAAATGAAACTAACAAAAATGGAATATTTGATGCTTATCTTTAATGAAATTAACTTTTGTGAAAGGTGTGCCTATCATAAAGTTAGAATTTTTGAATCAAATAGGTGTATAGGTTGGATTACTTTAGAGACCATAGATTTTAGTTGCAAAAGGGAGATAGTATATAGAGAATTCAAGATAGGGTATATTGTTCGAAATTGCTAAGCATTAATATAGGGAGCACATTGCAACATCCCACTACCATAGGGTACATACCTAAGCTTCTAGGAACATAACCTATGATAATGGCATGTTGGAGCAATGACAATACTAATTCACACATGGCTTAAGTCAGTATATTCGAAAGGTGTTATCATTCCTCTCAAACATTCGTTTATTTCATTCACTGATAACATTTACACTATTTTTCTCTACGTTTGTTTACAAAACTCTATACAGGTTCTAACAATATTACAAAACGATAAAGACTAGTTTCCTTCGGGAGTCAGCTGACGGACCTTTGAGCCATCTCTTAGTTCTCAGACACTCTATGTTCTAACTATTTCTTAAGTCTCCTGTCTCATACCTGAAAAGCCACAATACAAATTTTGATGAGTTTTGCAACTCAATGAGTGAACCATCATCGATGGATTCACTGGATCACACACATATATCACAGTTATTCATCCGAACAGATAAGCATGTATTCTTCACTCAATCAGATAAGCATTTATTCAGAGATTGGCATAACAGAAGATCATTCATCTCGGTTTGCATATTGTTCAAATATTACGCACGTAATTGCATGGGACATGCATGAGACTCATATTCGTTCTTATTGATGTGACTGAGTGCCTTTCACATACACATTCTAAGTTTGGCGCATAGGGCTCAATCAGAACACATTTATCACAGAGCATAGCTCAATGTGCAGAACACATATATCGCAGAGCAAGGCTCTACGCGCAGAACACATTTATCACGGAGCAAAACTCTACGTGGAAGCGCTTCTAACTGGCAACTCAAGTCACAACGCCTTTATCTAAGTATGTATTTTATGAAATGCATCAAATCCTGAACAGATTAAACACATAATCTCATACAAATGTTCAGATGATATTTTCATAATCATCGGACTTAGTCCGGCATTCAGCTGTCGCTGAGAATCAAATAGCATTTTGAAGCCCATATCAAAACATCAAATCAGACACTTCTAATACATGCCCAACTATTAAGCTTCTCGGACCTCAGGTCTGGAATTCAAAATTAGCACAATGCAAAGTTCAATGGTATTGGAAGGTAACAATTGAATACACGCAATCAAATAATCCTAGGAATTCATCTAGGTTGACTCACAATATACTCCCAGAAGCTATCGCCTGGACGGTCTAGCAATGTCTGATTGTCGTCCGACGTGCTCCTCTAAAATAGATAAAACACATTCACACTTATCACTCTTTGTACAATTGTGATAAACATGTCAGAATATAGAACATATGCACAATGCATGCTCAATGGCAATCTCTATCTCTCTTTTTCGGAAGGTGCATCTTTACAGACGATGCGCCTTTACAGAAGAAGGTGAGTTACAGAAGAAGACGATTACAGATGAAGATGAGCCATAGACGAAGATGCTTTACAGAAGGAGATGACGTCATCCAGAGGAAGCTGACGTCATCACAGACGAAGTTTTTCTCTTAGCATAACTTTTTCTACAGAGATCGGATTCAATTGTTCTTTACATGATTCGAAAGAGGCTATCAAGATGTACAAACTTCATGAAGAGCTCAAGGGCCAACTTTATCTTCTGAGGGGTCAAAAATGGGACAGAAGATATGCGATGAATAATGACATAGATGAAGTTCATTCGTCTGTGAATAATAACATAGATGATGTTTTGCCATTAGCATAACTTTTTCTAGAGGGATCGGATCAAGGTGTTCTTCATACGGTTTGAAAGAGGATTCCAAGGCCTACAACTTTTATGAAGACCTCGAAGGTCAATTCTATCTTCTGAAGAGTCAACAATGGGACAGAAGATAGGTATAAATGAAGTGCATTTGTCTGTGAACAGTAACACAGACTATGTTTTGCAATTACCATAGCTTTCTCTAGGGGAATTGGATCAAGGTGTTATTTATATGGTTTGAAAGAGGATTCTAAGCTCTACAACTTTAATGAGGACCTCAAAGGTCAATTCCATCTTTTGAAGGATCAAAATTAGGACAGAAGATAGATATAGACGAAAATAGAAGAAACAAAACACAGAGGGAGTTTATGAACAGTAGCATAGACGAAGTTTATTCGTCTGTGAATAGTAACACAGACGAAGTTCATGAACAGTAGCATAGACGAAGTTCATTCGTCTGTGAACAGTAACACAAACGAAGTTCGTGAACAGTGACACAGAGGAAGTTCAAGAACAGTAACACAGAGGAAGTTCATTCGTCTGTGAACAGTAACATAGACGAAGTTCATGAATAGTGACATAGACGAAGTTTATGAATCAATAACATAAACGAAGTTCATCCACTTAGGTCGAAAACGGATGAATGCAAGAAGCAAAAGAAGCAATACACAGACGAAGCTGAGGACGGACGAAGCAAAAGATAGAAGAACCAAAAGATAGAGGAAACCAAAACACAGACGAAGCAATACAGAAGAAGTACGTTCTCAGAGAAATCGAAACACTGATGAAGTTGGTTCATAGAGGAATGCATCTTGAAAACGATGCATCCTCACAGACGAAGATAACTTACGACCAAGAATGACTCATAGAGGATGCATTTGCGTCTGTAAGATAACTTACAACAGAGACTGACTCATAGAAGATGCATTCGCATCCTTACAGAGGAAGATGACGTCACCCAAAGGAAATTGACGTCATCGCAGAGGATATAATACAGAAGACGAAAGGAGCAGAACATATTATCCCTCGTACCTATACGAGTTCTATACATCATTTCCATTACTTTTACACCTCCAAACATGCAAGTATCATCTATCCTACTCCCTTCTTAGCTCCAAAACATCAACACACTCCAAGGAGCCAAAACTCACATACGTACCAAAATCACAGACTACTATTTATGTTTACATGTTCTTTCTGTATTTTCTTTCTTCTGTGGTTACTTTTTAACTTAACTAACATTCAAAATCCTCATATCTATTCTCTCCACTGTAAACCCCTTTTCATGTTGATATATATATATATATATATATCCAACATGCACATGCTTATCTATGCAGTGAAGTAGCATCACAATGACTTACTTGCTTAACAGGTATTTCAACACTGAAAGTGGAAGTTAACACCACAGAAAGCTGTTAAAGTGCTATTTGGTGATGAAGGTCAGGGGAGAGAGTTGCTATATGGAGTATTTCAGTTAGGAATGGAAACTATATAGATTCTTCCTAACTTAAATAATATAATACGTGAGTTCATTCTATGCCCCTCACGTGTACTATTCATCTCCACTGACTCACCATTTGTCACGATTACAATCTGTAATGGAGCCTCCCTAACTTAAACAATATTATTCTCATGCTCCTTACGTGTACTATTTATCTCCACTAATTCACCATTTGTCATAACTTACCCGAAAAATGCCAAATGAAAACATATGCAATTGTATGAATGTGCCAAACAATATATAAGTCACGAGTAACTTATGTCTAACGTTCCTATAGCTTAAGTCATATCAATGTCTCACAAATAATTGTTTTAGCCGTATAGGTAACGGGATGTTACAATGAGTGCTGGAGAAGATGAAGAAATTGATTGTGATGAAGATATTTTTACGGATGATGATGAAACAAGTTTAGTAAGTGAAGATGAGGAAGGCGACGATGACAATGATTAAGCATCGACAAGAACTTTATTTTTTATTTTCAATAAGTTAAGAGTTTTGCTTAATATTTTGGAACAAGATTTTTATTATGTTTCAACATTTACTTATTTTGATTTTATTTGATGAAATTTCAAAGTTATGTATACTAAATATCTATTGATATGTAAAATATTACTTTTGGATTATCAATATGTGTAGTTTGAATATTTTATAAGAAAATATTTAAATTTGTTTACAAATAATCATATTAAAGGAAAAATCATGACAAGTAGTTTCTTATCTCTAAAATTTTTACAATATTGACAAAATTTATCTTTACAGTGGTTAAGTTTAATATGTTATTATACCAAAAAATATTTATCATTAATTTGTTACGTTTATATTGACAATAACTTTTGTAACAAAAAGTTGATCAAGTGATAACAAAATTTCTTGTCACTAAAATTACAAATAGTAATGAACATAGTGATAGTTTAGTTGTTGTGATAATTTTAAGTTGACACTAACTGATTGAATTTTTATTAACAAAAGTTTTTGTCATAATAAGTACATAGGCTTTTAGTAACAAAACTTAGTAATAAAAGAAATTTTGACGCTGTTAATATATTAATAGTGACAATTTAATTGTGAAGGTGCTAAATTGTCACAATTCTCATTGTATTAATGACACAAAAATAAATTATCACAACTAATCCAAACAATAGTGTCAATTAATTGTTTTGTCACAACAAACCACGTATCTGTGAAGAAATAATACTTAGTCACATAAAAATTGTCACTAAATTACAAATGGTAGTGACCATAGTTATAGTTTAGTGATTGTGACAATATTAAGTAGACACTAATTAATTGAATATTTATTGAAAAAAGTTTTCATCACAACAAGTAAAATATTGTATGACGGTAAACCGTTTCGTCACAACAAGAAAAAATATTAGTGATCAAACTATATTTTGTTACAACAAATAGAAAATATTAGTTACCAACATACGTTTTGTCACAGTTACAATTAATTCCCGTCAAAATTATCTTGGTGCCAAATTTCATAGTCTTTTAGTGACAAAACTTAGTGATAAAATAAATTTTAACACTATTAATATATTAACAGTGACAATTTAACTGGGAAAGATACTAAATTGCCACAATTACCATTGTATTAGTGACAATAATATAAATCATCGCAGATAATCCAAATAATACTGTCAATCAATAGTCTTGGCACTAAAAAATCTCGTATTTGTGATGACAAAAATAGTTAGTCACAAAAATTGTCACTAAATTACGAATAGTTGTGACTATTATTATAGTTCGATTATTGTGACAATATGAAGTAGACAATAATTAATTGAATATTTATTGACAAAATTTTTTATCACAACAAGTAAAATATTGTGTGACAATTAACCGTTTCGTAACAAAAAGAAAAACATATTAGTGACCAAACTATGTTTTGTCATAACAAATAGAAAATATTAGTTACCAACATATGTTCTGTCGCAATTACAATTTATTCATGCCACAATTATTTTGGTGTCAAATTGTATAGGTTTTTAATGACAAAACTTAGTGATAAAAGAAATTTTGACACTATTGATATATTAATAGTGACAACTTAATTGTGAATGATAGTAAATTGCCACAATTTCTATTATATTAGTGATAAAAATATAAATCATCACAGATAATCCAAATAATAGTGTCAACCAATTTTCTTGGCACTAAAAAAATCTTGTATTTGTGATGATAAAAATAGTTAGTCACAACAAAATTTTCACTAGATTACGAATAGTTGTGACCACAGTTATAGTTTGGTTATTGTGACAATATAAAGTAGATGCTGATTAATTGGATATTTATTGAAATTTTTTTGTCAAAACAAGTAAAATATTGTGTGACAATTACCATTTCATAACAAAAAGAAAAAAATATTAGTGACCAAACTATGTTTTGTCAAAATAAATAGAAAATATGTGTTACTAACATATGTTTAATTACAATTTATTCCTGCCAAAATTATTTTGGCGTCAAATTGCATAGGCTTTTAATGACAAAACTTAGTGATAAAAGAAATTTTGACACCATTAATATATTAATAGTGACAACTTAATTGTGAAAGATACTAAATTGTCACAATTACGATTGTATTAGTGACAAAAAATAAATAATCATAGTTAACTAAATAATAGTGTCATTCAATTGTCTTGTCATAAAAACCTCGTATTCGTGACGAAACGATAGTAGTCACAAAAAAATTGTCACCAAATGTCTTAACTCTTGTAGTGACTCCCAAGTTTTGTAACTAAAAAACTTATTTCATTGTAAAAAAAAATTATCACTGTAGAATACGTGCATAACTTTAATTATGCATGATTTTTAGTTTGAATTATCCATAATATCACCATAACATAATTCAAAAATTATGAAAGGAGGGTATAATTGATTTTTTACCTATTAATTTTTGGCTGAACATAAAAAACGCTCCTCTTATGGAGCTTTTCTAAAATCAGCTTGTTGAGGTAAGTCAACCAATCAGCCATTCAACAAACACATTCATTAACCTTTTAAGATGGTCAAAGAGCTAACTTGTGTCAATCGGCTAAAAAACAGTTGATAAGTTGTTTGTCAAAGGAGCTCATAGTATTAGACTTCTTAAATAATACCGTTGTGTTTTGAAGTTATACATCAATGAAAAATTAATAGAGTAAATAGCTAAATAATATTCCCACAATAAAAAATTTTAAAAAATCAAAACCAAATAGAGAAATCAATAATAATATTAACCCGTTAATAAAATAAATTTGTCTTATTCCTAAAATAAATATTTCCTTTAATTTTTAGTATATTTTTCTCAAAGCATAGTTTTGTTAAATATATTAAAAAGGCTTGTTTTGTTAAAGTAAAATTTGGGCCACATTTAGCATAGGCCAATATTTAAGAAACCTATTTGATTACATGTATTTGATTATAAGTATTTTTGAAAATAACCTCTTTATTAGTCAGTGATAAAGTTACATATTATTGGACTTTTAAAATTATGTATTTTAACAAAACTTTTATTGTATTATTGTTTATTTTAAAGAGAAATGTTCTAGAACGAAATTTTATTTTCCTAACACGCAAATTCGTTATTACACCAACATCTAATGATGCCCCAAAGACAGTCGTACTACGTATAAGATAATCAAATTATTGTGGACATGATAAACGGTACTGTTTTGTCGCAGCCACAATATGAACAATCCTGTGCCAGTGCTACCTACCATTAGCAAATGCTGTAGAAGGACAGATAGCAAGAAGGGCCGCTGAGTGACGTGAACCATGCAACCCCGTAACCCCAAACTAGCCTACGATAACTATAAGTTATAAACGAAAGATTTTTTAGGTTGCTGTGCAAGTCAGCTAAAACGTATAAGCTTTAAAGGAGTTCATATTTCTGAAATTTCTCGTGCACCCTTGAGCAATATCAGCAAGTTCCTTCCCGGCCTTTTCCTTGGAAAACAGTTCCAAGAGATTGGGGTGTTCATATAAATGGGAAGAGCTCCATGTTGCTCTAAGGTTGGGTTGCACAGAGGACCTTGGACTCCAAGAGAGGACACATTACTTACCAAGTATATTCAAGCTCATGGTGAAGGTCATTGGAGGTCTTTACCCAAAAAAGCTGGTAATTTCACTGCCCTTTCCTTGTTTATATTTTCTTTAATTGTAGATCAAAGTCCTTTTCTTCTTCATTTATCTTTTCTTTGGTTTTATGTAAACACAAAATATCCTTCTGTTCTTCATTCATGGGTTTGATTTGATCATTTGTTCTCTCAATTTGTTTAATTTATTATTTTTATTTTTAAATTTTGTATAAGTTATATTGTGATTATGTTAATTACATACGATATAAAAGTAATGATAGAAAAGGGGTACTCGCAATTTTAATTGCATATTGCAATTTAAATCTTTAATTATTTAAATTAGAAAAGTATGTTGGATTCAGTGCAACCATCCAAAAGTAAATTATTATGCCTTTAAGTGATTAATTAAATTGCTTTTCATGTAAAGCATGTTGGATTCAGTGTAGACAACCGAAAGTAAATTCATAACCCTTTTAGTAATATAAATGATTGCCATTTAATTCAGTCTCTTCGTGTTTGAATTTAGTTAGGTTTTTTTTAATTTTTTAGCTCAATGATGGAAGGAGGATGTTATTATTAGTTTCTTAAATTTCTTACCGAACACTTACTGACACAACTCTCTTCTGTCCCCCCTGCATTAAAAAACATTGAATACGAATATGTCCCTAAACAGGTCTTCTAAGATGTGGGAAGAGTTGCAGATTACGATGGATGAACTATCTCAGACCAGACATTAAGAGAGGGAACATCACTCCTGACGAGGATGAGCTCATTATCAGAATGCATTCTCTACTGGGAAACCGATGGTCTCTTATTGCTGGGAGGCTCCCGGGTCGAACCGATAACGAGATCAAGAACTACTGGAATACTCATCTCGGTAAAAAACTCAAGAGCCAAGGAACTGACCCAAATACCCACAAGAAATTATCTGATGATGTACCACAAGAGGGACGCAAGAGAAGGAAAAGCAACAGCAAGGAGAGGACCAACAAGAAAGTGGACAAAAATAAGACAAAGGAAGAACCAATCAAGCACAAGATTCATCAACCAAAGCCTGTTAGATTCACTGCTTTGTCTTTACCAAGAAACGATAGTTTTAACACTGTGAGTACGGTCTCTTCAGGAGAAGTGGGTTTAGGTGCTGAGGTTGCGGCTGATATTCCATGGGGTGATTCCAAGTTTAATCAGGAAAATGAAATTAGCTTTCTTGTTGGAGGAAATGATCGTCAGGATTATCTAACCAACAACAGACCCCTTATTGATCAACCAGCAGACGACTTGGAGAAGCTTTACGACGAATATCTGCAACTTTTGAAGACGGACAGTGATGAAGTACAATTGGACTCATTTCTGATGTGACAGATTTAGTTCATGCATGCTTGTGACTAAAAATTGAGGGGAAAAGAACAAAGAAAAGGAACAGTACTAGCTAGTATCTTACTATCTTCAAGTTCCTATTAGATTTAGCTTTGAATCTTAGTTTCTACCTCGTGCCTACCTTCTAGCCAACTTAAAATTCCTCCATTTCACACCATAAGTTCATGCTCGATCGAGGGTGGCTTTGTCAATGACTTTTTGTCACTTTGTATCATAGTTTAATTTAGAATAAGACAAGTCTTTCAATAGTTGCAAAACTTGATTGAAATTCTACGATCCTTATTTAGTGTAACGTCACTCTAATGATTGTATATTTAGAAACGACATTATTACAAAATTTAAGAAAGAGATATCAAAACCATAAGTTTTCTTAATTTTCACATGAAACTCGTCTGTTATATGTACTATTTGAAGTAATAATTAGAAGCATATTCGAATATATGTCCCTTGTCCTGACCATGCATGGGTGGGCGGGTTATCAATTGCCCACACACATACTTACAGCAGTTTATTAATTTATCGTTATAACTTATAAATCATGCACTTTGATGTTAATAAGTTGATAATATAATTAAATAATTTTTTTAAATTTTTTTAATATTAATAAATCTATATTTTAACTAATATTTTCAAAATTGAATTGAAAATTAACTGATAAAAGAAAGGTTTAAAAATTTAAACTTGTAGTAGACTATCATAAAATTAATATATAGTAAATATTGAATAAAATTAAATAAATATGATTGAAGAAAGATACTTTTCTTACTTTATTGAAAAAGTTAAATTTTAAATAAGTTGTTAAATAAAAATTAATTGATTTATTATAATTTTAAAAAAAATTAGTTTATTAAAATAAACTAAGTAATTAAAAAACCGACTGACTTTTACTAATAAAGATTGTTAAAATAAATCAAATTAAAAAGTTGATCCATTTAAAATTTATATAGTTTAATAAATTTGAAGATAAAAAATCGTATACAATTTACTCCACTTACTCCAAACTACTAGATGGTCTGCAATTCGTCCCTAGATATGATTAATTATATAGGGATAGTTGATTGAGTGGGAGAGCACGAGGTCAAAAAGTCCTAAGTTCGAATCTTTATATTTACACTTTTTCTCTTGAGTTTGTCATACAGAGCTTGTCTAATGCGAAATATTAAATTGACATAATTTATAGACTATTGTGTCAATCTAAAAATTTATCTAATGCGTATATAAAAGATAATAGCTGCATATTCCTCCACCTAAAAAAAGTTTGTAATTTAATCGATGGATGTTGTAAGGACATGGCAACCATAGGTTATTAGCACAGGAGATATGTTCCCACCATAAATAGTAGTATATGCTTTCCTCAAGATGCTTCTTTATTCCTTTCAGCCATACCCTACAACGATACAATATTTCTCCGCTTATTTAACATGACATAACTGATGTCTGTTGTCAGATCTCAGAACGAACACATTATTACTGGGATACTTAATTATTAGAACAAGAAAAGATTTGGATTGGAGAGTCCACAAAAAGTGGGAGATTTATATTATAAGTTTAGTGAAGGAATTTGTAGGCCTTGATATTATACTTCAACTTAAAAATTTAAAGCATTAGATTTATGAATTCTTTTTATTTATATATCTTTTATTAGTTTTATCTCTTTTTAATGTAAAATTCTTACTTATATTTGACATTATAATAATCTCTCTTTAAGTGTAAACTTTCACATTAGACTTAGACTCTTCCTTAAATGAAAGTCTTTTTTTTAATAGCTCAGGTATATGGCATCATCAAGAGCCCTTCTATTCCATTGATCTGGGCCACCAGAAATTTCCTTGCTCTTCTTCGTGGGGAGGCAATCATGAAATCCGACTACCATTTTCATACTCGGCCGTTGT
>JANZXP010000009.1:2189139-2203281 GCA_027576715.1 Erythroxylum flavicans
AACTTAAACAATATAATACGTGAGTTCATTTTATGCCCCTCACGTGTACTATTCATCTCCACTGACTCACCATTTGTCACAACTACAACCTATAATGGAGCCTTCCTAACTTAAACAATATTATCCCCAGGCTCCTCACGTGTACTATTTATCACTATTGATTCACCATTTGTCATAATGACAATTTGTCATATTTACCCGAAAAATGCCAAATGAAAGCATATATATTTGGATGAATGTGCCAACCGATATATATGTCACAAAGAACTTATGTCTAACATTCATTTAGCTTCAGTCATATAATTGTCTCACAATTATGTGTTTTAGATGTATGTATAGGTGATAGGATGCTATACTCATCCTAGAAAATTTGACTAATTTTTGGATGAATTTAGAATGCTAAGTTGGATAAGAGAAATGTAATTAAGTTTAGGATGAGGGGCAATCTAATGCAAATATCCTTCAATAATTTTGGGATATAAGGTGAGTTCTTAAAACCTAACTATATAAAGATGGAGAAGCACAAGAGTACAATAGTTGAATACTCAACAAAGGTAATAAATCATGTCCCTCAAGAATCTCCAATTTTTAGGTCTTTATACAAGGTAATACATACGATTGCTTTCAAGAGAAAGAATAATATTGTGTTGAACCTTATGGATATTTTTTAATCTTTGGTGCATAATAAAAAGGATGACATATAATATATGTTACTGCTTCCCTAAATATTTTGAACAAATGGGGACTAGAAAGAAGGGATCCATTTGTATTTATTTGACTAGGTTAATAAAGAACTTAGGTAGGTTTGATACTCTTCTAAGGATGAGACTGTGAGTTAGACAAATCCTTAGGAGTAGATGATCCCTTTATGACCTATGAGCGATAGAGAGTAGATCATAAACTAGAAATTGAGGGACCTCATATAAAGGAGAGAGCGATTGAACACAAAGATGAACATTCCACGTTGTAGCAGTTGCTGTAAGAAAGGATAGATAGGAGCATTCTTTATATTGGGAACAAACATTGAGGGCAGAACTTCGATGATGCTTGAGGAGAATAGAGCAACTATTGTCTAACTACTTTCAACATGTGGGTTATTTTGAGCTACCTGTAACTTTTGACGATGCTTAAGAAGGATTGTGACGATGACGAGACTGATGTAGATTGAGTTTTCATTCTTTTATTTAAGGTTTGTACAAATTTATGGTTTTTTTAATATCAAAATATATGGTTTTACTTTAGTTATATCTTTTTATCATTTTAAGTACTTTATTTTAGTTCATCATTTTTTTAGAATCCTAATTTCAATTCCATTTTATTGTTTATAATTAGTTTGGTGTAAGGTATGAATAAGTCTAGATGTTAATTATATTATCCTTAGGAAAAAAATAAAAACATTGAAAAGTTTCTTCTTTTTTTCCCTTTATCTTTATTTATGTTGTTATTTATTTTTGGTTTCATTCTTTATATACATAAGAATTAATAAAAAATTTAATTTCAATTTTATTCAATAAATGTAAAATAGATTCTTAATTTGTATATTGACACTTTTAGTATGATTTTGACATAATAATTTTAAGTTAAATGGTGACTTTTTCCAAGCATTTTAGTATGCCACCAAAACATAATAAAAATATATAAATAAATTAAGCATAAATAAATTCACTATACTAACTTTGACTTAAATAAAAAGGTTGAAGTTAAGAGTGGAGCTATTAGCCATTTGAATAAGTGACTTAAGTGAAAAACTGGAAGTATCCATAACAAGACATATACTCTGGCATCAAGATGTTAGGTAAGTTTTCAAATAGAGCTCTAATACTCTTTCATAATTTTAAAACAAAAATCTCCTCTATTTTTGTTAAATTGGGTTAAGAAAAATCGGGTTATATTCTTGAGTATTTTGCTTAATTATCGTGTCAAATTATCATGTTTTTCTTAATTTTTAATATATTTTCATGTAATTCTACATTTTTGATCTTGGAATGAGAGTTATTAAGAATTAAGGGAATTTCAAGAAAATTTATGGAGAAAACCATAATTTTTGAAGGAACACGATCTGTCCTATGACCATTTGCTAGTTCGTGTCCCATATAGGTCAAGTGTAGAAAGAGACATGGCTTAGAATATGGCCAGAAAAAGAGACAGTATGCTATTAAAGAAATTTTATCAAGTAACATGGGTTAAGCCATAATTGTACTATAGATCGTATGCTAATCTTAAGAGAAATAGGAAGATCCAAACATAGTCCACAGGTTTTAAAACATATTTAATTTTTGGAATACTTTTATAGACTTTACATACTTGATATGTCTTTTTCTCTCTAAAAGTTAGGGTTAGTCATTAGGAGGACAAAAAAACTCTTGAGAAGTTAATTCTTAGGCTATTTTTAAATTGGAGAATCAAGATCCAAACATCATCTCAATAGATCAATCTTTCTTCGTAATCAAAATTCCATTTAAATCTCTTTCTGTCATTTTTTCTTATTTTTTCAACTACTTTCATTTTCTAACTATGATTTATGGTTAAAATTTTGTCTATGTTTAGATAGGAAATATTAGTCTTTAAAAAGACACAGTTCTTAATTAATCATATTTCAGACCCTTTAAGTCAATTCTAATCCTTTTCTTTTTTTTGTTAAACCCACATCGTAAACCTAACCTATCATATATCCTATTAACTAACTAAACATCTCATAAGGTATTTACATTATTTGGGGAATGAGAAAAAACTTTACTTTAAATTTTGTTTTCTAAGTTGCTAATGCTGTATTTAGTTTAATTTTTTATAATGGCTACCCATTTTGTATTGATGATTTATTTTGTTTGTTCAGAAAATAGAAGAGAATAATAACAACTATGGTATATTTACACCATTGACAGTTAAGTGCTTAGTTACATTTTACCCCCGACATTTTGAATGCTTTATTAATGTATGGTATTAGCCTATACTTTCCCTTCCTAACCCCTAACCAAAGCCTTATTACAACCAATTAATAAAATTACTTTTGATTCATGCCTTCAAAAGTTTATGGTGAGAGATATCTGGTGCATTTCTAAAGTTTATGGTAGTGTATTCTTATGAAAAGAGTTTGTGAATAAACAATTGAGCATAAAACACTTGTATAAAAGAGGGAACACCATAAGGAAGTTCACTAAGGTTGTATATATGCTTTTGATTAGATTGTCTTTAATTTTCTCTATTCATATTCAAAGTCAATGTATCCAGTACACAAGGCTCCCTGCTTTGTAAGGGTCTAGGGAAGGTCATAATGTATGTAACCTTCCTTTTACATTTTTGCAAAAAGGCTGTTTCCATGACTTAAACCTATGACCTTATGGTCACAAAGGAGCAACTTTACTAGTTGCTCTAAGTCTCACCCTCTTTCTCTGTTTATAGTCACGGGTGAAAAACAACTTTGATGTGTGTTGATGTTTAACTTGTGCATGGTTTAATCTCATGAAAAGTGATTTGATAAAAAACTATTTTGCTATCTTATTTTATTAGTTTTCATATTGCTTAGGGATAAGTAAGGATTATAAGTGAGGGAAATTGATGTTTCATAATTTTTTTCCTAATTTTTAGAATTCAAATCCTTCATTATCTTATCTTAATGCATTAAATCTCAATATTTTTATAAGAAAAGGATTGTTACTTAATTGAAATTTAAAAGTTTGAAATAAATGAGCAATATCAACATTAATCAAGGGGAAATCAAGAAAATTTGGGCTAATAAAATGCTTTATTTTGCAAATTTGGATGAGATTATTGAAATCTAATTGAAATATTTAAAAATAGCCTGGAATTATCTTAAGTGTGGACACATTCAATGGAAATTACAATTACTAAACTTCAAATATGTAAGAGAAAAATGTGTTAAAAGTTGTTTGAACCTTATCTTGGCCAAATCTTAGTGGCAATCAATTAAAAGATTATTTTTGGCATCTATGGAATCATAAAAAAATATTTCCACATAGGATTTAAGTGGCTATAAATAGGGTCAATGTGAAGGAGCAAAGCATCTAAGTTTCCTCTGCATTTTCCAGCTTTTCATAATGTTTTCTTTTCTTCTCCTTTGTGTACATTAAGGCAAGTTTTCTTCTTTAAAAGTTAGTCATAGTTATGGCTATTATTGGCTAATTTTCTTTATCTTAGTTGAAGGAAGTGGAAACCTTTTAAAACCTTAAAGTTGGTCTTAATGTGAAGTGTTTTATTTTTTCATGTATTGGATTGTTATTCTGTGCTCTTCTATATGATTATTTTTGATTAATTTCTATTGTGCAATTAGTATATTAATTGAAATGATCATTTGCTAGATTAAAGTTTGAATACATAAAAGTTCAATTTTTAAATCATTTTTAGAAACTAGAAGCTTTAATCTGTTACGTTAGAAATCATCACTTTTAGGAAAAGCATTAAACTAGATAAAATGCAACCACGTATGATGTGTTATCTTGCTTCAATGGTCTTTTTTGTAAAACTATTATTTAATTAAATTTTGAATTGTATCTAAGGTTGATAATTAGTAATGGTTAACTAAATTACATTTTTTCGATTAGCTAATCCTAAGAAAAGATAGATATTTAAATATCACACTGATATATGATTAATGAAACAATTATTTCATTTTGATGATCGATGCTAGTTTTAAAAGGTGGAAGCAACCATAAACTAAGGCTTGTTTTATTGGTAAGTCTTAGTTTATTATTTACCTTATTTTCTTTGTCATTAATCATAACTCCCTATTCTATCGAATATTTTCATTTGTAATGATTAACAAGTTATAATTCCTCGGGGGATTGACTCCTACTTTACTATATTATATTTATTTTATATCAAAAATTTGGGATTTAATTTAGGATGCAGATGATAATTTTGAAAATTTTTGACGTCATTGTTAGAGAATTTTAAATTTGTATGTTTGTTATGAGATATTCAAAACATATAATTTTGAGATTAAAAAGACTGCAAAAAAGTTAAGGAAAGAAATAACGATTCGAAAATGGCACAACGCTATAGTTGGCAAAATGAAAGAAATCAAGGCGAACAACTGAGTGCTATGAGAACTCATTGGACTAGATTTGAACCAATAACCTCACTGCATAACTTTTCCTAATTTCGTTGCAAATGCTACTTTTAAATTAAAATATAGTTTAATTCACTTGTTGCCAACTTTTTGGGGTATTGCAGGTGAGAATCCATACGGGCATCTTTAAGAGTTATAAGTTGTATTTGTAGGAATGAAGCCTTGTTATCAAAGATCAAGTGAATTTGAGGGCTTTTTCATTCTCATTAAAAGAAAATTGTCAATATTAGTTATATTACTTGCCGCCCACTAGTATTACTACATGGAAAAAATAAAGAAGCAACTTTTAGAAAAATTCTTTTTAACTTTAAAGTTTGCTAGCATTTGAAAGGATTTTTATGGAATTCGACAACGCTAAAAATTCGTTGTACAAGTATTGGAATCATTTCAAAAAGTTGTGCACCAATTGTTTATACCATAAAATTAGCAAGCAACTCCTAATTTAGTATTTTACATAGTACTTCTAGTAACTAAAAGGAGTGTTATTGAAGCTGCTAGTGGAGGAGAACTTGTTGATAAAACACCAGATGAGGTGCACAAATTGATAGCTAATATGGAAACCAATTCCCAATAGTTTAGTGCTAAGATGGACCATTCAAATTGATGAGATAATGTGGTAAATGCTTTTCGTTCTTGAAAAATTCATGGATGATCTTACTGCACTTATTCGTTAATTGATAGTAGGAAAAATAGACATGGAAAAGGCTTGTGAAATATGTTTAGTAGTAGGACATCCAATTAATATGTATCCAACTTTATAAGAATATTCTAAAGAACAAGAAAATGCAATAAGAGGTTTTTCAGGATAACCTTAATATCAATACAATCCATATTCCAACAAATACAAGCTTGATTAGAGAGACCATCCAAAATTTTGACATGGTAACACGCCCTTAAATTAACCTATGGCTCATTTTCAACAATACAAGCAATCCTATCCTTTGAAGTAATAGCAACATGCTCAAACATTTGATTTAGGTATGTCTTTTAACAAAATAGTTAAAAATTTGGCTACTAACACTTTGAAATTTTAGCAAGAGACAAAAAAATTTTAGTTTGAAACTCAATTAAGTATTAGAAACTTATAGATTCAAATGGGAGAAATGGCCACTACCATTAGCCTTTTAAACAACCAAAACAATAACAAACCACACTCCCCCCTTCCCCCTAAAGAAAAAACAAGAGGTTTTCCTTTGTGTGACGCTTTCTCATTTCGTCACTAAATGATATGTTTTAGTGACGAATATTTTAAAACGTCGCAATATGTTTTCTTTTCGTGACGAATTTTGTTTCGTCGCAAAAAATTTCATCGAGAAAGGATGCCTTTGTTGTAATGTTAAAAATGATTCTTTTCAATACTAGCTAAACATGTGATTTTTACCTCAACGTTTTATAAAAGGTTTAAATAAGCCCTTATTGTTGTTTCCATTATCATTTTTGCACCTTATTCAAAGGGTAATAAGATTTGTTTTGTAACGTTTGGGTACAAAGTATTACCCAAGATGACGGTAAGGGCTTATTTAAACCTTTTGTGGAACATTAAAGTATAAATCAAACCTTTGACCTAGAATCTTCTATAGTCTATATTTTCCATTTTAATTGAGGGGAAATTACCAGGGGAACATCTACATGAGATTGAGACTTTCTTGATCTTAATTTTTTAATTAACGGTCATATTATGTAAAAGAAAAGAGTTTTTTTTGACCTAATCTCCTACAAATTGAAATTGATTTAATTTCAAAATCTCGGAGAGATTTTGGAGAGATTTTCTTTGAGCTGTCCTCTTTAGATTTTTTTAATCTTAATTCTTCTCACAATAATTATATTATAGAATTATTTAAGGTGATTTTATATTTAAAAATTATTTAATTCACTCTTATATAAATTATATTTTAATGTCTACAAAAATTTACTTGAATTATTCCTAAATTTAAAGTCTACTACTATTTTCGCCTATGAAAATATTCTATTTCTACGAACTACAGGAGATTTGAGACTGGGCATCGTATAATGAGAACTGTTACTCATCTATAAGATAATAGGACTGTATACTGTCTTCCTACTTCACAACGACTGAAGTGAATGGCTCGTGTAATCTGTTCCTTGTTCTCCAATTGAAATGGGTTGAACAATCAAGGAAAGCACCCTGTTTTTGGATTTTGTATCTGGAGCTCCGTGGCTATCTCCTTCCTGATACACGCATTGGGAAATTCTGGCTAGATTAATGGCTGCTTCCAGAAAGGGTTTTGCAAAAATAGTCTGCTCATTACACTCCTTGTTCAACTTCTTCCATGCTTCGTCAATCAATTTGCTTATATGTTGGCGTGCTTGTTCCTCCGACGCACCAGTTTCTAACATGTAGCAAGAAATTGCGTTTACAGATTCACCTCTAGCTAGCTCCGCCTGCAGGTGAACAGTAATCCAATAAGAATTCTGAAGGGAAAAGTGAATTATGATTCCATACAAAAGTTCAAACAATGGTTTATGTACCGATGAAGTGGCCAGATCGTTGCAAAGTCTAAAAATGGAAGAAGAGCAGCGCAGTAATTGGTTGTAGTTCATTAGACAATCAAGATGTTGGGTTGATAAGGTCTGACCAAGCAAGAAATAAGCATGAACAAGTATAGCGGTTCCTGATACAGATCTCCATCCATTTTCCATGTAGTCCTGAAATGATGGCATGGTTTTGTTGTGGCTCCACTTCGCTTCTTGCAAGAACGCTTTGAACAAATCAGCCCACTGTTTCATTTCATTTCATTACGAATCTAATTAACTTACATGGTTCAAAATTTTGAAGCTAATTATTAGACGAACAGGATGGTGAACATACTGCTTTGGCTAAATATGGAATCACATTTTCTCCTTGTTCCTTGAGAGTGTCGTAGCCCATCTCATTTACAGCATTATACAGAGCCAGGAAGCATAACTTCATATACTCTGGAAGGTCTCTCACCGCATTAATATCCCATCTGTTGAAAATCAATACAAAAGAAAAGGTTCAGTGGGTCCAGACCCCAGATTAAGAGTAAAATCTCATGGGATTCTGCCAAAGCAAGCTAGCTAGCAGACACAAACCTCTCAACAGCGTCAGTGAATTGCTCCAACTCCTCTAGTGTACCATAAGCGTCATATACATCGTCAATGACTGTGATGAAAGAGGCCACTTTTGTCAGCCCCTTCCGACAAGAAGCAAGTTGAGGCTCATCGATGATCCCAACCGTCCAAAAGAAGCACTCCATCAATCTGTCCCTGCTGAAGCTCAACTTTTTCGCGAGCTCCAAATCCTTCCACCACCTAATTGGCACAAGTAGCAACAACTAACTGTTAGTACATATACATATACACGTATATAGTAACAGGAAGAATTTTATATTATTATTTACACCTTGCCATCTCTCTGAGATCTTCTTGAAGCACCGATTGGACCATGTTGAAGTTTAACTTGGCAAGGTCAAGCAGCACCCTATTTGCGTCATGTTTCTGATCATATGCTTCAATATACCAGCGTGCTTCTAGCATAAGCATTCTACGCCGCAAAGGAAGCTCCAAAGCGTGGGTAATGAATGGATTTGTGTTTACTTGAAGCTTTCTTAGAATTTTGCTTGTCAATGTTTTTATTTTCTCTAAAATATCTTCCCCTTCATGCGCAAGGTACGAAGCTTCATACAAGCTTAAAATTTCTTTCTCATCATTGAACCTGATGCATGCCGATGTGTCACCCTCTCCCTCTACCAAATACTCCTCAAACACATCTGCATATGCCAAGAAAAATTAAAACAAGGTTGGACAGAAAGTAATAAATATGTGTGTGTGTGTGTTATTAAGTTTATGCTATAATACCTTGAGGGACCTCATAGCCATGTTGTCTCAGAAGCCTGAAGCGGAGAGCAGTAGCATAGAGAGACTTATCGACCACGAAAATAGACTCTCCAAGTGAGTGAAACCTATCTAGGACACTCTTTATGTCCTCCTTGAATCGGTAACTCAACCCTAACCGCTCTAAATCATCAATCAATTCCAGCACCGTCAATGGCTCTGCACTTACATTATGAATCATACATCTCACCTCCTCCTCCAGCTTCTGCGCTCTGTCCTCGTATACTAAATCCTGCAAAATAAACAACCATTGTCATGAATGATTAATATTAAGTAAACAAAATTTAAACTAGTTAAGTAATCATCTTGAGTACTGTACGAGTTAAAATATGTGAAATAAGTTATTGAACCTATACTTACAGCATTGCCAGTTTGTAACGACTGCATAAAATTGTAACTCCAACTTGTTGGTTGGTAATCGGTCGGACGTCTTCCATTTACGGAATGAGAACTTTGTCTTGTTAATGAACAGCTGATATGTGTGCGGCTGCTACTGCTAAGAAGGGGTATGGTGGAAGGATGCGTTGGGTGGACATTGTGACTGCGATTCAATGGCTGGTATAACTGAGTCAAGTTCAAGAGATTTTGTGCCATCTGCATTCGATACTTGGATCGATATTCAATTCTATAATAAACAGAATCAATCCCATTACCCATATATATACGTACAAATATGTGTCCCATGTGAAAGTGATGGGATTAGTTACTTGGTATAAACCAAACATTCGAAGCCAACACGTTTTTATGAATTTATATTTGAGTCTAACCTTAAATCTCTGACATTCAGTGCACCTTCCTGGATGACGTCATCAATGCAAGCAAATACAAACCGACATCTCATCACTCATCGGGGATTGATTGGCACAGGTAGCTCATCCGGTTAGTCAACAATAAAAGCAACATATTTGTAAATTGTTCACATTATTACCTTTGACCAAATATTTAGCAGTCCCATCGTCACAAAATATTTATAGTTTCCTATAATTATTCTGATTTTTACAGTTAGCGTTTTTACTTTTCAGGCTTTTGTTTCTACAAAACTTAGCTCAAATCAAAATGTGATAAACGAGCCATCCATCAAGTTTCATGTAAGTTAGTAAAAGAGACAAAATGAGACCATACATTAGCTTGCCCAAAAGTACTTTGGCTAACCAACAAAAGGAGCTAGCAGAAACCGGAACGTGGAAAACAACTAGAAAATAGACGTGAAGATTGACTACAAATTAAATAATCCGATGCAGTTATACTATAGTTCTTAACGTAAACTCTTTGGTGATAAGTTTACCATTATAATTTACAGAAGTAATTAATTTCGACCGTATGCCTTCCAGAATCCTATGTCGTGCAAATTCTTACGATATCTTGAGGCTGTTTTTATCTCTTACCAAAATGAAATTTAGTATTAATGTAGTTTTTGTTTTCGTATATACGTCATTGTCCATATGTAACATGTGAAACACGGTTGCAGAAAATTCGTGGTGCACATAAATAACAAAACGTGGGTCACAATTATGCCAGATTGATTTTTGTCAATGCGGTCTCAATTCTTAGAACAATCGCACATCCCAACTTAATTAGTCGTACCAGTTAATGCTGACATGTGAAAGTCTAATTATGTACCTAGACGGTGGAGAATACTTGGAAATAATAGAAAATTTCGATATAAAGAAATTACATGTATTTAACTTGAAATTTTAAATCAAAATCTTACGTTAAAGTGAAGATGTTCAAAATAATGTTTTTTATTTCTTATCATACTTAGCCATAAAATAGTACGAGAGAGAATAACGTCACTTCAATGTTCTATTCTGATGAATAAGGCGTTGACGCAAATGTTTACGAGTGATAAATGAGTTGCATTTTGACATGTTAGGTCTAATGTTAAATTAGAGATTTCTAGAATTATGCTTGAAGATTATGAATTCTAGTCTCAATGTCAATATGTATTTGAGAATTCTAAAAGATCATGAATTCTAGTCTCAATGTCAATGTGTATTTGAGTTTATGAGCCTTTAGTAAGAGTGCTTTGTCTAGCTCATCAGGATGAGAATGCACAAATGAATTATTTTTATGATATCATAGAGAGAGCGAAGGAAGTAATCAAGGTTAATTTGAAAAATAAATCTTCTTTATACACACCTTATCTTGCAGTCCTCAATAAGAGATGAGAAAGACAACTTTACTCTCTGTTATTTGTAGTTCCTGTAGTTTTTAGTCCTAATGTCTATTTTAGACAAAGTTTTACAAAGAAAGCTAAAGTCAACAACAGAATGCTATTAACTATTACAACAATTGTTGCTCATGAAACGATGAAGATCTTCTAAGCTCATAAATAAAGGTTTATAAGAATGTTTTTGATGATTTTGGGATGCCCATTGCTTTTGCTTTTTGTCAAAGAGATCAATATATATATATTACTTGTTAGAAATTAATCATTATTTTATTTTGTTTATAATGTTACTTTTTTTAATCTTACACTTACTTGGTGGGACCAATTTCGAAGTGATGTTCCAAAATTGTGAAGGTTTGCAATTCAAATTAATTTTGAGTCAATTGGGGAATGCAACATAATGCAAAAAGAATTTTAACATCTTTCAATTCATCCATTCCAAGAGAAAGAATAGATTGGAACATAAAAGATTGAACGATTTAGTCTTTATTCGATACAATTTAAAACTTCGAAAAAGGGTATGCTATTATCATTTATCATTATTAAGTTTAATTTTTTTAATTTCTTGATAATTTAATTTTATTTGTTTACTAGGACTCTTAATAGAAGTAGTTCTGTAGATCCAATTGGCCTTGATCATATTGATCTTTTAACGAATTGAGTTTCTAAGCAACCGAGTTTGATAGATGATAATGATTTGGAAGATAATATTGGATCAAAAAGTATTAACATGTCATTTGGTGCAATAAATTTAAATGATAATAATGATGAGACTCCTCTCAATTATGAGGATTTTGTATCAAATAATAATTGAGGTCAATATAATTTGAGCGGATATTAGATTAAATAAAGTTTAATGTTTTCATTTCTTCTCTTCTTTAAATTTCACTTTATATTTGATGCATATGTTAAATTATATATATGCAATATCGATATAAAATTTTTAACTATAACTATTTTTGTTTCAGATTTTGTTTCTAGTTGGTTATGTTCCTCAATACAAACTCTTATTGTAATACTTTTGGAGTCATGGAAATTTATTGTTCTTTCTGTTTGATGTTTTAATGTAATTATTCTTTACTACATGATAAAAGTGTAACATTTTAAGTATGTTGTATTATCCTTTAGTTTTACATTTGTATGGTGATTGAACGATCTCTTTTTATATTAATTGTGATTATTATTTATATATGAAATATATGAAAAGTAATATTAATTGAAATAAATAGATAGTTATTATTTCAGATTTATATTATTATAACTTTTAGAGAAAAGGTTAATGTAAAATAAAAATTATATAGTACACTATATTAAAGGAATAATTTGTAATTAAAAAATTTAGGGATTATTTTATAATTTTAAAAATTATCCAAAACGGTACCCAATATTGATCGATACTGGTACAATTCTATTTTAGAAACAAATATAGTACTAGTATCAGTATAGTATTAGTAACATTGGGTTAAAAATAAGAGTATTTTTTGCAAATCGTACATGGTCTAACAAGAAGAAAATTTAGTTAAATACTAAATTGATAACTCTTTTATCATTTGAACAACTACAAATCAAGTCATAAATATAGTAAAATTGAATATAAATTATTTTGAAAAACTAAATTTGATTTAAAACTTTTAGATCCACCTTTTAAGATTTTTCATTTGAGATAATTCATTACCATAATATCACTAATAAGTAGAGATTAAACCATTACACTTTCTGCTTCACTTATTACAATAATTTGATTCAACTAATGATCTCACAAATTTATAAATTAAAATAATAAAATTTATGATGAGAAAAGACAAATAATATTTTAAGAATATATCTTTCAACAATTTCATGATCAAGTGACTGAACAAAATTTACAATGTGGAGAGAGATCTTAACAAAATTTACAATGCGGAGAGAGATGCTCCCACTTCTCACTACAAACTAGCCATGCTTCTCCTTCTACTTCCTGCTGCCATTAACCTTCTTCATCTTCATCCTCCACCACAACACTGCTTCCCGTCCTTCCTTGGCATTATTCTTGATCATCTCTTCTTATGTAATTTCTCCTGTAAGGTGACTCCTTAACCTCAACCATCAACCCAAGGCCACAATTGACTTTCCATTATAGTTACCTTACCCGCCTTACATCCATTTCCTTATTAAGCTATATATTTTTCTGACACTTTCCTTCTTAAATTTGAACTAAACATCTTTTATGAAACTTCTTCATAATGTCCAACACTTCAATATTTTCCACTTCAGATTCTCCAATTCTAGCCTCCTCCATTTCTAAACCCTCATCCATAATTCCAGCAACTCTATCTCCAACGATTGTTCCCAAATCCTAAAAGCAAGTTGTAGGAGAAGAATCCCCCTCAACATTGTCTTACCCACCTCTTAAGGATATGGATGGAAGGCTAGTGGTTTGCCCCAACATTAAAGTCTTCAAAGAGGGAGCTCAGGCTTGGGAATCAACAATGGTCAGTTGTTTCTTTAGAAAAAGGCCACCTTTCCCTCTAGTCTCCCAGTGGGCAAACAAGAAATGGAAGTCGATAGGCTTGACAATTGTTCTTCTCTCTGAAGAGAACTTAATCCTCTTCACCTTTAGCTCCATTGCAGATACCTAGAAAAATATGGAGGAAGGACCTTGGTACATCAGAAGCCACCCAATCTTCCTACAAACTTGGCAGCCACACTTGAACCTTAAAACTCTTAAAGGCTAGAGTATCCCACTCTGGATTAACTTCCACAATATCCCACTTGAATATTCGACAACCCAAGGGCTTGAAGCTCTAGCTAGCTACACCAGAAGGTCACTGTGCACAGACGAACACACAACTAAGAAAAAGCGAGTCAGTTATGCTCAGATTTGCATCAGTATAAACATTACCTAGGAACTCCCTAAAGAAATTCCAATTATGAGGTTAGGAGAGGAAGACAAGCTGTAACACCCCACCTCCGCCGAACCCGAACCCGATATCGACAGTGATACCCGGATCCGTGCCCCGCGAGGGTGGCG
>JANZXP010000009.1:2203381-2216437 GCA_027576715.1 Erythroxylum flavicans
CATGAGATGTGGTAATTTACCACATCAGGACCCGTTTCTTTGGTCCGACCCGTTCTCTGGAAACGGGATGTTACACAAGCTATGGCAAGATACAATAAAAATTTCATACCAATGGAAACCACCTTCCAATAACTTAAACAAAATCTAGAAAGCAACGGGAAAGGTGTAGCTTCTAAGAACTTATAGAATTACTTGAAGTAGAAACTCTAGAAAACCCCATTTCTTTGATAACCAAGGTCACCATGCTGCAAAAGGAGGCTGATACTATACCGCCTGAAAAGGAGGAAAGACAAAACAATGAGGCAATGCAAATTCATTCGCTGGCTCATATACAAAAAGACAAAGAACACAGTTTAGCAAGCAATGCAGAGCAGCAAGATTCGTAAGCACCGATTATAACACATGGCATTCAAACTGAATCTAATAATGACCAGATCCTCCCAACCACAAACTCAGTGACTGCACAAAGTGATGAATGAGATTCAAAGGTGAGTAGCACTAATCATATCCAATTTGAAGCCATAGTAACTCCTAAAGGTTCTACTGCTCTTAAAGAAACTGCAGCAAATAGTGAATTCCATACAGTGGAGACAAGGAGGTCAAAGAGGGGTAAAGGGAAGGACAACACAAGCCAAACCTTTTAATCTATATCTATAATCGCGTGGAATGTAAGTGGAATAAATTGTCCCAGTAAACAACTAGCCCTAAGGGACTTTGTTTTAAGGGAGAAGCCTCTCATATTTGGATTACTAGAAACCAAGGTCAGACTCGAACATGATTACCAATCACCAACATCATGCATTAGGTAGAATTATAATATGCTACAGGAAGGATGAAATGAAAGTGGATCTATTAGACTCAAATGAACAAGATATGCATTTGAAAATACTCTTCTTACAAAAGCACATCCAGATAAACATTTATTTGATCTATGCAAGCAACTTCCATTTCCAAAGAAGAGACTTATGGAACAACCTGACTTCATTCATCAACACTATTTCTATTACTTGGCTAATATGTAGAGATTTAACTCCATACTATACCCCTTAGAGGCACAAGAAAACTACTTCCTAAAGAATTATGCAGTTGATTTAAAAGACGCAGTGGAGGAATTAGGGGTGACAGATCTTAAGCATAGTAATCATACTTTTACCTGGTCTAACAAACAAAATTATGCTTGGCACATCAGGAAAAAGTTGGATAGAGCACTGGTAAATGATATTTGGCTTAGGACCTTCCCAGATAACCTTGCTACCTTCAAAGACCCTCTCTTCTCGAATCATACCTGCTTATAGTGGACAACCTATTCCAAAAAGTTAGCAAGCACCATCCCTTCATATTTAGCAACTTCCTAGTGATGTTCCAGGGTTTATGGAGGCCTGTATAAGAGGTACAATATATAGTTATCAAAGGACTAAGCAGTTCTATTGTGTCCAGAAACTGAAAGTTATCAAATAGAAAATGAAGATCCTAAATTCTCTACAACGGCCTACCACTTCCTCAATAAACTCCTACATACTTGAACTTTAAGATATCTAAGAAAAGCTTGCTGCTTATCTTATTGATTCCACTCTACTTGATAGAGAAAAGAATGTGTTATCATAATTCTTAAAGGCTACACATAACCAAAACTCTCTCTTATAGCAAAGAGCTAGAGTACATTGGCTAAAAGATGGTGACAATTGCACTAAATTCTTTTTCAACTCCATTCTTGTGAGGAAAAACAACAACAAAATTATTTCCATAACTTCCAAAGAGGGTGCTAAGCTACAGACACAACAAGATATTCAAGAGGAGGCAGTAAGGTTCTTTAAATAACTATTAGGAACTCATAACTCTTCAAATGCTACATTAGATGAACTTAGATCCTTATCTCTCAAACAAATCACAACATCAAATGTGGAACTCCTCATAAAACTAGTTGAAAGTTCAGAGATAGAAGCTACAGTTTTTGCCATGGATGGCTTCAAAGCTCCTGGCCCTGATGGTCTAAATGGATACTTCTTCCAGAAGTCTTAGAGGGAGATAGTTCAAACAGCTTTGTTTATTATAAAGGCAGTCAAAGAATTCTTTTCCAAGGGGTTCCTACTTAAAGAGATTAAAAGAACTTTTATTTGTTGGATTCCCAAATGCTCCAATCCTACACATTTTGGAGTATTCATACCTATTGCATGTACTAATTTCCTCTACAAGATCATATCCAAGATACTTACCTCAAGATTGAAAAATAACCCTAGCTCTGCTAATTAGTGGCAACCAAAATGCTTTTATGCAAGACAGACATATAGGAGACAACATTCTAATTACACAAAAGCTTCTAAAAGGCTACTGCAGATAAAATTACTCTCCAAATTGCACAATCAAGGTTGATTTCCACAAATCTTTTGATAGTGTGAGTTGGGATTTCCTATGGACTCTATTGATGGCTCACAGATTTCTAATGGTTTTTATAAAATGGATCAAAAAGCATATCTTAACCTCCTCCTTGTCTATCCTAATCAATGGCACTCTTACCACACTCTTTAAGGCAACAAGGGGACTTAGGCAAAGGGACCACTATCCCCTTACCTTTTTATCCTTTGTGTAGAGACTCTTAACTCCCTTATCAAGCATAAAGTCTTAAAAAATCCAAAATTCAGATACCATGCTAAATGCAAGAAGATCAATTTGACTAACCTCTACTTTGCAAATGATCTACTTTTATTTTACAGGGCCTCTATAGACTCTATACAAAGTTATATGCAGCACTTATCAAATTTATAAACTTCTCTAGACTATAATTCAATCCAACAAAGAGCCATTTCCTCCTATCCAAAAACGCTACTACTTTGGGGCCGCACATATCTCAATCTATTAGAATGCTTTTTAAAGAGACACCTCTTCTATATCTTGGACTACCTATCTCTACTAAAAGACTCTCATATGAGAAAGGCACCCTACTATTAGAGAAAATACAGAGAAGAGTTAGTTTATGGGTTAACAAGTCTTTGTCATATGTAGGGAAGGTTTAACTCATCAAATTAGTGTTAAACTCCCTCTACATTTGCTAGAGCTCTCACATCTTCCTCCCTTAAGGTGTCATCAAATCTATTGAAAGAATTCTCAAGAACTTCCTATGTAATCACCCAAATGGGGTCAAAGGTTCAGCTAAAGTGAAATGGGCAGATATTTTCTCTCCTAAGGATGAAGGAGGGTTAAATATAACTCCTATCAAAACCGCAAATCAAGCCCTAATCTTGAAAAGACTCTGTTGGATCCTTATAGATAAAAACTCTCTTTGGAAGTGGCTACACTCGTACATGTATTTCCTCAAGGAAAGAAGTCTATGGAGCATTAAGGAATCAATCTCATACTCTCATTTTCTCAACTAGATTCTGAAATTGAGGAAAAAAGTTTGAGATGGGATCTCTTGTAAATTTGGGAATGACAACTTGTCTTACTTCTGGTATACCAATTGGACTAGTGTGAGACCTCTCATTCAATACTATGGCATTCTAAGCAATCCTTAAACTACCTCACTCAAACTTAAACTTAACCAAATGATCACAAAGAGCACCTAGAACTTCCCTCAAAACCTAAGACATCTTCAACCATCATACCTTCCCCATCCTAATTCTTAGGACACCTTTTACTAGCATACCCAACCCATCCTTAAACTCAAACAAAACCATAAGAGATCTCCTAAGATGTACAAATCAAAAGGTGGAATGACATAGAGTTGTTTGGAGCAAGGTATTAACCCCAAGGGCTTCTTTCATACTATAGTTAGCAGTCCTAAATAAGCTGAATACTACTGATAGAATTCACTATCTGTAAATGGACAAAACATGTCACTGTGCAAGATCCATATGGAAATAAGAGATCATCTCTTCTTCACATGCCCTTATAGCATATATGTATGGAAATCTATAACTGATAGATGCCTATGGTTAAACCCAGGGAACACTATCTCAGAGGTGATCCAAAAATTTACAAACCTCCAAATCCTCCCGACCCTAACAGACATATCCAAGTTCTATCCCTAGGACTTTGTTTATATGGACTGTGGAAGTAAAGAAACCTCAGATGGTTTGGAGGAACCAACATGCCAAAGAGGTCTTTACTTTTGAGATTCTCTATGAAATCAGAGAACTTATTCTACATCGTAACCTCAATTAGACATGCAACACAACCATCCTAGATTCATTGAATGTTTAACTAAAAGCTATTGTCGAAAGATAATCACAAGTATAAAAGAGAAGCAGAAGACATACAATATTGTTAAGAAGAAACGAAGAAATTAAAATACCTAATCGACTAAGCTAGGAGGAGACAACAACGACTCGTGAAGATGAAGAATCCATCTATTTCCCTAATTCAGAAGCTTCGCATTACTCCGATTGCGAGGAGAAGATTTCGATACCACTTACAGCTACCAAACATTGATAACGCGTCTTACTTCCACCTAATGTACGCTGTCATTTGATTTAGTTTTTTATGTTTCCGTAGTGTCGTCTTGATTTTGCCTTAGTTGTTTGGAGTAATACTTGTGTATCTCCTTAAATCTTTATAAAATTCTTTTTATTTAAAAAACAATTTCATGATCAAATTACTATTTAAAGGAACGAAATTTTATGAATTTTTTAAATTAAAGATCTTATTAATATACCATATAATATAATATAATAAGATTTGTGGTAACCTTTCACTTAAGTAAGTGAGATAATATAATAATATTTATAGTAACTTTTGAGTTCTTGTAAATGGTGATTGATTATATTCTTAAAACTTTTTAAAATAAAGTTTGATATTTTATAATTTAAATAAGGTTTTGGACTCCACCAAGATCTTTTCGTCTATATTCTAAACATTCATATTCTCCTTGTGCACTTATCTTTCATATCTTAAATTAAATTATGCCTTTTTTTCATATAACTTTAAATCTATTCAACTTAAATTTGATGGTAGCATTAACTTTTAATTTATCTTTTTCCAACTTGCTTTTGTCTTGCCGTGTAGCAATTTAGGTCTTAACCATATTGCAACACATCATAAGGCTTGTAGCAGTCTTGTTGTTTTAAGAAGAAGACATTATTTGGTATTGGTAGTGAGAAACTTGAGCAAAAAGACAAAGTCAATTACTTAGTTGAGTCTCTAGAAATATGGATGGATAAAGATCATAATGCTAGAGACTCAATCACAACCTACTGTGGCAATGTTGGCAAGTTTGCATGAACATGTTTGCATTTTAATAGAACTAACGAGGGGAAATTTTCCTAGACTTTAGGAGAGCAACTAGAAGACTAGCAAACTATCGAATTCACTCAGTAAGTTGTTCCCATACCCTAGGGCATGTCTAAAGAAGAGCAAGGAGGCTTGAGTTTTGATAGTCTTTTTATTGCCTCAATCTAAAAATATGTGACCTTATCCTTAACTAGTAGAGATGTTGTTTCTGAATACTAAAAATATATAATAAAGATAACTCTAATGGATCATGTGACACACTTTTGCCAGTTTATGAACATGCATGGAAATATAAGCACAATTAATTATATACGCTAAGATGAGTATTAAGGAAATAGTATCAGTTTATAAAAAAATAAAAATGAGTACTTAAATGTTCACAATTTTGCATTATATTTAGTATATCAACATAAATCATAATATTAAAAATCAAAACTTAGAAGATATGTTTATATGAACATTATTGACAATACAAATGATCAAATATTATTCAAATCTACTCTCAATCTACCAAACATATAAGATTTATAAAATTTTTTACACAACTTTTATTTTGTCGATCTTTTTTTATCCTTAAAATTCAAATATGGGTAAAAAACAAACCAAAATATTTTTTCTATGTATAAATATTATTAAGTTGCTAATTTTAAGTAACAAATTATGTGTAAAGCTTCATTATCTCATCTGAACAATTTATATAATGATCCCATGAAATTTTCTCACACCACCAATCTTCTAGCCATGACTCATCAACCTCAATTTATTTATATTTATTTGGACACATGTTTGTTACTAAAGAACTTGTAAGACAAAACATTCAACTCATCAAACTCAATTTGATTACCTTCATTTGGACAACTGCATTTCAACAATTCACGTGTTAACTTAGAGGCCGGAGCGCTGGCAATGGAGAGTGAAATGGAGAAAAATGAGAGATTAAGGAGAGTGCGAGGCAATAGGTTTGATCTAAGATTGAAAGGGACGAGGTTAAGGTTAGGATGTTTTATTTTTTATTTTTCAATTTGATTCTTCAAAATTTTAAATTTACAAATGTTACCCAATAAATACTGGTATTTTGGATATCGATCAATAGTCGATACTGACCAATATCCATAACCAGTATGATACCAAAGATATGAATACCATTTTCCTAGCGGTAGAAAATGATATTCATACCTTTGTCTAAAACTCTGCCAAAGAAATAAACAGAATCCAAGGGGAGGGGTACAGCGACCCAAAAAAAAGCAGCAATTGGAGGAAATAGCCGGAAATGGAAAGGTAACTGGGGGCCTGAGTTTAAGGAGGAGATGTAACAATCCAGGATCATCCATGAGCTTGCAACAGAAATCTTCAGGATACATTATGACAGGTATAGAGAAAAGACAATAGTTTTTCCCCATGTTTCTTAGTTTACCTCAGAAATTGACCTATCAAGGCTATGAAATACATAGACACAGACTCTAGCAGAAATGTAATCAAAATTGCATATTTCTATTAAATTAATATTTGTCTTAGGTCCAAAATTACTTATTTTCTTTAATTAATATGTTTTTGGTCCTAAATTACTATGCCAATATGTCTTTAGGAAGCTGAAGTAGATTTAAGATCATCCATGAAAGTTTGCAACAAACATCTCCACAAATCTGCAGATTATGAAAGGTGTAGAGAAAGGAGAGAACATTTTTCCTCTTGTTTCTTAGTTTACCCAGCCCGTATTTTACTTGCCCAAAAGTATTTATTTCCTTAAATTAATGTCTCTTGTCCAAAGTTACTTATTTCCGTAAACTAATATCGTCTTCAGGATGTTCCCACTTCTAAACTCTATTTGCTCCTATCAGGGCTAGAGAAGAAAGTTGAAACACTTTCGCAGTAACATTGGGAAAGGATGATGTACTCTGACATCAATAAACTTAGGATTAGATCATTGAACTTTTGAGAAAAAAATAAATTTACAGCTAAATCATTTTGAAAAACGTGGAACACATTCTCAACATTGCCACCATTTACATTCAACTCGTACATAATAACTCGAACAAAACGACAGTTTGGAGCGTCCTTTTCGCTATGTACCTTTCTCATAATTGCAAAGTGAACATCGAAGGGTGGTCAATACATTATTTCCCTCTGAAAATAAAAATTTCAACGTTGAATTTGATTGTGACTGAATTGTTTCCACATGTTGAACCATATTGACGCGGAACTTCTAAATTTTAAAAGAGTACAATTTTTCCTACCAGCACAGGAACACAAGTTGGATACCGCTTACGCCCAAAGCAATGTCACAGCTAAAAACAAAATGATGGCCAGTCCAAAACAGAAGCTGACGATGGCCATGAAAGCCTGAAATAGTACGAAATTTGGTATAGCATACTGAGCTAAATAATTAGCATTCTGAGCATTTCATACCTTTCCCTGAGAGTCAAATTTGAATTTAATGGTGAACCATGAGAGTCCTTCGTCCACAAGAGGTGCAAGAGCAAGGGCCCTGAAACGAAGACTATGTAAAAGTTAATAACTATATTAAAGGTTTTTAACAAATAGTCAAACCATTTTGTCATGATTTGATTCTTGAATACAAAGAAGAATTTTAGACAACACAGATACCCCATGACTTAAAAGGATTTCTCCAATTTCTTTCTTCAGTCATCATTTTCTTCTATTCTAAATACTGTTTCCGCAATATCTTTTATCTTCTCAGGTAAAGTAAATATCTCATGCACTAGAACTCCGAAATCATAAATGTTCATCATACAAACTTCACAACACTATCTTATAACTTTGTAGCCCTTTTAAACTCCTAAGGTTAATTCAATGACTCCAAAGAAGAAATGATGAGTCAACTACTATTTTCCTAAACTTAAATTATCAAAATCAAGAACAAAATAATTGACTCGAGTCTTCTTGTTTCATGGCTGTCCTGTGAAAAATCAACAGACAATACATGAATGCAAATAACGGGGAATTGTGTATGCAAGAAACTTCCTGTTTGTGCCGGTTAAAAACTTAAAGTACCTTCATGTTTATGAGTGTTGTCGCGAGAAACTGACAGCCTATAAGCCTAGCCTTGAGAGCAGAAAGCAAACATAAGCTTAATTAAGACGTTATTACTTGATTTGAAAGAAATGCACGGATTGTAACGCGTACAGCAAACTTTATTACGCACCCAGGATCGGACGTGAAAGGATTAAAAATAAATATAATGCGGTATACTTGATTTGGTTCTATCCAATCTTTAAGAGCCTTTTTCAGCTGCCAAATGAGCTCGAATTTTCTCGGGATCTCTATAGGAAACGTTCACCGGCTTGAGATCTAGGCCTTTCTGTAGTTTCCTTAACACACGAGCGCTCTTAACGGGTCAGAGCTCTGGATGCTCGCGAATTACTTAAGTAATCATAGGAAACCCCTCTTATATATATAAGCTTCCATATCGGACTTCCCCATCACAAGGTCGATACGGTTCAGGTCCACACTGAAAGAGATCCATTTTTCACCCGGACTTCCACTCATTAATTTAGATCATTTATTGGGCCACTTTATTATCTTTATCTGGATCAAATTACGGAACTTAACCAGTAATTTATTTAAAAACCAAATTATAATTAATAACTGTCCACTGAATGGAAAATTGACAAAATTGCCCTTAGGGGTAAAAATGTCTAACAATCTCCCCCTTAGACAATTATTAATTGCAGCTGTGACTCCTTTTAAAAACAGCTTAAAAATTCGGTTAAATCACACTACTGTATAGTCGATTGAGTTTTAAAAAAATTTAATCCAAAGATAATGGAAGTCCTACATCCTGTCTTGTAAGGCTTTCGATACCGGAAAATATCAAATGTATGTGTCATGTGTGACACAGGTCTAATATAATCACGTATACCTAATACCTCACTAACATGAATGGGAAAATGGAGTGTGGTAGACTACGATGATACCTTTACGATCTACTATGTATCATCTTCGTCTATAGGTCTCGATTTCTCCAGCTTTATGCTAAACTGTATTGCTAAACTGCATCAAAGAAATCCTGTTTGCTCTCACCGAATGCTAAATAGCATCAGAGAAAACCTTTATGTTCTCCAACTGAATGCTAAACTGCATTAGAGAACTTTTATGGGATTAAATACTTATATCCCCCTACTTCATGTCAAACTTTAAGGATATATCCGTACAAAACTGTATGTGTCTAATGACATAAGCTCAAGGTTAATCTTCATATATGCCGAATGACCTTTAAAATGCTTAAGATCAACACAAATCTTAAGACTTCTATACGTATTATGACAACGTATGATAACAAATATGACTGAGGATGATAACCGATGATCATCTTTATCGATAAACCATAATACTTTCATAATACATCAAAATGTAAAAATGTATATGGAGCACACATAACAATTCCCTAACTAACAGTGTCTAAGGACTTCAAAACACCCATCCTATATACTTGTGTTCCAAACACAAGTGGGTAAAGTCCTTTAGTTACAGAATTGACTTATAGTTCCTCAGTCTTTAAATGCTCCAAACCTCAATGTCACCTTTTCGTGTCAACTACTTTATGATCAAGAATTTGATCTTAAAATGTTAAGACCCTGTGATATTCAGTGTTGTTGTTAAACAATATAGAAACTTAATTATCACAGTACAACTATATAGGTCTAGCCACTAAATCAACCACAGATAACTCAGAAATCAAAATTTTGAGCCAAACCGTTTGTGAAGCAGCCTGTAGCATGCACTATGCATGTATGATTAAGGAAGTTACCCGTGTCTGATTGACACACTTCACTTCCACGGCATTATACCATCTACAACCTTAAATTGTAACCTTAGGTGAACTTTTGATCATCCGGGCACATAGCACAATCTAAATTTGAATTCCCTACGAGTTTTTGTCTGTTGACTTTTCTATATGCCAACATATAATCCTTGCTTTCCTTTAATGATCTTAACACTCACTTGACTAGATTTCAATGGTCTACATTTGGGTTAACCAGATACTGACCAAATAGTCAAACAATAAATACAATGTTCTACCTAGTACATAGCCGAGCATACATTAGGCTATCAACCATACTAGAACACAGAACATTCCTTATGACCTCTCTCTCTCTACTTTATTCTTTGGTCACTGTGTCAAAGATTGTCTCTCACTATGAGAGATAAATGTTACGAAAGGTTTACTGTTAACCGTATTAAACCTTTGTAACATATACTTGATATATGCACCTTTTGAGAGGTATGATGAATGTTAAGATCTGTCCTGGTAACTCCAAATACCTAGGACAAAAGATGTTACGTCAAGGGCTTTTATGTCAAAGTTCTTGACCAAACGTTGTTTCACCTTATACAACATGGTTAAGACATTTGAAGTGAGCAATATATCATCCTTATGCAGTAATAGGAAGATACTTTTGCTCCCCCTAATCTAGTACAAACACCTTTTTACGTTATTTTCCACGAAGCTGAAAGATGTCATAACCTCATCAAATGTAAGGTTTCACTTTCGAGAAGTTGATTTAAACCACATGTTGATTTGCATAACGTGCAAATTATGTCAGTTCCTTCTGGATCCTGAAATCCTTCAAGTTGTAACATATAGACCACTTTATAAAGGTCTTTATTCAGGAAAATAGTTTTGACAACTATCTGATATAACTCTTTATCATCATGAGCTACAATTGTCATAATCACTCAAAATGTATCTTACGAGGGTACGCAAGAAAAGTAACAATAAAGTTAACATTTCTCTTTGAGTGAACCATCAAGCAATTGCGCTAGTCCATGAACCAATAAACTTCATCCTGAAGTCCTTTAGGTCTTAAACTTTATACTGACAGTTTTTGCAGTTATGCTACAAAATCAACTAGCTCCCTAACCTTACTATGCTTCATGACTTGTATCTCATCAGTCATTGCATCCCACCACAATTCCGCTGTGGGTACAGAAACAACTTCTGTAAAAGTAACTGGATTCTTAATATGTCTAATATCATAGTCCTGTTCGCCTAATAGACTATGACATCAGATGAGATAACAGGTCATCTCACTCCAGTGGATCTTCATAACTGCATTAGATCTTATACCCCTATAAACCACTGTGTAAACAGGTATGGGTTCCTGTTCCTGTACAGGCATGATACAAAGACTTAAATCCACTGGATCTCACTGTATGAGTAATGGATACATGACAACTATAGTATCCATCCTGATATCATCCTAAAGGTCAAGAGACCTACCATCATTATAGATACCGTATTCCAGATACTTAACTGTTAGTGATTCCACTATTCTGTTCCCTCATTCTCTATAGTAGAGTCTGTAATTTTTAGAGTGGTCAGGATATCTCACTAAATAGCAATGAGCATAATGAGCATGCAATTTTTCTTTATAAGGATTATATCACCTCGGTAGGGCAGCCTCATACACTAATGTGTGTAAGACTGGTTTTTAACACTTCTAGATATTCAGGTAGATTATTCTTATTATGTATTGAATTTTTCAAGTCCTGAAACACCATGTTTACCATGATATTCTTCTATATGGTCAAACCTGACATTCTACACGAATTTTCTCAGTTGGTTCTCTCAACCTTCAGTCCTTAAGCGATAACACATAACTATATGGGAATAATCGTGACAAATGTCATAATGTTTCAGAATTGCATAATGCAACTGTATAAGGTCTTCTAATATCCTTATGCATTATTCTCAACAAGTCAAAAAAGTAAGTTAACCTTAATTTCCTTATTAGTCAACTCACCTCTGTAATAGTCAACACATGGTGCCAGACCATTATAATCTAGAATTGAGAGAATGTCTTCCTTAATCAATCTCTCAACCCTAGCTCTGGAAATGTGACTTAAACTTTTATGTCACACCATGTATGACTTTTCCTTCATCAGGGTCCTTCATTTCATGACTTGTTTAGTAAGATACTAAGAAGGATATATCTAATATGGGGTAAGACACGTTCTATACAAACCATATGACAAGAAAGTTGTACTAGTATGTTTTGCATTAAACACAACTGTACAACAGAAGTGTTAAATACAAAACGTCAACCTCCTTTGTCCAAAATTGATCCAAAGATCATATATAGAATGTGTCGTGTGATAACCTAAATGAACCTTGCTACAAGATTCAGTACACATATCCTCTGTAGACATTACTTCCATTTCTTTATTGCTGTCAACCATCAGTTCCTCCTTTCTCTTTATTTGGCTTTATCCTGGATATGAATCCATTGCACCGTGAAAGCACCTTGATCAGATACTCCACTATATAGTCACCAAGTACTTAATATGACTATTGCAATTAGATTCATAATTGACAACCAAGAAGTTATCTGACAGTCACAGTCTTTCTTTCTATGCCTTTTATTGCTGGCTTCCTTATGTCCCTAGGACTTTCACCACCACTGAATTGACCAGCATCAGCATGTGGAGAAGATTCAATCTTTCTACCTTTAATCTTAGTGTGATTCATCTTTGCTTTCCATTTAGTTGCTTCAAGGACTGTAGGAGTAACAAACTTAAGGTTCTCCCCCTCAGCAACGCAATGGAAAATCAAAGCATTAAAGTAACATTTCTCAGCCTACCATTAATATGTCTTCACCAGATTACTTAACTCTGAAAGGAGTGTCTTCAGAGTCTGGTGCCTTATGAAGACATCAGGAAAAGAAATGTCTTACATCTTCGGTTTCCTTTTGAAGATGAATAATTCTTGACATGTACTCCTTACTCCCCCTTTTCCTAGATATGCTTTATGGAGATCAATTCTTTAGTCAAGGCACTCGTCTCAATACCAGATGAGACTATGTGCCTCAAGGA
>JANZXP010000009.1:2224009-2248103 GCA_027576715.1 Erythroxylum flavicans
CAAGAACAAAATAATTGACTCGAGTCTTCTTGTTTCATGGCTGTCCTGTGAAAAATCAACAGACAATACATGAATGCTTTAAAGACTAGCTGTGTTTTAAAAAAATAGGTTCGTAAGGGAAATAAATATCACCGAGAATCAGAGCATCAGAACTTGGAGTAGTAGAGGGAACAAAATGGGATTACAAGGAACTAACCCTCCAGCTCTAGCAAGCTTAGTAACTTGACTACCAGCCCACACCATAGCCATCACTTTGAAAAACCTGACAATTACTAAGCAGCTGAGTGTCAGGTTTCATCTCACACCAGCTACAAGATAAAGTATTACCTTTCTACAGCAGCCAAAAATCCCAGTTTTCCAGGTGCAGGAACAACATAAAACCTATAAATAAAGTGAGGCAATATTACTATGACGTCTGAAGGATAAAACTATGTTTGCAACAGAACTGCATATTGCTAAGTATGCATCAAGAAATGCTAGAGAAGCACAAAGAAAAAGATAATTTTGACAAACAGACACCTTCCCAGCCATTTACAGCATAAGGGCCAGAAGCACACACATTTCAAGATAAGGTAGTTCCTCACACTAAAAGACGAAGAACCTCAATCTTGATTTGGTCAAAAGGAGATCCACATAATGAAATTTATAAGGGCAAAAGAATAGAAGCAATTCAGACTGTTCTCTGCACTAAAGCAAGTCACTGTTTAATTCGATCTTGCTTACAGTTGTTCATGATACCTTTGTTGGTTCAACACACTATAACACTTCAGTGACAAATCCTAGAACTTTCACATATAAAACTTTTACCAACTACAGTCAGATAGGACTATATTCTTTTTTCTCTGTTTCAGAGTGCATTAACTCATCAAATGTAGAAAGTATTGACTCACCACACCAAGAGAAATGTCGTAAGATAGTATGCAGTATTTAAAAGTCCATAAGCCAATACTCCAGAAATTCCATATCGCTTTAGTCTCGTCAACACTCTGACAAGTTAACCAATGATACTGAGAAATTATAATGAAAAGGAACTACAATAATCATACCTACGGATCATGAAACTTCACAAGCTTTTAAAAATTAAAAATTCACAGTTCTTTATAGAGGAAAAAATGAAATTTAAACAGGAAATTTGTCTTTCAGGTGTAGCGTGAAACATTGAGCTGAACCACAACGGATTCTGAAGATAATAATCTCCACATACATTTAGTTCATATCATCATGTTTGAGGATGAAAGAATGCATGATTATATAAGGAAGAAACAAAATTATCCTTAAAAGACCATCTTCAGAAAGTTAATTTAGAAGCGTAGGCATTTTACTTTGCTTCAGCATGAGAATGAAAGCAGTAGCACAGTCTTCTTGGCATCGTCATGTCATTGGGAAAACAAGTAGTCATCAAAAATAGCTAAAAACACATTAAGGCTAGCAGTAAGTACTCATTAGATGTGACTGATTTTTGACTAGACTCATTCTCATCTGCTGAACCTGAAAAACATAAGAGTAGTAAGGAAAAAAAAGTAAAGAGGGTGAAAATGTTATTACATTTCACACACATGACCAGAGTCCAGAATGTCAGAAGTGGCCATTTGCAAATAACTGGGAATTGTGTATGCAAGAAACTTCCTGTTTGTGCCAGTTAAAAACTTAAAAGTACCTTCATGTTTAGGAGTGTTGTCGCGAGAAACTGACAGCCCATAAGCCTAGCCTTGAGAGAAAAAGCCAAACATAAGCTTAATTCAGACGTTATTATTTGATTTGAAAGAAATGCACGGAGAACATATTAATCAGAATTAGCATATATCACTTTTCAAGCACTCAAACCAAATAAAACTAGCAAAGGGGGGAAAAATTAGTTTAAGGAAACTGGGAGCAAAATGAAGACGAGAAAGGTATGTCAGACATTCAAGAAGGATCACACATTCCGGTTCATATAATGCAATTCTGAGCGAGAACGAAAGAAAGATGATTAGACTTTAATTACTGGGAAGATAGCGCAAGTTAATAGCAAACAATACCGCTGTAAGTAATTTGGATTAAGTGAAGAAACCGAAGATTATGCAAAAATAAGATAGATGAAAATGTCATACAAAAACCTATACAAACAGAAAGACATTTTGAAAATTATCCTCATAAATACTGCAACTTGGCATGTACTACACATGGGTAAGCCAAGATTCTACTAGAGCGAAGAGGAAGAAAGAGTATGATCCAAGAAGTAAAGAATCTTCACTAGTTAAAAGAGAAAACGAGACTCACATCGCTATCACTGTTAACGGAGCAAAATCTTCGAGATGGTTTCTGATAAAGGGACGACGTTTTCAAATGAAATAGCCTTGAAATCCGCATGGAGACGCAGGGGTGGTCAGTAAAACCCTTAGAAGGAATTGCAACGTAGCAATTAGAACAAAATACAATTACACAAAGAAAACAAAAGCGAAATACTTTACTATGATCAAGAAGAACATGTATTGCAACGCATTAACATGAAGCAGAATGAATTTTACCAAATGATGGGGCAAAGGGAGAGCTGGGATGGTGATTCTGATTAGCATAGACATGAGTTCGAAGTTTAGAGCTTCGATAAGATTTTATCTAATATAAGGCTTGGACTTGGTGGCCCAACACTTCAAATTGATTATTAGACCCAATTCTTAACACTTGAAAACACTCGAGGAACTTTGTAGAATTCAAACTCGAAACCTTCAACCCATGAAGATACTTTAAAAATATTCAAGAACTGAAAATTCGAGGGTGACAGAATTCAAGAAGCAGGCCAATTTAGATCAGAAAAATGCCGCTAAAATACAATGATTATTTTATCTCCTAAAAGGTGTGAGAGGTGTGATTTTGTAATAATTAAGTGAATATGTTGTCGCTGCAGTAGTAGGAATTCTATCTTTTTTTCTTCCTCTTCTAACGGTAGATCAACAAATTCCCAACTTTCTTCTCCCCCTGGAAATTGCTAGCATCATTTGGTTGCTTTGGTTGAGAGAAATATGACTACCGAAGGAATGGCTACACATTCCAAGGTTGTTGATGACCAAATCTTTAACCTCTGACCAATACAATCAACAATTAATTGTAATTGTTGAACACAACACAACGAGCCTTTCAACAAGCTCAACACTTCGGAACATGATCCTCTGGCCCCTTTACTCTGTCCTACCCTGTCTCATTGCATCTTAACCACGAGCTTGCCCAATATGTCATAGAGATATGGATAGATATGGAAGTGTTACCCCCCAGATCCTCTGGCCCTTTTATTTTGTCCCTACCCTGTCCCATTACATCTCAACCATCCATTTATGTTTTGACTTACTTTTAGGATATTATGATTTAAAGTAATAACCACAACTTACAATGGATGGATGGAGCGAACAATACATTTATGGAAGCCAGAATATGTCTTTTCAATCTATAACATCACCATATGGGAGAGAGAGGTGTTCTTATACAGTTTCGGAGGCTCAACCGATGTCTATATTGTGTTGCGACATTTGTGTGAGTACTTATTGCAATCATGAATGTCGAACACCAACTTATATGTGGGAGTGACTGAATATGTACAATCAACCCCAAGGTGGACTATACAGGAATAGCTACAATTCAGAATGGAGCAACTCTTATGCTCTAGCTAAATATTTAAAACACGAAATACCTCTAGTTAATGAGCCAACTCTAGAAGATATGATGGCCGATTTCATTCAAGAATTAATCAAGAGGCATTAAGAAATAGAGACTCATATACAAAAATTGGTGAATCAGATCAACTAGTTAGTGGAGATAATATCTAACGACATGAAAGGGAGTTTACCCAGTTTTATTCAAATAAATCCTGAGGAATATGGAATAACAATCCCTCTTAGGAGTTACAACAAGCTTTTAGAAAAAGATGAAGCCAAAGAAGAAGAGGAAGAGGAAAAGGAAGAGGAAGCAAATATTATAGATAAATTAATGGAACTCCTTATCGAAATGAAATATAATCGACCCAAATTTGAGAGTGAAGACAAGAAAAATGATTGACTTCATGAATGGAGTGACATTCGAAGAAGAGTTTACGGAAGAAGAAGAAGTCTCCATCTAAAAAAAAGAAGTAAAGGAGTGAAGAAGATAAGCCAGAAACCTCTGTCTAGGAAGGAGAAGAATATTGGACAAAGGAAAGTAGGTTAAGGAAGAACTGGTAGAGAAACCAAATAAGGAAACTACCGGTGAAGCATTAGTAATGACTTTAAGTATAGAGTCCTCGAAGACAAAGTATTCGAGTCAATCGATGATTCGAGGAGTTTTGTTATTCCCTCTTTTATTAACAAATTATCAATGAAAAGGGAATGAATGCATGTAATTGGATTTATTAATTCGATAATTTATGCCCTTTCTATTATCTTACAACAAATGGCTTACTTACAATCTACAGAACTCCTATGTGGAGAAATGGGTGGAAGCAAGGTACTAATCATAAACCAAGGATAAAGGTAAACTTTCATGTTACATCGAGTTAATGACGGTAAAGAAGCATCGTATAGGAGACAACCCATAAGTTTGTTTTAGCTTTCATTTAGATCAAGTTTTAATTAATTTTATTTTATTTTGGAGTGTTTTAGGGTAGCAAAATTAAGCATCTTGAGGGGAGAATTATGCATAATAGTAACTTTAGGGGCAATGTGTCATATGTTATAATGCCAACGTGCAAGAATTTTATGCTTTAGGATTAAATTTTAAAGTTGCACATGTTTACAGAGAGTTATGCACTCTCTGGACACATTAGTTATAACACCCCCTATACGGAACTGATAACTACCCATATACATGGCAACCAAATTCCTGTATAAACAGTTATGGCATACATTTCCATTTATTTATAGGGACTATCGTCACACGTTTATCTCTTCAATGATGTACATATACATATTACAAAATTTCATATCACTTTTATCATTTAAGAGTAGTATTACATCTTTGCATTTACATGATAATCCAAAAGAAATATTACATATAATTTACATTCTTAGTTATAAACTATTATAAATACAATCATCTTTAACCAAAAAGATACAATCCAAAAGTAGTTTTACTACTAACAGTTGGCCTTGGTCCCTGCAGATATCCTTATGCCTCACTCCTATTACTTAGACCTACACGGATTAATACTCATGCTAAGCTTGAAAGCTTAGTAGGGAAACACTTAGTTTAGATGAACACTTATAGTAGTTATCCACTAAGCACATATATTCACAAATATCACAAAATCTATAAATGCATAATTAATCAAGGTACATAATGCAAATATGCTTCAATGTATTATTTATATATATCATAAATTCACATTTATAAGCCAAACATTGACATTCAACGCTCATTAATACAAATTATTAAAACAACTGCTCATCATTACAAATCATCAACACAATAAATACAAATGCTCATCAATACCAATTATTCACGTTGTCATGCTGTATTTTTTATTTATAACTATTTAATTTGCTTTTTGTGTTAGGCCTGCACATTCTTATGGATGTGGATAATAGGAACAATAGATATCCAAAGATATCAAATTGTAGATACCCAAAAGTTTCAAACTATAGATACCTAAAGGTATCAAACTGTAGAGACACTATAGTCTTGAAATGAAGTCACCATTAGTGTCAAACTGTAGCAGCTGTACTGTAACTCTATATGCATGCCTATTTATCCATCACCAAGATAATGAAGCAGGCACTGTAACATTTTCCTTTAATCATTTGCCAATTTTATAATTAATATATTGACACAAATCATATGATATTCATTTAAAATTATAAATCTATATTTGTGTTCATACATTCAAGTCATAACTTACCACCATTAGAAGGGTATCAAAATCACACTTAAATTATCATACTATACATATATAAGCAATAAATATGCATACAAATCATTTATATGCATGTAAATTTCCTTTAGTAGACATTATAATCAATCTTAACTTTCAAAGTTTAAACACCCACTTCATATATGGTAAGTCATATTTCATTTATTTCTAAGTGTTTGAAAACTTTCATAAAAATCTGAAAAGGTTTTGATATGATTCAGTAAAAATTGGAAATGAAAACAAACTCAAAATAGTGCAATTTCTTTCCCGCTATGTTCCCTGCCTAGAATTCATACTTCTACTTATTCCTTAATTTTTATATAGAAAAATTCGAATTAGCTTTTTAGGTCTTCTAAACATTTGTTTATCTATGTCTTTAGTTTCCATATCATTAAAAATCAGGTCATTTGGACTTCTAAATCATAAAGCATGCACTAAACACCATAACCTACTTCTACACAGGGGCAACATCAAATCAACATTTCAATCTCAAATACCGATGTCATTCAGCTAGAATTAGGTTGGGGTCTTTTCTAGAGATTTTTATTGATATGTCTTAAATTTCATCTCCAATTGAAATAACCCAATTTAGAGGTCTTTATACAGAGTTATGACTAAAACAATAGGACTGGTTTAAATAAATTGACAACGTGTGTCGAGTAGACTGCAAAATTTACCTGACTCTGTACACCAAAATTTGTAGTTATGGTGAGTCGGGATCGAATCCACAAGGAATGTTTGGTTAATTTTCATAACGAAATTAATTGATGCAAGGAAAATATAAATGGGTTTTTTTGGATTTTTAAGCAATTTAGAAATTAAAGAAAAAGTAAACTATCAAAACAAATTAAAACAAGCAATCAAAAATGAGAAAAGTGTTGAATATAAGTAAGGTCCAGTTCTGGGGTCAATCTCGGCCTAAACATGATCAAGCATATTCCATCATCCTAACATCTTTACAACTCTCTTCGGAATATTGGTCTTAGACTAATAGAATGCTCTACTAATCTCAATTTTCCCTTAGGTCGTGTTTAATCAAGATACGATCGTTAATTAAACCTAACTACCGAATAACCTAAGATACGATATCTATATTCAATTTGGCAGCTACATTACGAATTAGAAAATGATCAATATAGGCAGTAACCTCACACATTTGGGTTATCTAACCTAAGTTTTATTGTTCCTAAAGATTAACGATCATTAGATGCTACTTATAAACATCAAATGTAACGATTATAAATTACATTTTATGTTTTAGCAATAAGTTCGAAATAAAACAATTAAAATAATGTATTAAGATTGTTCATCCCAAAACCTAATCAAATCATCACCAATAACACAACAATCTGAAAAGAAATTACAACCTTAAAGTGATAAAAATAGCTTAACCGTGGCTTGGTGTCGATATTCTCATTGAACTGACATCGGGAAGCTAGCCTTTCATCTCTATTTTTATGCTCCAGGTGTGAGCCATCTTCTCCATTTCGGTAGTGAAAAACAAATGAACACCTAGCCCTCTCTCTATTCTATGCTACTGCTGTCTTCTCCCTTGGCTACTATTTATTGATGAGATAAATAAAGAAGGTGGTCCATCTATACTATTCACTCTTCTCTTCTCTTCTCACTTTGTTCTATGCCACTCTTCTTCTCTTCTTTATTGCCACCCCTTCTTTTGTTTCTATGGCCACTCCACCACTTATGCCACACTCTCCACTATTCTCTTCTTTGTTTCTTCCACGTCAATGGTCTTTAACTGTAGCTTGATGTGACAAATTAAGATGGGAGTTTTTGGTCCATGCTCACTATTCATGTAACTCTTCTCTTCTCCTCTCCTGTTATGTTAAAAACCACCTTCAATGAAGCACTCAAACTTTCATGTTTTCTCCACCAATAAACATTGGAGTTTCGGTTCTCACATTTCAACCCCCACATTCCTCATTTTGTTCTCCAAAATGCAGCAAAACCTTTCCACTCTCTTTTTATGATAAAACTAGCTTCGAAGCATAGAGAGATAGCTTACCCGAACAGATGATCCAACTCTACCTCCCCTTCAGTCTTCCTCTTTATTTCAGCAGTAACTTGTTTTGTTCTCCCTTTAGCCCTCGTCCAGCCAACACTTCCTCTCTTTTCTTTTCTTATTTCGTAGCTAGGTTTTCAATCCAAACCATATTGGACAGGTGTTCTTTTCTAAAACTGAAGAAGACCCTTGCTTTTGATGTCCACTTTTTTTCTTATTCTCCTAGCTTTGTCACGTTGTTTTTTTAATCAAATATCTTGCATGGGACAGCTAGTGTGTGTGTGATAAAATGAACAGCTAGTGTGTGTGTGGTGTCTCACTCAAGTGAGGCACCATGCACTCACGTTAGGTGTCTTTATCTTTCATTTCTTTACTTTAGCCCTCCATTCACGTAGCTATCCAACTCCTCCGGTTTTCACAAATTTTGTATGTACTTTATACCTTGAATGGTTAAATAATTAAAAGCAACCCTTACAACCATGCAAAAACATGCACAATCGTGACTGATTTGATCCTTCATTCTTTTATGCTTATTCCATTCTTTGATGCTTTATCTTGCCTTCTCTTGCTCTAATCTTCTTCTTTGTTGTTCCATAAAGACAAGTGGAAATTGAGAAGATGACTTCAATAAACACTCTTTCGGGTCACTTTAGCTCTTTTACTTTCGAAATGTAAATAAGATTAAAAAATGAGCTAAAATGAGTATCTTAAGCATTTTTAAGGCATTAATCACTAAGTGTAGAATATAAACTAGATCAACATTTAAACACATATCAAATTCCCCCACACTTAGCTTTTTACCATCCTCGGGCAAATTGTCAAAATCAAAATTAAAATCACAAACTAGCATTTTTACTTATTTTCCAAATCTTCTAAGAATAGATAATCATAAGTAAAGATGAATGACTTTCAAAACCTATAGAAAAAACTCAACATTCAAGCTTATACTCATAATCATCAATATTCACCACCCTTAGAAATTGAGTAATCTAGAGGTAGACTTGAACAAAAAGTGTTTAAATAAGATATTTCCATGGGTACACTTAAACACCGCTCATGATTACAACAATCCATAACAATGCATATCATTTCATTTCTCTACCACTAAAAGTCACATGCATAATCATGAATCAAAGGAATTTTCTAGGGTTGTAATGTGGGTAAGGATAAGGTGGGATGCATTTTGGTTAATGTAGTTTGAAAGCCATTAAGCTAGTGAAGCAAAAGTAATACTTAATGAAAAATCAAATGCACAAGTTAGCATTCATTCAAAACTGGGTACCGTCAGCCATAAAGAATGCAACAACTATGTTTCATAACTCATAGCCTTGTCTTAACTGACCTATATTGAGAACATGCTCGATAAGTTTGCCATGCAGGATTCCAAGAGGGGTTTTACACCTATTAAACATGGAATCAAACTTTTAAAGGAGCAAGCACTTAAGACCCAAGGGGGGTCGAACGCATACGTAACATTCCATATGTTTCGACAATTGGAAGTTTAATTTATGCCATGCTTTGCACTATATCGGATATCTATTACACAGAGGGACTGGTAAGCAGATTTCAGTCCAATTATGGAATGGAGCATTGGACTGCGGTCAAATGCATACTGAAGTATCTTTGTAGGACGAAGAATTTAATGCTTATTTACTCTAGAAGTGACCTTATTCCGACGGGATATACAGATTTTGATTTCTAATTAGATGTTGATTCAAGGAAATCAACTTTTGGTTCTATATTTACTTTGGGAGGTGGAGCCATAGTCTGGTGGAGTGTCAAGTAATCTTGTATTGCTGATTCAACTGTGGAGGCTGAGTATGTTGTCGCTTGTGAAGTAGTAAAGGAAGCAGTTTGGCTCCACAAGTTCCTAAAGGAAATGGAGGTAGTTCTTGAGGCAAAAAAGGCCACTATACTTTATTTTGATAATAGTGGCAAAGTAGCTAATTCTAAAGTACCTCAAAACCACAAAGTTGCCAAACACAATTGAGAGAAATAATAATCTCATAAGGGAGATAATACAACGTGGTGAGGTAAATGTGGTAAAGATTCTCATATATCAAAACCTTGCTGATCCATTCACGAAGACGCTGTCACAAAAGAGCTTCGAGGGTTGTCTAGAAGGTATGAGAATGAGGGATATGTCAAACTTGCTTTTAGGCAAGTGGGAGATTGTTAGGGTTATGTAAGTATAGTGCCCTGGAAAGCAAGTGCATTTACATATAACTTAATTTTCTTCTAGTTACAATATTGTAAAGAAAGTATTTATTATTAATAAAACAAAAGAGTTTGGTTTTATTTGTCTGAGCATAATATAACTAGTAGTAAGGTACCAAGGTTCTTTTGTAAGTAATATAAATATACATGGAGATGTATGGGAAACAAGTATATTATTAGAATCTAAATTAATTAATTTACAGTCGAATAATCAAGTTGGTCGCTTGATTATGGTTTAAACTATAGTGTTGCGATTTACCTCCGTATAAGTAAAGGACTTTATTTCAAGGGAATTATGAGTTTCAAATCATGATAATATTTAACTGTCGGTAATGGCATTATTAAATAAATCTGGAATCACATATGTTTTTAAAGAATAAAGTAGGTTGTTACTTTAATCTTAAAACATACACTTTAGCATTCGTTTATTACAAACCACAATCTTGATGAGTGGTGAACTCGTGTGTGTTTCGTTATAATTCTTGATATGATCGTAATGGATTTTTACAGGGTATCAATCTAGTGTCCACATGATGGAATTATTAATTGAAACATTCATCAGGAAACATTCACTCAAATAAAGAGTTTATAGTAATATCATCACTTCTAGATGTCTTACGGAGATTGGTGATTAAACTGACGCTAGTAGTTTGATGGTCTAGCTACCGATCAAGTCTTAACATCAAGATTAGATCTTGTGTGTTAATCACCATGTAGAGTGAAACATGAGATCTAGAAGGAAAAACCAACTAAGGGCAAAATGGTAATTTTACCCTTTATTTTGTAGATGGCTATAATATGGTTCATAATAGAGTTTGTGATTGGATATCGAATTAATAATTTTGAAGCATAGTTTCTCATAATTTTAAGTAATTTAAGAGTTCAGCCAATTGTCTTTAGTGGAATGACATTTGGTTAATAAGTCAAAATTGTTTCTAATGAGATTAAATTAATTTTGGACTTATTGGAGCTTGAATTATTTAAGTCCAATTAGATTCCCCACTTCGCTTCTAGGAAGTTTATCAAGGAATGTAAGAAAAATAAAAGGAGGTTATCAGAAAGAAAATGAGACAGTTTGGAGAGAAATGGACGAATTGGATTCGGGCTAATAAGACTAGAACAATTTAATTAAGAGTTAACTAAATTGGGTCTTAAGCCTATAATTAAATGTTTGGCTTATATTAATTAATTATTAATTATAAGCCCAAAGGAACATTTAATATTGGGCCAAATTTTGGTTTGATTACTTAGATTAATTAAATTGAAACAATATTAAAGAATAAGGCAATGCTCCATTTGGTCATGCTCTTCATCAATCATTAAAATGAGTTTAATGGTGGTTTTTTAAAGAAGAAAACGTGCAGCCCTGTTTTGACATTCATAAACACATTTTAATGCATGATAACGTCTAAGTGTTGGCTTTGGAAGGTCTCATTGCAATTAGCTTTAATCAAATGCATGATGCATTGGTCTCTCCACTCATTTTTCAAACCAATTATGCTTTTGCAAACCGATTATGCTACTCTCATTAAAAGGTTTAATGGTTGTTTTTAAATGAAAGTGAGCTGTCCATTAACGTGTTTGGTAGCTATCTTCACTCTCTTCAAAATGTCCAAGTGTTGGATTTTGGAGAGAGACAATTCATTTAGCTTTAATGCAAAATGAACGTATATGGCCATACAAAATAAACGTATATGGTTTTTTCTCCACTCTCTACACATAATCGTCCAAGGTGTTAGACTTGTAAAGAGAGATTTTTGGTTTTAGTTTTGAGGCTATTAATGTGAGAAAAAGTTGGTCTCTCTCCATTCTTTTCAAACTAGCTAAATATAGCAAAGGAGAAGGTCTCTTTTTGTTTTAAAAAATAGTTAGCTATAGCAATAGAGAACGTCTCAATTTTGTGTTCTTTTTGAACTAACCGAATATAGAAAAACGTTTGCTGTCCATTTTTTCTTCTCCTTTCCCACCAAAGGATCTTGATGACCAAGTTGTCTAAGGAGAACAAGTGGTAGATCGGATTGGTTGAGGACACAACAGCGAGGAGTCAAAGCTGTAGCAAGGAGTCGGTAAAAATTTCGATCTTGTTCTTATTTTATTTATTTTCCTTATACCGTATTATGTCTGGATTAAAGCATGTTGATTTGGTGTTCCGCTTCTGTTATATTTTGATTTCAGAAAAAGCTTTTGAAATCTACCGTTTAGCCAAACCAATCATGTTTTTGTTTTCCATCCAACAGTACTATGTTTAGGGGATGCATAGTTAAGTGTTCTTTCATCTAAATTCACTATTTTGATAAAAAAAAAGTTGGGTCCCCTAAACCCCTCCTCAGATATGGAGAGAGATACCATGATGGAATTCAAAATAGAATGAACATATCGACTTTAGAGTAATTAAGCATAAATTTATAAAGAGGAAAGACTTACCTCTCTAACTACTAGTTGGAAGTATGGATGAAGACACCGAGTTAGTACAAAAGAATAAAGTAATTTCATGCCTCAAAGTTAGCTTTCACCTGGGATGGGAGTGATCTGTGACTCCTTCAAGAAAAAGCTAATGACTACCTATTGTAGAATAATGTCCAAAGGAATGAAGAAAAAAAAGGTTAGAAACAAGATAGAGGAACCCATACTAGCAACTTTGATAAATCAAGCACACGCAAGAGATACTTTTAATTCAAATAAAATGATAGGAGTCATTCGAAACTTAAACCACAATAGGAGCCTACAAAGCAAGAGGAGCCTGTTATGCGATAGGACCCTATTTAAGCATAGGAACTTGTTAAGCGACAGGAGCCTGATAAAGTATAAATCCAGTTAAGATAATTTAAAACAGAAGTCGCTTGTTAAAATGAAAGGAACCTTTAGCTAGTTGAAAATATAAGGAGCCTACTGTAATAGTAAAGGAGCCTTTTGTTGAAATGAACACACACATACAGACACACACACAATATACTGCGAAAATATAAAAGTTAAAAGAAGAGAGAGAAGAAAGCAGTTGATTTACACTGGTTCAACTTATAACCCAAGCCTACGTTCAGACTCCAAGTATCCAACTTAAGTGTTTCACTAAAATCCTAAGTAGTAATTTGACGAGTCTTTTCAAACTCACGATGACATATTTTTCAAGGTTCTCCAACCTTCCAATGAGTACATATTTTTCAAAGTTCTCCAACCTTCCAACGAGTACATAGTTTTCAAGGTTTTCCAACCTTCCATCGAGTATATATTTTTTAAGGTTCTTTTGTAAGACCCCCTATATGAAACCTACAACCCTCCACACATAGGGCAACCAATTTCTTGTACATACATTCACGACATGCATTTTGGTTCAATATTATACATATAAATATTACAAATTTTCATATTATTTAACATTATCATTTAACAGTAGTAATACATCTTTACATTTACATGGTAATCCAAAAGAAAACATACAATTTCCTTTATTACATATAAATCCATTCTTTAATTGAAAGACACATCCAAAGGTACTTTTACTCCTATCTGTTGGCCTTGGTCCCTGCAGATGTTACCGATACCTCACTCTTACGACTTGGACCTACATAGATTAACACCCATGCTAAACTTGAAAGCTTAGTGAGGAAAACAGTTAGTTTGGATGACCACTCATAATAGTCATCCGCCAAGCACACACATTCGAAAATATCACAGCCCTTATATCATAAATTCACCTTCAAAACTCAAATATTGATATTCAGCACTCATTGATACAAATTATCAATATTATTGCACATCATTACAATTCATCATTACAATCAATAAAAATGCTCATCAATACCAATTATTCATGTTGTCATGCTATATTTCTTATTTATATCTCTTTACTTTACTCTATGTGTTAAGCCTGCACATTTTCTGTGGGTGTGGATAACGGGTAATGTGGATATCCGAAGATATCAAACTGTGGATACCTGAAGGTATCGAACTGTGGATACTTGAAGGTATCAAATTGTGGACATCGATGGTGTTAAACTATGGTAGCTGCACTGTATACCTATCTATCCACCACCAAGATAATAGAGCAGGCATTGTAACATTTCATTTAACCATTTGTCAATTTCACAATTCATACATTGACAAGTCATATGATATACATTTCAAGTCATAAAATATGTATGTCTTCATACATGCAAGTCATAACTTACCACCATTAGGAGAGTGTCAAAATCACACTTTTATAATCAAACTATATATATATGAGCAATAAATATGCATACCAATCATTTATGTATAAGTAAGTTTTATTTGGAATGCATTATGCTCAATCTTAAATTCCAATGTTCAATCACCCAATTTACACATGGTAATTCATATTTCAATTATTTTTAGGTTTTTGAAAGGTTTCATAACATTCAAAAAGATTCAGACAAGATTCGGTAAAAATCGGAAACAAAAATAATGTCACAATCGTGACATACACTCTCTCCATTTATACCACTAATTGTTCCTTAATATGCATATAGAAAAAGTCAGAACTATGTTTTGAGGTCTCTTAGACATTTTCTCATCTATGTCTATAGTTTATATAGCACTAACAATCAGATCATTTGGGTTTCTAAATCATGAGATATAAGTAAAATATCACAAGCTGCTCTAAAAAAAGGGCAACATCAAGTCACCTTTTTCAATCTAAATTTCCAAAGTCATAGAGCCAGAATTAAGTCAGATTCCTTCTAGAGGTATTTAGTTCTATCTCTTAAGTTTCGTATGCAATTAAAATCACATAATTTAGAGGTCTTTAAGCTGAGTTATAACTCAAACAATATGACTGACTTAAATAGACCCTAGAAAGAATTCCACTACACGATACTCTCTTGTTATAGACAACCAACCAAGTTCATGCAAAATAACACCAAAATAACACCAAAGCAATATCCCAGAAATAATTACACATTCAAATGAGTCTTTATATCCATTCAACCATACACAAATACAGAAATCCACTAAGAGAAATCCCAAACCTTAAAATTGGAAAAGTATTTCTTCTAATGCTTTTCCTTCGCTTCCTCTTTGGCTTTTGCTTGAATCACTAAGTGAAAAATGATTTGATGAAGAAGGTGAAATGGAGAGGAGAAAAGTCTGAAGTCAAGCCATCAAAGTTTCATCCATCTTTCCTCTCCATATGCCTTTTCATAAATTTTCTAGTATCAGACACATGTTTCAATCCCATTAGACCATATGTCACAATCCTATTGGAACATGTGTTATAATCCTATTAAATCACATGTTACAATTCTATTGGACTATGTGTTAAAATTATATTGGACCATGTGTTACAATTGTATTGGACACACATGCTTTAATCTTATTTGTCTATGAGTTGACTTCAGGAAAATTGCATATTGGACCTTCTTCTTCCTTTAATTCCCACATTAGCCTATAATATTACTAACTTATCTCATTCCTCTATGTCTTAAGTAGCAGGATCCTTTCAGATATTATAGGATAAATAAGGCAAGTTCATAAAGAAAGATGCTTCAAGAAGGAAAACATTTATTCTATGATTTTATTTCCATTTAAGAATTAGACCCTTAATAATATAAGGAAATTAATTCAATTTGAATTTTTTATAGGTCATCATCAAAACCATTAATAAGCCTAACAATCCCCCTCCTTTTTGATGATGACAAATAATAACAGATATATTTTCAAAATTCAAGTAAGAATAATAGATTTCGAGAGATAGCTGTAAGCTTTATAAGTTCTTACTGATTTGAAAGAGCCTTTCCTTTCTACCATAGAGACTTTATAGCAAAATATATCATAAATTATATCATCAATTCTCAGGAAAGTATATCAAATATTATATATCAAAATATATCTCCTTAATTGTCCCCCTTTGTCATTATAAAAAAATAGAGGGAAGTGAATAAATTAAGAAAAAATAGCAACAAAGTTATCAAAGAGATATATAACATGTCATGCCCAAAATCAAGCAAGGTGAAAATATATCATCAACTGACTCTTAATTCTCCCCTTGCATTAGAGCTAAGACTTCTTCACAGAGAGATGGACCAGTAGCACCATACTAAGATAAATGGTCATTCTCTCTTTTTAGTATGAGTAGTTGTTTCCATTGAAGTAAGGAGGCTTTGAGACGAATTGTCCTTCCAAAACTTCTTAAGGTGTTTTCCATAGTCTATCACATGCTATAAAACAAAAAAAATCTGAAACCTTGCTCTAATACCAAATGATAAAGCAAAGACACGCAATAGATACTTTTAATTCGAATAAAATGATAGGGGCCTATTGAAACTTAAAACCAAAATAGGAGCTTGCAAAGTAATAGGAGCCTGTTATACAATAAGACCCTGTTTAAGCAATTGGAACTTGTTAAGCGACATGAGCTTGCTAAAGAATAAATCCAGTTAAGACAATTAAAATAGAGCACCTGTTAAAATGAAAGGAACCTTTAACTAGTTGAAAACAGAAAATCCTGATATAACAGTGAAAAAGCCTCTTGCTGAAATGAACACACACGCAACATAATGCAAAAACATAAAAGTTAAGAGAAGAGAGAAAAGGAAGTTGTCAATTTATACTAGTTTAACTTATAACCCAAGCTTACGTCTAGTCCTTAAGTATCCAACTTGAGTGTTTCACTAAAATCCCAAGTAGTGATTTGACGAGTCTCTTCAAGCTCATGAATAAATATTTTTCAAGGTTCTCTAACCTTCCAACCTAGTAGTATCTAGCTAACCTATATAAGCTCTCAACAAATAACTTGCTTCGTATGAGTTTCAATGATCTCTCTTAAAAAGAATTGTCGCTCTCTAAGGCACAAGAGATTTGATAATGATATGACTTCCAAAAGTATTGATATATCTTAATAATTTGGCTTTCTCTCTTCTTTCCTTTCATGCTTCTCTCTTTCGTAACTTTAGTGACTCTTGCTTAAATAGACATTTTTTTCAACTAGACATTGCTTTATTTCTGTTCTGAATTTGACTTTGAATCTTCAATATTATCTTTGCAAGAATCTTGTAATAATCAATCGTTAAGAGAAATCTGTAGATGATAGATTTTCTTCATAAATAGCAGGATCCTTTCAGATATTGTAAGATTAAGGCAAGTTCATAAAGAAAGATGCTTCAAGAAGGAAAACATTTATCCTATAATTTTATTTCCATTTAAGAATTAGACCCTTAATAATATAAGGAAATAAATTCAATTTGAATTTTTAGATGGTCATCATCAAAACCATTAATAAGCCTAACAATCTCCCCCTTTTTGATGATGACAAGAAATAACAGATATATTTTCGAATTTCAAGTAAGAATAATAAATTTCGAGAGATACCTATAAGCTTTATAAGTTCTTACTGATTTGAAGGAGCCTTTCCTTTCTACCATATAGACTTTATAGCAAACTATATCACATATTATATCATCAATTCTCAGGAAAGTATATCAAATATCATATATCAAAATATATCTCCTTAATTGTCGCCCTTTGTCATTATAAAAAAAGAGGAAGTGAATAAATCAGGAAAAATAGTAACAAAGTTATCGAAGAGATATATAACATGTCATGCCCAAAACCATGCAAGGCGAAAATATATCATCAACTTACTCTTAACTCTCCCCCTGCATTAGAGCTAACACTTCTTCACAAAGAGATGGAACAGTAGCACCATACTAAGATAAATGGTCATTCTCTCTTTCTAGTATGAGTAGTTGTTTCCATTGAAGTAAGGAGGCCTTGAGACGAATTGTGCTTCCAAAACTTCTCAAGGTGTTTTCCATGGTCTATCACATGCTATAAAACAAAAAAATGTGAATCTCGCTTTAATACCAAATGATAAAGCAAAGACACACAGTAGATACTTTTAATTCGAATAAAATGATAGGGCTTGTCGAAACTTAAAACCAAAATAGGAGTTTGCAAAGTAACATGAGACTGTTATGCGATAGGACCTTGTTTAAACAATAGGAACCTGTTAAGCGATAGGAGCCTGCTAAAGGACAATTCCATTTAAGAAAATTTAAAATAGAGCACCTGTTAAAATGAAAGGAACCTTTAGCTGGTTGAAAACTGAAGAGCCTTCTATAACAGTAAAGGAGCCTCTTGCTGAAATGAACACACACACAATATAATGCAAAAATATAAAAGTTAAGAGAAGAGAGAAAAGGACACAGTCAATTTATACTAGTTCAACTTATAACCCAAGCTTACGTCTAGTCCCTAAGTATCCAACTTGAGTGTTTCACTAAAATCCCAAATAGTAATTTGATGAGCCTCTTCAAGCTCATGAGTAAATATTTTTCAAGGTTCTCCAACCTTCTAATGAGTATATATTTTTCAAGGTTCTCTAACCTTCCAACCTAATAGTATTTAGCTAACCTATATAAGCTCTTAACAAATAATTTGCTCCACATGAGCTTCAGTGATCTCTCTTAAAAATAATTGCCACTTTCTAAGGCACAAGAGATTTGATAATGATATAACTTTCAAAAGTATTGATGTATCTTACTAATTTGACTTTCTCTCTTCTTTCCTTCCATGCTTCTCTCTTTCATAACTTTAGTGGCTCTTGTTTAAATAGAAAATTTTTCTAACTAGCCATTGTTTCATTTCTGTTCTAAATTTGACTTTGAATCTTCAATATTATTTTTACAAGAATCTTTCAATAATCAATCGTTAAGAGAAATATGTAGCTAATAGATGTTCTTCATAAATAGCAGGATCCTTTTAAATATTGTAAATTTAAGGCAAGTTCATAAAGAAAGATCCTTGAACAAGGAAAACATTTATCCTATAATTTTATTTCCATTTAAAAATTAGACCCTTAATAATATAAGGAAATAAATTCAATTTGAAATTTTTATATGGTCATCATCAAAACCATTAATAAGCCTAACAAACTTTACCTTCATGGAGAAGATGATCACCTTTGATGGTTCAACCCGAATTAGGAAAGATCTGGAGACTCTTTTTATTAGGGAGGATTTATTTACGTTATTTATAAAATGTCATCATAGATAGATTACCTTGTCTACTGCTTACAACAATGTTGTTTTTTTTTCCCTTGTTAGTAGTTGTGGGTTATGTTGTTGTTTTAATCATGCTTGTCGTAGGAGAGGTTGAAGTGGTTTCATTTGTTTCCACTTATTGTAGGATAGGTGTTTTCTCTCCAGAGACTGTTCTATACATGCATAAATTGTTGTTTTAATTACAATTATTATTTATACATTCATATATCATTACATTAATTACCATATATAATTAAATTAATTATAATATAATTAAAAATAATTGCAATATAGTAAAAATGGGAAAGAAATAATAAAAATTAATATCATATCCATAAAAATCAAATTAAATATTATTGACAATGATTCTAAGTGTAAATATAAATTTAACTAACAACAATCTAATTTCAAAAATTTATAAAACTTTAAACACAAAATTAATTAATATTACATATATACTTTTTATTTTTCTCTTTTAAAATATATGATTTGATAATTTAAAGTGGTGACACAAAACACTATTTATTATATATAAATTCTATACTATTTTATTGAATTTCTATATTATATAGAATATGTCAATTAATACTTGGCGATGATTAACAAAAATCATTACCAAAGCCTAAGATTTAGCGACAATTCAAAAAAATGTCGCCAAATGGTCAAAAACATCGCCAATGGTTTTTGGCCTACATTTGGGAATGGTTTTTTGAATCATCACCAAATTGCATATTTCTTCCAAATTAATCGAAAATGACATCATTTGTTTAAACCATAAATGACGTCGTTTTGATTAATTATTAACACCAAAACAAAGCTCTCTTTATTTTCGTGTTAACTGTCATATTTCCTCTTGGTTCATTGTCGAAGAAGGGTCGTCTGCTATGTTGAGGTCATCTTTAGTTTGTTGCAGTCATCTTCAGTTATCCGTCCGTCAAGATAGGTCATCCATTAGGTATTGTTTTTCTGTTCTGCTTTCAAGAAGCATCCTTTTTGTGTTTTGTTTTTCTTCTATGTTATCATTATGTAGGTTTTGTGTTCTACTTGTGGTGTATCAGTTTTTGTTTATGTGTGGAAAATGGTGAATTGTGTTTCTATTTTGGTGTATAAGTTGACATTTTTTTTACCACCTTGCAGCCTTGTTTGAGGAAAGCCTAACAACTATTCAATGAAAGGTCTATTAGAGTATTTAACTTGAGACTATGTTCATCGACACTTTGAGGCATAGTAGAGCATTTAACTTAAGACCATGTTCTTCAACTTTCTATCTTGATTTACAATTTGATCAACATGATTTTCATATTAACACATACATTAGTGTTAAACATTTTATTATCATTAAAATATAAATTAAAACCATTTTAATCTAACAAAGAACTAATGAAACACATTTAATTTTAAGCTTGATTATCATCCCATTACTAATTCAAATGATTAATTTTTCAAAGAGTGCAATTTAGAGATCAAATGAATATCCTAATAGTTATTCCTCCTCAGTATCAAAATATGTTATATGTCAGATATATTTTTTGGTAGGTATTATAAAAAATGTCTAGTAAATTTTAGCTAAGTTATTTTAATTGATTATAGATAAAAAACAATTTAATTCAAATAAACAATATTTTAATGACTAAAAATATATACTTTATAGTTGGAAAAAGAAACTATAATCGAACTTATGTACATGTGATAAACCTTCAATATATGAATATAAAGGGAGTTCAATTTATTAAGATTAGTCTAATAAGTTAAGTCTAATAGTCTCAAGCTCGTGTTACATACTTAGCATCATTTATGCTTTTTGACTTAATTGTCAAAGTGGCATTACCGAATTCAACTATGGATTATGATTGTTGGTTTAGGCATGCCTACAACCCCAAAGGAAGTCTAACAAACTTATGTTAGTTTTAGTCCACTTAAATTGGCCATATGTGAGAAATTGATATTTACTTTATATTCTCACTTAAATAATTTTTATGATTGTGATAGATAATGAATTGCTCATTTTCATAATTTTGGACATAAAACATAAGAAATCCACCTACAATTATGGATGATCTATTTTATAAACCACTTGGATGGTATATAGGATAGAAACCTATGACGCAGCTCCATTGAGGCTTATTGGTGAAATATTCCATGAGCCTAGGGGTCACAACAAGAAGAACCTTTCTTGATTCATGTGGTCTAACAATGTCACATACCTTAGTGATGTTATGGTGACAAATTGAAAACTATAATTCATGATCCAATATCTTTAATGCAAAGTTTTTCACCTAATATGCCTTCTTATCTATTTTCTCAACATTAAAAGCCTTTAAAAGTATAACCTTAAACCCATTAATATTCCATATAGAACAATCTTTACTACTATTAAGAGGTATGTTTAAAACTCACTACATGTACATGATGACTTTTATGTTGGGTTCATGCTTCTTATTTTTAGCAAGCTCAATTTCATTGTTTGTTTGAATTAATTCTTAATATGTCAACTTGAATTAATTTATCATTATGTTATGTAGAACATAAAGTGTATTTAGTAATTTAATAATTTACTTTTAATTGTATAGCTAGATGGACAAAAGTTGGATGTCTTACTAGAAATGGTCCACTAAATACTTATAGGGAGTTAAGAGTTTCATGCAATTTGAAAAGGATCAAATGGGATTAGAATATTATATTCATTGTCCATATATAGATTGCTTAAATGTGAACATTCAAAGTCAAATGTGGTATATAATCACTTGCTAATCCTAGGCATAGCTAAATTCTATACTCCATGTATTTATCATAGTGAACATTCAGAAGCAAGTTGTAGTAGAAGTGTTGATACAGGTGTTGATGGTAGTAACAACAATGATGTAGAAGATTGTGATATTAATGACAATGATGATGATGGGATTGGCAAGATGTTAAAGGATTATGGAAATTATATGGAGAATACAAATGAAACTAGTTTCCTTGACATAATTGCTAGTATTACAGACGATAATTTTGGGAAGTTAATGAAAGTTGTTTGAGAAGAATTATATCCAAGGTGCTCGAAATTCTCACAGCTATCATTTATTGTGAAGTTATTGCATTTGAAAGTCTATAATAAATGGAGTTACGAATCTTTTGACATGTTAATTGACTTGCTTAATGATACATTACCTGTTGGACAATTATTGCCCAAGTCTTAATATGAAGCAAATAAATTGTTAAGGGACCATGGATTAGGATATCTGTCAATACATGCTTGTAAGTATGATTGTGCTGTATTTTTTGAAGGACTGTAAAGATCTTGAATAATGTCCCATTTATGGTACACCAAGGTGGTAAGTGGATGATGGGAAAGGGAAAAAATACTGCATAAAATCTTGAGATACGCCTCTATTAAACTATAACTACAAAGGCTTTTTAAATCAACAAAAAAGCTATATATATGAGGTGGCATAAAGAGAAACACTTTGATGATAACATTATACGTCATCCAATAGACTCAATAGCATGGAAAGACTTTTATGGAAAGTTTCTATGGTTTGCAGATGATTGTTGTGTTGTAATGTTCGATTTTGTTTAGATTCAGATGGATTTAATCCATTTGACAATATGAGTACTTCCTACAGCATACAATCGGTAATTCTAGTGTTATATAATTTACCTCCATGAAAGTGTATAAAGGAGCCTTTTATGTTATTATTTTTACTTATTCCAAGACCTACTCCTCCTAATAAGGATATCGATGTACATATCAACCACTAATTGATGATTTAAATAATCTTTAGGAGGTTGGATTAGAAACTTATAATGTTATTGGAGGTGAAACATTTATAATACATGCGGTTGTTAGACTACAGATGATTTTCCAGCTTATAGGAATTTTTTTGGATGGAGTACTAAAGGGTATATGGCCTGTCCTATCTATAACTATCAAACTCATTCAATGAGGCTACAAAGTAAAATATGTTATACGAGACATAGTTGTTACTTGGAGCATAGGCATAGATGGCAAAGAAGCAAATTGTTTAATGGTAAAGTAGAATTGGGTGAAGCTCTTCTTCACTTATCCAACGATGATATGGTTTACTAACTATCACATTTGAGTGACATTACAGCTGGCAAACACTTAAGTAATAGAAAGAAAAAGCTAAGTGTTGTTGTGCTTAATTGGAGTAAAAAAAGAATATTTTTCAATTTGCCATATTGGAAGGAATTGTTATTAAGACATGGTCTTTATGTGATGCATAATGAAAAAAAAATCTGTGAGAATATTTTCTTATCATTATTCATTTTTTGTCAGGTTCCTATGTCAACATTAGAAAAAGAGGTAGAGGTATAACTAGAAGTTGTGAGTTTCAATGAATAAATGTTACAATGAACAACAAGTTATCACTACATATTGATACTTCGTAAGGTCATCCTCTAGACAAGATTCAATCAGCAAAATTGTCTAGTGAGTTGAGGATAATTGTCAGAACAGAATTACGTTGCCTAAATCATGCTAAGTAGTTAAGGGAAGACAACTTGCTCGAGAATGCTTTGGATAAAGTTTCAGTAAAATTTTGATTTATTTAACTATATGCAATATTGTTTCACTTATTTTAAGATTAATTACAATTTTACTTATTATTTATAAATGAAATTGAATATCATCGATATCAACAAACTTGGCGTTTCAAACAGTTTCACTTCATTGTTGAAACAAAGGATTAGAGATCAACGTTATAGACTGCATCAGTATTACAAATCTTTTTCTTTTGATGTGTAGGCAAGGAGATATGTTCTGGAACTGATATCTTCAGAAAATTGGAACAATTTGTGTGATCATTGGGCCTCTCCCAACATTCGTTTGTTTTCTTTCCCTTCACATTTGCTTCTATTAATCTTGTTAGATGATTTAATAAATATCTTTTTTCTTTTTTAGGAAAATTTTGAGAAGCTCAAGGTGAACAAAGGAAAAATAAAAACTCCTCATAACCAAGGTTCTAAATCATTTATTGTCATGCAAAATGAATATGTAAGATCTTTGTT
>JANZXP010000009.1:2248203-2261256 GCA_027576715.1 Erythroxylum flavicans
TTCATTTTTCTGCATTTTTACATTTTAATATTCACTTCATTTTCTTCAATTCTTCCTCTAATTATCATTTTAATCATTCTTTCTCATCTCTAGATATCACCATACACATATCCCTTAACTCTAAATTCAATTTTTTAATCAACTCTAAAACACTCCAAAACTTACGTATATATGTATATATAAACAGTAAAAACATCAACATGAACAGAGCATTCACATATCCATTTCTGCAAATTTGTCTGCATTAATCTCCTACCCATTTTAGTTGATTTTTCACTTTAAAGGTCATTTCTATAACCTCTTATAACATTTTGATCATCAAATCTGAAAAATCAACATGTATGACACACTCAGCATTTCCTCACTTATTTTCCAGTAAAAATGAATATCACTGTTCTTAACCATTTAGCAATGAGTTAACGATGCATGCTTCATTTCATACAACAATACATAATCATAACAAGCTTACTTGTTTGAAGTTCCAACATCTGCAGTAATCACGTGAACCCTAGTCCCTCATGCAACTACGTATATCAACTTGAAAGTTGACAGGGGGTTCGATTTTTCTTAGGGTAGAAGAAAGAAATAACAAAGAGGAAGTGGTAGTGGGTAAGAGAAACCAAGATTTAATTTGGGGAGAAACTCTGTGTTTAAGAAAAACCAGAGAAAGAAACTTTGAGAAGGATAAAAACAAGGATGGTAGCTTTTTTTCAAGGTCATTAAAACTTAGCTTTAAAGCTTGGAAACTTGTCCATTTCTTAACCACTTATCCATTTTCCTTTATTAGTATGATTTATACTTAAGTTTATGACTTAATAAAACCACTGAAATCGCAAATCATAACCCATAAAATCACATCCAAAATTTTCCATTAAAACATCATTTCGGTCAACCTTGCATGTTCTTTCTTACCCCAACACTGAAGTCCTTTTGCCACACTTTCTTCTAGAAAAATGTTCTCCCATGTCTTAGATTTCCATTGACACCAAAATCATCCAATTTGGTTCAGTGATTTGAAAGATATACTTCAAATATTTTTGGACTGCTCTTGTCCAAAACTATGCACAACTTCCATCCAGAAACTGAACATCTTAGAGACTGAATCACAATTCGACTTCTTCAGATGATTTGTAGTCCTATGTCTCTAATTTACTCCAAATTAAAAATCATATCATTTGGATTTCTTGAGAAGAAGTTATAATTAAAAGAAGCAAGACTATTTAGCTTGCACAAGAGTAAACTATGAAGGAGCACTGTAGCATGAAAAGACAATTAAACATCACTCTTGCAATTAACTCATGGGCGTGAGAGTGAAAAATCATGCCAGTGCAGGAGTCACACCGGTGAGAATAAATCATGGGTGTGAGAAAGATTCATGGGTGTGAGAATAATTCATGGGGGGTGAGAGATAATAAGAGACTGAATTATTTAACTGCACACTTACTCTACCCGTCCCATGTTTTCCACTCAATCTCCCCTAATTTATTTCAGCTAGCTATGATTTTCAGTGGAAAGGTAGATCAATGTCTTAAGAGTCTAATGGTTTAAGTCTCATGTCATTTGGAGGTCGGACGAAGAAGATATAGTCAAAAGAAGCAAAGATGTTTAGGGTGAGTTACTTAGGGCAAGGTCAACCGTCGTGCTTAAGCACAAGGGTGACCTCCAATTTTTTTTCCCATACAAAGTCACCATCGTGCTTATGCATGAAGGTGACTTCCAATTTGTCCATGCAAAGTCACCGTCATGCTTATGCACGAGGGTGACTTTCCTCTCACCATTTTCTACATGTTCTTGCCTAATTATTATTTTTTTCCCTTCTCTTCTTCAAACCTCCATAACTTTTGATCCAGAACTCCACAAATTGCAAACTTTGTATCAATGGAAAGCTGAAAGAATGATATAAAACTTTCATAAAGAATTTTATCAAAATCTTCCTAGATCAATATAGTTTAATCAAGGAAGTTCAGATCGAATTTTTTCCTCTCTTTATCTTTTCTTTTATTCTAAACCAACTTCTCTAACTTATTTGATTTCATCATCTCAAGTGGATATTTCTTCAAGTATACCTAATTTCAACTCAACATCATCCATAAACATTTCATATTCCCTACTTGATCATAAACACTCAAAATATAGCACATTCTTATACACTCAAAACAGAGCACAACATATATATCCATCCAACAGTGTACTGTGCCCATTTCCTATTTTCATGTCAAATTTTGAGACTCTTAAAGATAGAATTAAATTTCGATTTCTTCATGAAAAATATAGCCACACGTCTTTATTTTAATATAAACTTAAAACCATCACATTTGGATGCCTATAGATCAATTCACGGCTAAAATATAGATTCATGTTCAGTGAAACACTGGATCTGTACATTTTCTAGCACCGTTCACCACCTCTTTAATCTTAAATCCTCTCTTTTGCTTACTCTATCTCTTCTAGCTTATTTCCTCAATATTTTCACTGCGTAAATTTTTATCATTCGCTATCCAAAATCCATTTAATACAGTTGTAGACCATTCTAAATTCTCAATCTACCATCTAAAATTATTTTATCACTGTAACCACAATTTTCCATATATCCTATTACAATTCAATTTTACCCAGAATGTCAATGAGTGCAAGTACAATTATTTCCATGTATACAAAAATTCAAATTCAGCATGTATGCTAACATTATGCATGTGCATGAGCATGAGATGACTTTTTTTTAACTATCTCATTGCTATTTTCTCCATTATAGAAGTCTTTGGTTCTAACCCTTGATTTGGGGACGGGGTGTTATACTACAAGCCTCATTGAAACCTAGTTCATTATCAAGATAGTTATTGAACCTAAATGGATGGTGTTCAACAATTTGTTGGAACAAATTTGCAGCTATGATTATAGTGTGATTTGAGAAAAGTGGATCCTTGAATTTGACGATGCTATTGGGAAAGTTATTAGACAAATGTCATTTACAAGGGCTCGATCTAATTTGTTTCTAATGAACCAATTTGATATTTTTTGTATGATCAATTGAAAGAGTGTCCCAAATATTTGAGATTTGTCACCCCCAATGTTTTCTACACAATCTTGAAGTCAGCTGAAAACTTCCTTAGATTAGAGTGGCCCTAAGCTTCAGATGCATAGAGAGTTGAATTAAAATCTCCACAAATCAACTTAGACTTGGTGATGGAGCTACTGATATGTCTAAGGTTGTTCCATAACACTCTTCCCTAGAATCTGAAGTTGCTTGCATAAATGAAGGATGTATTCATGTCAGTGTGTTCCTACAAAAATGAGAAATTCATATGCATGACTTGATCATTGGCTCCTAGCATATCCACTTTGATTTCATCAAATATAAGAATTATATCTAGGGTGCTTGAAATTCCCACATCTATCTTTTATTGTGAAATAGTTGCATTTGAAGATCTATAATAAATGGAGTAATAAATCTTTTTAGATGTTAATTGACTTGCTCAATGATGCTTTACCTGTTAGATACAAATTGCCCAAATCTTACTATGAAGCAAAGAAATTGTTAAGGGATCTTGGATTAGGATATGTATCAATACATGCTTATAAGTATGATTCTGCCATATTTTGGATGGACAATAAAGATCTTGATCAATGTCTTATTTGTGGTACATTAAGGTGGCAAATGGATGATTGGGAAGGGAAAAAGATATCGCATAAAATCTTGATATACTTCCCTATTAAACCATGACTACAAAGGCTTTTTATGTCATCAAAAATAGCCATAAATATGAGGTGGAATAAAGAGAAATTCATTGATGATAACATTATACGTCATCCAGTAGACCCAATGGCATGGAAATACTTTGATGGAAAGTTTCCATGGTTTGTAGAGGATTGTCGTAATGCTTGACTTAGTTTAACCTTAGATAGATTTAATCTATTCGGTAATATGAGTACTTTTTACAGCATGTGGTCAGTAATTCTAGTACTATATAATTTACCTCTACAGAAGTTTATGAAGAAACCTTTTATATTATTATCTTTACTTATTCTAGGACCTCCTATTCCTTGTAAGGATATCAATGTATACATGCAAGCACTAATTGATGACTTAAACCATCTCTAGAAGGTTGGATTAGAAACTTATGATGTAGAAGGTGAAACATTTATAAAGCATGCAGTTGTTTTGTGGACTATAAATGATTTTCCGGCTTATGGAAATTTTTTTGGATGAAGTACTAAAGGGTATATGGCCTTTCCTACATGTAACCATATAATTCATTCAATGAGGCTATGAAGTAAAACATGTTATATAGGACATCGTTCTTACTTGAAACACAGGCATAGATGACGAAGAAGAAAATTGTTTAATGGCAAAGTAGAATTGGGTGAAATTGTTTTGCACTTTTCTAGTGATGATGTGGTTTACTAACTATCACATTTGAGTGACATTACACCTGGTAAACACCCAAGTAATAGAAAGCAAACGCGAATTATTTTTGAGCTTAATTGGAATAAAAATTCGTAAATTTTAATTTGTCATATTGGAAGGAATTGCTATTGAAGCATAATCTTGATATGAAGCATATTGAAAAAAAATATTTGTGAGAATGTTTTAGAACTTTGACGGGAATTAATGGCAAATCAAAAGAAACAATTAAGGCTAGATTAGACGTAGAAGACATGAATGTAAGAAAATATTTGCATTTGGAAAGAAGAGAATATGGGTCGTACATCATTCCACCTGCTTATTACAACATATCCAAAAAGGAAAAGCAAACATTTTTTTCAATTTCTTAAATTAATCAATTTTTTTGATAGATATGCATCTAATATAGCTTGTTATGTCAATGTCAAAGAGGGAAAGGTATAGGGGTTGAAAAGCCATGATTGTTATGTACTTTTACAATGATTACTTCCTGTTGGAATGAGTGGGTGTTTACCAAAGGATATTTCCCTAACTTTGGAACAATTAGGAGAGTTTTTTTAAGCAATTATGTTACAAGAAACTAAAATTAGAAGGGCTTGAAAAAATGGAAAAAGACAAATTTCATTTTATGTAAGCTTGAACTAGTATTCCCCCTTTTTTTTTTTTTGATGTTATGTTGCATTTGGCAATTCACTTACCATACGAGGCAAAACTTTGTGGACCAGTTCAATTTTGATGGACGTTCCCTATTAAAAGGTAATTTATATTAACTTCTACTTTTTTCTTAAGTTATTGGTTAGTAACAATTGTTAATGTTTTATATTTTGCTTAGGTTTTTAGTCTCTCTTAAGCACTATGTGTTGGACCTTCTATTGCAGAGTCTTATATAGTGAATGAATGCTTAACAATTTGTTCGATGTACTTAAATAACGTGGAGACAAGATTTAATAGACCAGAAGGTAACTTGATTTTGATCAAGATGGTGCCTTGTTAGTTTTCTCCTTAAAAAGTAAGCCGACTTGGAACCAAAAAATATACGGAGTTAACTAAAGAAGAACTTGAAATTGGCCATTTGTATATTTTGAAAAATTGATAGGAAGTTTATATATATATATGGAGTATGTATGTTACTTCTCATTTATTATTTCATATTTAAATTTTATTGTTCAATCTATATTTCCTGACATTTATTTACTTTTTTAAATAGAGAGCACAAAGATGAGATTCGAAGCAAAAGGATCATTAACATTAAAGAAAGATATAAGGTTAAGTTCCCATCATGGTTTAGGACTCGACTAAGTTATTGATGGAATATTATGAATTTATGGGAATTTTTATGTTAGATTAACTTCTAATTTTATTTGTCTGATAGATGATGTGGTTACATAACTGTAAATTGCAAGAGGCGATGACAACATTATATGCTTTGGCATGTAGGTCTCTTATGTGTGGCAAAAAATACACAGCTTGTATTGGTAATGGAGTTAGATTTCACATAAAAGACCGAGACAATTGACTTAGAAGCTAAAATTGTGGGGTTATTGTTGAGGGACAACATGACGACGATTTTATTGAATTCTATAGTGTCATCTCAGAAACAATAGAGTTGCATTACATCAAAAATAAAAAGGTTGTTCTATTTAAGTGCAAATGGTTTAATCTTGGAGACATAAAAGTGACTGGCAATATTAGTAGCATTAATGTTAGTAACTTATGGTATGATAATGACCATTTTGTCTTTGCAAGTCAAATGAAGCAAGTATTCTACCGGGCAACAATTAGAAAGTTGTTCAGAACTTTCAACACCAAAATCTCTTCAATATTTATGAAAGGAAAAATGGTCTAATGAGTGAAGATGCTGATGAAGTACATCAAGAGATTGAATCGGAGTTGAATAATAGAGCCCTACAAATAAAAGATGCAGATATATCATCATTCCATAGGAGAGATGTTAACCCTAATATACTACATGAAAATGAATTACAGGCCAATCTTGTTGTAGAAAGAGATGAAGACTATATTGAGCATGAATTATATGACAATGATGATACTTTAGAAGAATATAATAGTGATGAAGAGTTGAATTATAATGCAATTAATGATGATGACTTTCAAGATCTCGATCTTGATAACTGAAGGTAATAAAAGTGTTCTTTATACTGTTTGAATTGTAATATTGGTAACATTTATGCTAATGCTTATTACTGATGTTTAAGTTATGTTAATGCGAATTGTTGATGTTTGACTTATATCAATGCATATTGTTGATGTTTGAGTTATGATAACACAGATTATTGATGATTGAGTTATGTTAACGTTAATTGTTGATGTTTGAAATACGTTAATGCAGATTGTTGATATTTGAGTTATGTTAATACGGATTGTTGATGTTTGAGTATTAGATATCCATTACAATAACACCTGGTAGAAATAAAGGGAAGAAGGTGGAAAGTATCGAAATTGTTCCTACCTATCAACAACCAGATCAATCAATTCCAAGTCAACAATAATAGTCAACCTCATCCATTAATGAAGCAAGTTAGTAACAACCTCCATCTACCTCAACTAGTACAGAGGTATCTGTAGGTTTGTTAATCTTTAACACCTATAAATAGACGTATTCTTAAATATATATTCCATATTTAATGCATATTTTCTTATCATTATTCATTTGTTATTAGGTTCTAATACCAACATCAGAAAAAGGTAGAGGTATAACTAAAGGTTGTGAATTGCAACGAATGAACGTTGCAATGATCAACAAGTTATCAATAAATATTGATACTTCACAAGGTCGTCCTCTGAACAAGATACAATCAGCAAAATTGTCTAGTGATATGGGGATAATTGCCAGAATTGAATTACCTTTACTAAAGCATGCCAAGAAGTTGAAGGAAGACAACTTGCTGGAGAATGCTTTGGACACAGTTTTAGTAAATTTTCAACTTATTTAACTATATGCAATATTGTTTCACTTATTTTAAGATTAATTACACTTTTACTTATTGTTAATAGATGAAATTGAATATCATCGATATTGACAACCCTAATATTTCAAACTGTGTCACTTCACTGTTGAAACAAAGGACTAGGGATCACTGTTGTTCTAGAACAGATGTTTCAACAAATTTAACACAGTTTGTGTGATTATTGGCCCTCTCCTAATGTTCAGGTTTGTTTTCTTTCCCTTCACATTTGCTTCCATTAATCTTGTTAGATGATTTAATGGCTATCTTTTTTTATTTAGGAAAAATGTGAGAAGGCTAAGGTGAACAGAGCACAAAGAGAACTCATCACAACCAAGGCTCCAAACCATTTGTTGTCTTGCGATATGAATATGTAAGATATTCATTTATAAGTTATAATCATATCAATAAACCCTACATTATTTATTGTATATATTTGTTTCAAAAAATAGAGTGAGAAGGAATTGCATGGAGAAGAGTGTGATAGGATCACACTCTACAAACTCATTCACTATAAGGAAGGTGAAGGGAGGATGTCTGAAGAAGCTCACAATAACTAAGTATAAAAATTTGTTTACATTTTAAGTTTATTTGTTTATGTATAGTACTAACTAATAATATTTGCCATGAGTATTGATTTTGTTTTTTAAACTTTAAAATAAGATCTAAGAGTTGCTGCAAAAATCAATGTCTGACAAAAATGAGTCAAACATAAAAGACATTTGTAATAAGGTGCCTGGTACACGATCCAAATATATCAATGGCCTTGGGTTTGGCCCTAAACCAACTACTTCATCCTCATTAAGACCAGCGTACAAACAAGTCGCTTGAAAAAAAGTTGGCCAAGTACGAAAAGTACCTAAGAAAATTACTTGGCCCAGATTATGTAAGCAGTGATGACAAAATCGAATTTGAGTGATTAATCTAATCTTTATATTTATCATTTTGTACACAAGTATTGTTTATATTGTAATTAAAATCTTGTCTACAATAATTTTTTTTATATAAAATGCTTCCAATTTTCAATTATTTTTGTATAATAAATTAAGAACAAAAAATCTAAATATTATATACAATAATATGGATTAAAAATATATAATAATATGGATTAAAAATGTTACAAATGATTATAATTAACATAGTATAACAATTAGTTAAAATGAATATTAAAAATTTGACTACATTTTAAAAAACGTAGCTAAAAATATTTCGTTATGTTTTTAAAAATGAGCTAAAAACTTTTGGCTATGTTTTAAGAAACATAGCTAAAAACCTTTGGCTACTTTTCTAAAAAATGTAACTAAAAGTAATTAGCTATGTTTCCAGAAATGTAGCCAAAGGTTTTTAGCTACAAAACTAAGCGTAGCCAAAACATATTGACGACAATTTCTAAAAGCGTAGCCTATAGTTTTTTGCTACGAAAATAAAGCATAGGAAAAAACTATTAGCAACTATTAGAGAAAAATGCAGCTTATAGTTTTATGCTATGGGGATTTGGTGATGTTTTTTGGTGACGATTATAAACTGTCACTAATGACTATTAGCGATGATTTTTGAACTTTTAGTGATGATTTTTTTGTCGCTAAAAGTCCTTTATGTTTTAGTGTATAAAAATATAAAATAAAATAAAAATGAAAAATAAATAAAAATATATATAAAAATGAAGTAGCAATAATAAGAAAATAAAAATTAACGTCTTTTAAAGTTTTCTTAACATCCAAAAATCCTAATTAGGAAATTATAACTAAAATTTGATCCTATCATTTAGTATTAGAGTATTGATCTGAGACAAATATAATGATGATGGCTAAAAGAAAAAAATCATATAACTTGAAACGGTTTTTTGAAAGTATTAATAATCAAATACAGGAGCCAAAAATGACGTGCAAAAGAAGTATCCAAGATTTGAAGAATGGATGATACCATTTTAGCAACTGGCAAATCCCATAAATCAAAGGAACAAGGAGGAAGATTAAAAGGTCTCTCAAATAAGAGCTAGAGCTTAATAAATTCAATATACCATGTAAGATTGAATATCCAACTTCTAATAAAGAAATGTTGCATAATTGGATATTCAAGCATGACATCTTTATAAAGGATAAAACTTAGTATGATATCAAATCTATATGAAAAATATAATTACTATAGAGGTTTCTTGGCTTTTGAATAGAGGTTTGGAGAGTTAGCTTTTAAAGATCCAATTGGTGATTTAAAGAATTTGAGCCAAACAATCACTGTAAGAGAATATTATGACATATTTGATCTGTTATCATATAAGTTGATCATGCCAAAAACTTAAAAGGTAAATTTGTTTTTAAATGGCTTAAAAGATGAAATTGAATGCCTAGTAAAGGTATAGAATCCTAGGAACTTATAGTAGGCTATGAATTAACAATAAAAATATAAGTTGGTATATTTACAAAGTATGGGTCTATATAGACATAATGGAAGGATATTTGTGAAAAAAGGGTCGAGTTCTTACTTATAAAAGAATGTGGGAGGAATTTTGCAGAAACAAGAAATGATACTTAGAAATAGAAATATAGGAGAGCATAGAATGACAAAGACCACAGGAAGTAAAGAGGATAATGATAAAACGGCTAAAGGTCTCCATTTTTATGGTGATAATAATTTTGTATCGAGATACAAATGCAAGGAAGAAATGATGTAGATGTATGTAGTCAAAGATGAGGAAGTGGAAGAAGAAGAGATGAATGAATATGGAAGCAACAACTAGCCATCATTGTAAGCAATGGTTGGCAACACGTCAGAAAGATTTCAACAATTGGAGATAGCATAAAAATATAGGAATAAGAATATATGCATTTTGTGTTAGTTTATGCCCTTGCAGCCAATCAATTGGATGCAAATTAATGTATGACATTATTTTGAATTAGTGAAAAGGCTTTATTTATCTTTATGTATTAATTTAATTAATATTTTATGTTTTAATACTAAAGGTAAAATTCTTGGAATAATTACTGTGTAATGGAAACTATGATGAGATCATAATTATGAGATTCAATTTACACTTATGTCTTATTCCGAAATGTTCCTAGTTGTAGTTTCATCAAGACGGGATATTGTTGAAACGGTAAAACTAGCACACATTATGTTTCTTTCTTTTAAAGAAAGTAACTGATCTCATAAATTAAAGTATAGGGATACTTAAACTAATGTGTGGGTGATTATTAGAGAATAAGTCACTGAACTGACTCGATTATAGGAATTTTAGATGGAATATTACTTATGTGTCTATGGATTATCTTATAACGATAGTTATATAATTGATCCTCAGACTTGAGATTACTAAGGTATCTAGTGTGCGAATTACTATGTTTTAATGCTACTTATAAATCGTCCTAGGATAATTTTGTCGGTAGTAATTGGATATAGTATACACCTTATGTAGATAGTTGAGTAAGTCAATATAGGATTCGTTACTCTAAAGTAATTAGAGAGAATATTCTACTGCTCTTGATTAGTAATAATTTATGGAGTTTTCTGGCCAGAGAGAATTGACAATTGAAAAGGTGTTTACAAATTTCAATTATAAATCAATTACTATTTAGCAAGAACGAACATGATTGGATGATAAGAGTGGACACTGTATCCATACTCTGTCCAATTAGAATATTGAATGAAGAAAGGATTAAATTATACTTCATAGCTATGTATGGACAGGTTAAGTCAATCACTTTGACATTCCTGATATTTGGTTAATCATGACATGTTGCTAGACATCAATCATGATTTATAATTATAAATTGTTTAATTGGAGAATTAAAGATAAATTAAAAGAAGTTTTAATTTGTCTAATTCTAATTGTGAATTAGAATTGTAATTTATAATCATTGCCAATTTATTAGGAACCTAATGGGTCACAGATCAAAGAGCAATTTGTAGAAAAAAAATCAATTTAATTAAGTTGGACTTAATTATAAAGTTTAAGAAACTTTAGGGATCCAATACGAGATATTTGATTTTATTAAAATTAAATTAAATTAATTATAATTAGAATTTGATTTTAATTAAAATTAAAGAAATTTAATTTTTTCTTTAATTTTAAGTAAAAGACCCTTATGATTTTTCTATTTAAAAAGGGAAGAACAATAGAGAAGCTAGCATTTTTTGTCATCTTCCTCTCAAATCAGTCTTGAGAATTGCTCTGTGGATACCATCAAGGGCTGGACATTTGAACAACTTGTGATTGATCAATCGGGAAAAGTTTCAAAGATTTTTCAACAGGAAGACGAACAAGATACGATTTCTAAATCGTTTTATGTTTTATTCAAGTTTATTCAACTATCGGGATCCGCTCGGAATCCGTAAAAATTTTGTTTTCCGTTTCACCCTTGATTTGATCACGGTTGGATTCCAATAGTGGTATCAGAGCCTCCTTTAATTGTTTGACTTGGATTCATTGCTTAATTCTTGTTGATTTTGATAAAAATTAATATGTTATGCTTCAGGTTTTGTTGTTATCCGAAGCCATTTCCACGACTGCTTTTGTTTTTGTTTTCTGAAAAAATTATTGTTCTGTCTGCCTATTTGAATGAAGCATTGGAAATTGTTTCCTGTGTGTATATATCAGTTTTAGACGATTGAACAAAATGGTTTTGCTTCTGGATAATCATTTTTTCCTTTTATGTGGTTTTAAAAACCCTCAATTTTGTTTTACGTTTACTGATTATGATCTATAGAAACGTGAATTAGAGAAAAAGGCATTGAATTGTTTCTGGTTGAGATGCCTCTGGTTATGTTTTTAGATTGCATCTTTTGAATGTACACACGATTCTAAAAACTTGTTTATGTGGCCCCTATTATCTGCTTCTGAAAAACTAATTTACATATGCTATTTGTTTTAACCCTTGCGATTACTACCTTGGGTTATACTTCTTCTTGTTTGTGTCTTTGCTTGTGCTTGCGATTATTACCTTAAAGCTCTTAATTTCTGGGCATTAAAATAAAACCACTAGCGGCTTGAACCACCGCTGCTGAACGATGGTTTGTCGCTGGTTGAGGAAGAAAACTAGTGGCTTCACCACTGGTGTAGATGTTTGGAAGCACTGGTGATGCCGCTGGTTGGCGTCGCTAAAGGTGATAAACGCCCATAGAGAGATGACGGCAAGGAGTTGACGGCGAGGAGAAACAAGGAAGTAAAGGGGCGGCGATTTGAGAATCGTCAATTGGAGACTCGACAGTTGAGATGAAGCAGGCAACGTTGGAAGAGGGGTTACGGTTTTGCAAAGACGTGGGTTGGTGAGTGACGATGTGGGTGTCAGTTGAGGCAAAATGGGAGGAAGCAGTTGCAAAAGACGTTGGATGCTTCTGGAGAAGACGATGGGTGCGTATAGAGCATGCACTCACCGTTCTTGAGAAGCGCCTGTAACAGACGTTGACTGGCACATGTTGACCACTAAATACGCCAGACACCCTCCATCCTCCTTTTATGTGTTTTTTAAAATGTTTTAAAAAACCTTAAACTTTCAATTTAATTAATTTAATAGAGATTAAATTAATTTATACTCCTAATAAAATTGAAAAGTGTTTTACTAAATTTTAAAAATTGTTTTCAAAAAGGAAATTTTATTAGGAAAATTTTTGAAATTTAATTTAATTTTTCAAGAGTTGAATTATTAAATTAAATTTGTTATCAAATCAATAATTAGAATCAAGCAAAAG
>JANZXP010000009.1:2275549-2302168 GCA_027576715.1 Erythroxylum flavicans
GCAATGGAGGAACAAATCCATTTTTGATACCCTCTTTACTTGGCCTTCATCACCTATTTCTCTTATTTTGGCTTATGCAGGTATCCTACGGGACTCAGCCAGGTGCCCTCAACCAGCAGTTTCTTATGGTTACCGATCTTGGCAGGAGCAATTCATCAGCTGGCAATCACCACCCCCTGGTTGGATCAAGCTTAACACTAATGGTGCTTGTCAACGGTCTTCTTTAATGGCCACTGCAGGCGGAGTTTTCCGAGATAGTACAGGCTACTGGTGAGGAGGGTTCTCACATCATATTGGATGGTGCTCTCTGCTGAATGTAGAACTCTGGGGAGTGTTCATTGGGCTCACACTGGCATGGAATCTGGGCTATCGCCGAATCGAGCTCGAGGTCAATTGCAAGGCAGTGTTCGATCTTCTGTCCTCTGCAGATAGCCGTTCCAGGACGCCCAACCTAATCGTTCAGGGTATCCATGAGTTGTTTACTAGAAACTGGACTATTGCTCATCGGCACATCTACCGAGAGAGCAACAGATGCGCCGACTGGCTAGCCAAATATGCCGGCAATTTTGATTTTGGTGTCCATCATTTTAACACAACACTCATTGAGTGCCACTTGATTCTTTTACAGGATCTATCGGAAATTTATTTTCTTAAACTTAGCGTGTAATATTTTTTTGTTTGCTTCCCTTAAAAAAAAAAGCCCCACATGTAAAACGTCAATAAGAAGTGTCAAATTCACAATTATTTATTGAGAGAGAGAGAATCTGCAAAATAAAGCGACAAAGATGTGAGAAATATCAGTTTCCACGATGATACATGATAGAAACTTGTAATAGGTCACGTGTATCGTACACAAAATGTTTTTATTGAAAAAGGGCATTGCCCGTCATTTATACCTTAAAGTTCACCATATTCTAAACAAAACACAGGTTACGTTCCACTATCCAAACAACCATAATTGCATGAACAAGAAAGTAACCCAAGTTGCTTGCGTGTTTGAGATGGGGAGGGAGCTACTGCAATGCAGTTGCAGTAACATTATTGTCTGGCAAGCGAGAAAGTCGCAGACTTAGAGTTGGACTGGAAGCGTCATGATCGATGAGACGTGTTAACGTCAACACAACAAGCGTGCTTTTGTTAAAAAACAGAACACCTACTGTTCTGTTACCCTTTATTGTAATAAAATCTGACGATTGATTGCGATCCAACTTCTGGGGATTTGGATTTGGCGTAAGCAACTACACTCAGAGAATTATTTCAAATGTCTTGAGTCAGCATTATGTATAGTTCTCTTCCCAACTTAGCCTTTGAAGGCCAAGTTATTTGTCATTGCATTATTAATATATGAATTCCAGATTAGTTGACCGGAGTTGCTCAACTTAAATAGTAATGTTAATAACCTGACCCAGTCCAATCTAAGTTGGTTTAACAATTTTTTTGAAATAATGTCGTTTTGTTTAAAACGATGTTGATATAAGTTTTTTTTTAAAATAATAACAGGCTAACTGTTCATTCTACCGTGACCCCTCAGTTAATCTAATTTGACCCAATTCGACTCAGCCTATTAACACGCCTATTTTGCAAACCAAGCAAGCGTAAACATGAACACATACATACACAGTGAACCAACACGCCACAGCAATCATTCCAACTCCACATCTTCCAAGCACTCTTATCCCACACGCCTCTTGCAAGTTGCATTGGAAGGAGTTTCAGACAACTGCAAAAGTTTGATGGATAATGTCTGATCGACCAGGAAAAAGGAAAGACTATTTCAATCGCATGTATTCGCGAATAAGGCTCAGCTCAACCGTACCCAACATTGTATTTGGATGTACGGGGACTGAGATGAGAAACCAATGGCTTCACAAAATATCTTCGCCCACGTGGATATGTGTGACTGGATTGTAATGGAGAGGCATGCTTACTTTATGGGTACGTGTGACCCTTTCCTCACCTGTTGGACAAAAGCAACGGACCTTTACCATTATTGGTAATCGATCCAAGCCATGCATTATTTAGTGAAATTGCTTATTATCATCCAAAATACGAATAAATATAATTCTCACTTGATGATTTTTTTTCTATATTCTACGACATTGATGATATTAATTACCTAACAATATATATATTTCAAGATTATTGAATCTATGTTTTATTAATTGTAATTTCTAATTTTGGTTTATTGATTTTAGTTTTTATTTTTTAAAAAAATAAAAATTATTAATATCAATATTATTACATTTTTAAAACAAAATAGAAATAAATTAAATTTATAAATTAATTAAGTAAATAATTTTATTTTAATCTATTATAAAATATCTGTTAGAAAATATATTAATACAAACCCATTATATTTTTATTTAAAATATATTAATTAAATAATTATTTTATTTGAAGATATTTATTTCATTTTTTCAATAATTTAAGTAAATTATAAAATTAAATAAATTGAATAATTAGATAATATTAATCATAATTATCATTAGTAATTAATATTAAATAATTACATAGTATATATTTAGTTTATGGTAACAGATATAATAATAAAAAGAAAATAAAAAATAAAACTTAACTTTTATTATTTTAATAAGTTATAAAAATAGGAAGAAATTAAAAACCAAAAACATCATTCAAAACATAATTTTGTCGAGTTTGAAAACAAAAGTTAAAAATTAAAAACTATAGTATAATCAAACAGACCATAAATATTAAGGTTATTATTTTCAAAAAAAATTTATTAAGGTTAATTATATTGAATCAATATCATTTGACCGTCTTTTATTTTAATTTTTATATTTCAAAAACTACCATTTATCTTTTTTGGTAGTTATCATGCAATTCCTTTCATCATATTTCGTTAGTTTTTCGACCCTTCGTAGGTTCAAAACGATTTCATATGAAAACTTTAAAATTTTAATAATACGTAATTTTGGATTAAAAAAAGATGATAAGAAACTAATACAATGTAACAGAGGAATTGTATCACAACCAAACAATATCATGAAACATTAGTATTAAAATGAAAATATGTCAAATTACACGAGATCTTAATGTGATTGATTGATATTTTTATGTTATATCAATATTGAATTAACCACAAGGATAGTAAGCATTAGTAATTACCTTTTTTTATTTTCTAGCCTACGAATTGAATGTTTGATTTTTAATAAAAAATAAAGTCTAAACAAATAAACTAAAATTGAAAACAATAATGAACATAAAAGACAATGGAAATTATTTAGAAAAATAAATATCAAAGATTAGTATATAGGGGATGAATCCCCCTAAAAATCGTTAAATAATTAACCTTTTGTTAGGCAATTATTTCATTGATTATTAGACCATGAAAATTCCTATCGTATATTGGTAACTTTCTCGAGACTACTAACAACTAATTCATCGATTGATTAATAGAAATCTTTCTAGTTAAAACTCTTAGGATTGCATTGTTGACTTATAAATTCTGTTATTAAGTTCGATCCTAATCCAGAAGATTTATGTCAACCTATCTTTAGATTTACAATAAACTCCTATACAATCAATTCCTATCAATTATGATAAATCTATTCATATAAAGGATTCTTAATGTCAAAGTATATGAAATCAAATCATGCACTAATATTTCAAATATATTAGAACAAGAATAAAACACATAATTGAATCACATTAAATCAATTAAAATAATTCCATTGAATAAAAGATTAAAACATATTATATTACAAACTAAGGTTCATCACACCTAAACACTAAAAATGTTAAAAAAACAAAATCAAATATAAACATGCAGAAAAACTAATAGAAAATAAAGAGTTCATAATTTTCTATTGAATCTTGTTGCAAGTTTGGATTTGATGTAACCTTCTATCGGATCTCTTTCGATGTTAACTTTGTGTTTTCATAATCTCTAGTTCAAAATCGTCACCTCTGTGAGTTTCTTATGTCTGAAATCTACTACAAAAGTCAACTCTCTCCTATTTGCCTTCATTCACGTCCTTTTATAGTGAATGAAAATTGTCTTCATTCACGTCACTTATACGGCCGTGTAGGTGATTGTGTAGTTCTAAAAATCCCTAAAATCATGACTTTACACATTTTTAAAGACTTACATAGCTACATACACGCACGCTCATGCATCTCTAAGTTGCTTTAAATCTTTGTTTTATGTCACGACTTTATCTAAATTTGCCTCCTTTTGGTTTATGAAGACAATTTTCACCTATGAATGCACTTGGAGAGAGCACTTGGAGAGAATTAAGTACCAAATATATGATAAAACTATAAATTATCAAGTAAAATACATCAATTATGAGTGTGTAATTATATTCAAATATGCATGTAACATCCTCTCACCTATGGGAAGGGTAATTTGGTAATTTGGCATGAGTTAGGAGTGTTTAATATTGCATTGACATGTGGAGTATTGTAGTGATTACACGTAGCGCTCCATTATCATAGGATATGTATCGGAATGACCTACGGGCGTTTCGGTGTGTACCCTACGATAATGGAGTGTTACAATGCATCTATCATTAATCATGATCTAAAGTACATTAAAAAGTGAATTACGTCAAAACTATTTTTCTTCTTATAGTATGCTTGTGATGATAATTATATTTCCCTCAAAATAGTAACTTGTGCAGAAATTTTGATGGACTTTTTGCTTAGAACATAATATATAACTAATTAATATTTATTATAAAATATATAATTATTTTTAGTTGTAGTTTATTAATTAGTCATTATTAAATTCTTTGTTTTATTTAATTAAGTTATAGTTTACTTAAATATAAAGATTAAAGTGTGTTAATATATTTGGGTAATTGTTTGTAAATGTGGATTATTACATGTATGGGGTCAAATTCTAATATGATTAAAAAAAAAGCCTTGAAGATGATATTTCTTTTTAAAATAGGAATTTAAAAGATTATATTTTCTTTATGACATTAGGAATTTGAATTGAAATATGTCTTAATTTAAATATGTATATTTGTTACACTTATAATTAAAATTTTTATCACGTTTCAATGTTTACCGTATATAAAGGGATGCTTTTAAGATGTTTTATTATCAATTTCGGTCACTACATGATTACCTACAATTCTAACATCTAATATTTCTTCATTTTAGTTGAAGGCTCAAAACTTGACTTAAAATTCACATTTATACATTGTTTTGCAGTTGAAATTGTAATCAAATTCACGCGTTGAACAATACACAAATTGATTAGATTTATAGAGAACCCATTTTGATTTTAAATACGTTAAAAAATCTTCAACTTTGGTGATAACGTAATATCTTCAACTGCCCTAGCTTCATAATTTGAAGAAATAACTTGGCATAAAAGAACAGCTAGCAAAAGGAGGTTAATCGAGTAAATTTAGAATTAAAAAGTTAAATCTCTTGATCCTAAACATAGCAAGTTAGAATCCCGATGTCTGAGCCAACGAGCATAACTTTATCATAGTCTAGTGCTTGCCAAGGTTAAAAAAGAAACCCCTGATCTGAGTCCTGATTGGGATTGAGCAATGGCATTAGCAAATGTTTTGATGGCAAAGTATATAATCATTAGAGACCATCATTGAACTACTTTGGTAGGACAGAATCCTGGACCCACCCATCCAAACACTCAGTAGTCAGTACTACTACTGCTACTGAGGTTCAAAAAAAAATGAAAATTCAAAATAAAAGATAATAATATGGCACACATTTCAAAGCAACAAAAAATATCCCTTCGGAATTGAATTTCAACCTCATGTGGGTATGAAATTCAGTGGTGCTCTTGAATTGTCCAGCTGGAACCTAAATCCTTCTTATCTCTTCGTTCCATTTATAATGATCCACTGTATTTTACTTTAGTAAATCTACAGAATTAAAAATTTTCTATTCACAATGTAATCGAAAGACCACAAGATTACTCAGTTAAAACGACACGGAATTTCAGCTTATAACTATCACGGGAAAATAGCAGGTGGAGTAGTTGAGGAATGACAAGAGTAAGTGAGTGGTCTTTTATACTAGTGAGGAAGGAAAAGACGGGACCTTTATTTTTTAAGCTTGTACCGCCGAGACAACTGGACACTGCAGTGAAACAGCTGGATTCATAAACGTGGAAGGAAGGGATTGGCCAATATCGGAACTCTGAATAAGGACATGTCCTTGTGTGGTGCTTCCTATTAAGTGCCCTTTACAAAGTGGGCATCACCAGCTTTAAGACAGCTAAGTGGGGCAACAGTAACAACGGCTACATTTTTTAATTTTCTGTCCTGAGATATCCCATGTGGCAGATGATGTGGCCTGATAACGTGATTACGTGGAACGAAGATATTAAATGAAATCGAGGGTCCTTGGTCCTTTCCTCTCTACTCTTGTGGAGGAAGCCAAGCAACACTCGGCTATAAAACGTCCCATCCTTCTTAGTTTCACTCGTCTCTGTGAAGCATTTCAGAGTAGAGCCTCTGTTCTCTCCTCCATCTCTTTCTCTGTTTCTGTCTCGTTCTAGTATATCGACAATGTCTGCCCTTGTGGGATTGTTTGTGGGTCTTTCTTTGGTGGGGTTGGTTAGCTCAGCCAAGTTTGATGAGCTTTTCCAGCCTAGTTGGGCTCTAGATCATTTCACACACGAAGGGGAGCTCCTCTGGCTCAAGCTTGATAACTATTCCGGTAAAGAAACACATATGGAGTTTGAAACTTTACTCTGGCCCCTCTCCACTTCATAGCTTTTGCATGTACTATGCATATTCAGTTGGTTACTTTGGATTGTTATGACAAAGCTGAAATGCAGCATTGGTTTCTATGTTCATACAGAGTAGAGTAGATAATACCATGCTCATGTTGGCTGATTTGTTCTTTTATTTTTAATCCTAATTCAGGAGCTGGATTTCAATCTAAAAGCAAGTATTTGTTTGGGAAAGTAACTGTTCAAATTAAGCTTGTGGAGGGTGATTCTGCTGGAACTGTTACTGCTTTCTATGTAAGTGCATCCCTTGAGATATCCTGTTTTGTATTATTGAGGTAGAAATGATTACAGCTTAGCTGGATATATTGATGACATGGGTCCCCTTTCATCATGGCTATGCTAGTGTACTGTTGCTGATACTTACCTGACCATTTAAATCTGTGGATCAAAACACAATAGTTTTTTCTTCTCGCTCCTTTCACTGCATGGGAACCAGCATGGGTTGTGATGCATGTCACAATCTTAATGTCAAAATCCTTTCTGATTTTACATTCTGATAACGATGTTTGTGATTTTATTTGGTTTATACAGATGTCATCAGATGGCCCAACCCACAATGAATTCGACTTCGAGTTCTTGGGTAACACTACGGGTGAACCATACTTGGTGCAAACCAATGTGTATGTTAATGGTGTAGGCAACAGAGAACAAAGATTGAACCTGTGGTTTGATCCCACCAAGGACTTCCACTCCTATTCCTTTCTTTGGAACCAACGCCAAGTTGTGTAAGCGTCATCGTCACTTGCTTTTCTTTATGTGCGTAAAATACATTTTCACATCATCTCCAACTTTGTCGGATACACATACGGGCTATGTTTGCACATGATTCTAAATGCTCAACCTTATCACGTTCGTATGTATGGTCCTGGTCCCTAAGTAACCCTAGTACCCAGAATAAAGGACGGTGGACACTGGATGATGCGATACGGTCCCAAGCAATGTCTTGTAGAGATGCCGACAAATTTGTATTATGATGGTAACTTGACGTATAGCTGTCCGTACAAAGACAAGCATCAAATGTTGCTAATATGGTAGCTTTACAATGTTCCCGCATTTCTGTGGTGTCTGTTAGTTTGTGCAATGAAAATTAACTATGATAGATGATCTGGCTTTAGGATTATTTGTATCGTATCTCTTTGTTTTTATAATTTCTCTAAAGAAGGAAAGGGATTATGAGAACTAAATATGAGTTGGTTTTCTGTTCAGGTTTTTGGTGGATGAGACCCCGATTAGATTGCACACAAACATGGAAAACAAAGGAATTCCTTATCCAAAGAACCAACCAATGGGAGTTTACAGCTCAATATGGAACGCAGACGACTGGGCCACACAAGGTGGTCGTGTCAAAACAGATTGGAGTCACGCACCATTTGTTGCGTCGTACAAGGGTTTTGAGATCGCAGCTTGCGAGTGCCCAGCATCAGTTACATCAGCTGATAGCGCTAAGAACTGCAGCAGCAATGGTGAGAGGAGGTACTGGTGGGATGAGCCCACTTTGTCTGATCTCAGCTTGCACCAGAGCCATCAACTCTTGTGGGTTAAGGCTAACCACATGGTCTACGACTACTGCACCGACACAGCTCGGTTCCCAGTCACTCCTGTTGAGTGTCTGCACCACCACCACTAGTCATGGCAGATTCATGATTCTGGGCCAACTGGGTTCTTGTGTTTAGTGTGTTGTTTGTAAAAATGGAAGACTGAGAGTTATATAAAACATGTACTCCATGTTTCATTTTGTTGATTTACTCTCAGATTGTATGATAGTGTTATCATAGATTTACCAATGTCATTTGTTTTCTACCTTTTTCCTGCTGCAAAAGTCATACCAGAGGTATAATAAATCTTTTAGAAGTTTTTAGTAGCGGTAAAAATTAAATTGATGAACACTGAACTTTTGCCCTGACAAGTTATTTTCCCGTCACGGCAACACCTGAAGCTCCCATAACTGCAGCACTAATTCGTCAAGCTTGTTTTTGAAAAGATTCAACGAAATCAAGTTTTTTAGTTGACCAATAACTGCAATCAAGACAGCAACAACACTGGATAAACCAAAACCATCCGTGCTTAAAAATCTCAAATCCCAGAGAAGATACAAGCTCAGACAAACAAGAAAATGAAGTCATGCTCTTGGTGGGCGGCCTTTTTATAAGTATTGGAACCCAAGAATCAACCTAATTGCCGGAGATGCCATTCAATACGTCACTTTGAACAGAAAGTTGAAAAACTCCTCCCGGGCTAGGGGACACCATGCCTTTGGCATTGACCATGTCATCAGCTAGTGTTTCTGGACTGAAATTGAAGGACGGGACTTGGTTCTCACCTTCTGGAGCATCCCCGTGAACATTCAGAGCAACATGAGAGATAGATCACAAGAGAATGTTCTGGTTGTCAATAACTCTACTAAATGACAAACTTATGGATCTCAAAGCCATATGCCATCTTTCATGAGCGTGGGAAGACACGTCGGACAATAAAATAAATCATGTGATATATGAGCGTGGGAAGATATGTCGGACAATAAATCATGTGATACAAGCCCTTTTGTTCTCCAAAAAAAAAAAAAATCCAAAATATTTGATATTTTGTTAATTTTTATTTCGTTAACATGACAATTTTAGGATATAAAAAGGTAATTTGAGATCACAAACCGTAACAATACATGTCAAATAACTTCTTGATGCATCATATTTATAAATAATTGTTTATAATAAAAGTTTTTATTAAATAATAATATTAATTAATAAATATAAATAAACATGAATTAATATAATGTTTGTAGTCCATTAATTCATCTTTATTTTTTAAAATTTATGAGAAAAAGATCCATTCTTTTGGGATATTTTATGCTGCGAGGGATGTGTTTTAGCTAGCATTATATATGAATAACAGATTTTATATCTAAGTTATTTGATGATTAGGATGAAGACTAAGTATTTTAGGGGGTGTTTGGTTAATGGGTTTGAGAAGAGATTAATAGGTAAGGAATGAAAAGTGCAGTGGTTAGTTATTGATTATCATTATAGGAGTAATAGTTTGATATCTCACTTTTGGGGAATCCTCCATACCCTTCATTTAGTAGATGAATGAAACTCATTTCTTAGTAGTGACTCTTTTTAAAAAAAAATTTAATACTAATTAATTAAATACAATTAATTAATTAAAATAATATAATTAATTCCTCACTATATTCATTCTCATTCCTATTACGATTTTCCCATATGAACCAACCGCCCCATAATGTTTTTTTACTCACTGTAAAGGATCCTGATCCACGCTTGTTAACTTAGTTGGAATTAGGTTCTTGGAAGAGTAAACCGATTTAGGTTTTAGATACCATATTTAGTTATATATGAATTGTTTTTCATCAGAAACATCGATTTATTTGATCAATATGTTTTGTTTTATCCTTTTCATTTTCAAACTAGAGAAGGAAAGAAATATTATTTTGTTTTGTCTTATGTTATTGCTTGCTCATATCTCCAGTTCCTACTTCAAACTTTCGCTTTATATTTCATTTTGTTATGCTTGTCTAGTATAGCTTGTGTTGGGTATCAGGGTATGAGTATAGAGTAAGTGTTAGTCCTTCAATTAGGTTTGATTCTAAGAGGAGAGAAGATATTGACAGATTGCGGATATACTCTTGCAACATCGAGATCCTTATAGGGAAGACCTTGAAACTAGTGAAGATTTTAAACAAATATAAGATTCATATAACATGCATCCAGGTAACAAAGTGGATGGGGGCTAAAGTAAAAGAGATAATGAGTTCAAACTTTAGTATTTAGGGTGTTTGAGGCAACATAATGGAGTAGGTTTCTTAGATATCAAGAAATTCATACTGTAAAGCCCCAACATATACCTTGGAAGTATTATAACATGTCTAGGGTGTATTAAAAAGTGAACATAACAAATTGAGTGCATCTAAGCTCCATTCAAATTCTTTTATCACTTAATCAATTAGGAGGCTATGAGGACGAAATCTTAAATGGTATAATTATAGATAAGGAAAGATATAAGGCATTTAAATGCAATAGAAAGCTACAAGTTGTGAAAAGTAAGCTAAAGAATATCAATATTAAGTACTTTGGAGCTCTAAAGATAATCCTCTTAAATTGAATAAAAACCAACCTTAGCTTGTTACATTCAAGATTAAAAGCTCACAAGTCCCTATTAGAGTAGAAATTAAGTGCTAATGGCTTAAATAGGGAGATATGAATTGTAAATGCTTCCATAATTCCATTCTTACCAAAAGTATTGTAAAAAAATAGGATCTTCAAATATTCTAATAGGCTCACAATCTAGAAGCAGAATGATAAAAAAGTTATGGCTAACAACTACTTAAAAAGCAACCTACGTAATCCTACTAACACTTATTCTTCTTTGTTAGTTTTTAAGTACTTCATTAGTCCTTCTCTTTTATAAGAATAAATTAATATGCTCAACAATGTCTGTCACTAACTATAAGAGTGAAAGGGCCCTATTTAATATGAATCCTATAAGAATTTTAGAAATTATAGGCTCAATGTATTGTCTATGCATTAGCTTTCATAACTTTTGGCACCTATTAATTAATCAAGTTACAAAGGCAATACAATGATGTCCTCTATAAGAACATTTCAAACCTTTTGACCTCTATATTGAAAGCAATTCTAAAGCACATTAGTAATCCCATCTAAGGTGTATTCATATAAGGTAGATATATTTAAACAATGTTTTACTTGCATTAGAATTATTAAAGAACTACCATAAGAAAAAATTAATGAGGAGTTGCTCTATAAAAATTGACTTTCACAAAGCTTTTGATTTTATAAGTTAGAAGTTCATACCTGATGTTTTCGAAGCTTTTGGGTTTCCTAACAAATTTACCAGATGGTTAGAGAAGTACTTCACAAAAACTTTATAAAGTGGCTTGGTCAATGAGGAACCATCTTAAGTATTTAAAGGAGCTAATGGCTTAAAGTAAAAGGAACCCCTATTTCCTTATCTCTTTATTATTTAAATTAAAATGTTAATAAGGCTTATAGCTCATAATACCAATAAGAGAAAGCCATTCAGTTATCATTAATAATGTAAGAAGTTGAAATTAACAAAGTTATCATTTGTTATTGACTTGTCGCTTCTTTGAGATGCTGACACTTAATTTGTCAAAGTAGTTATGCATTTCATGCAATATTTCAATGAACTATTAAGGCTTACAATTTATTACTTAAAAATTAATTTGTTTATTTTAGCTGGTCCATCAAAGTTATGTCAGTAACTCGTTGTTACATCAAGCCCCAAGCTTCAATAAAAGTTAGATGGATTGATGTATGTATGCCCAAAAAAGAGGAAGCTCTTGACATATTCTACATAGGGGATATGAAAAAAGTTTTACTTGTAAAGAGAATTTGGAAGTTATTCATTGATCAAGAATTTATTTAGGTCAACTAGATGCATAATCAATTTCTTAAAAGGGAAAAAATTTGGAATGTAAAAGTTAAACTTGATTAATTTTAGATCAATAATCAAATGTTGAGACACCACCTGCAATGAAATGAGAATGTTGATTGGAAATAAAAAAGGAAGTTTTTAGTTTGACAACTAGAATAATCTTGCCCTTCTTCACCTACTTCTTGAATTTAATTTCCTAAAACATATAATAACAATACTAAATAAGGTCAAAGACATCACATTAGGAAATGAATGGTATTGTAACCATAAGCAATTCTCAACATTATGGATTTTGTACCGACTTATAATTCTAACCCCAATATTCATGACGCCATTAGGGATAAGGTATAGCTCAAGGTGTTTCATATACAAGTCATTTTTAGTGATCTTCAAGAATCTAATATAAGTAGTAACTTGGAGAAGATCAATATAGTTTAATGGAATATACTAAAGCCTCATTTACTCTTTAGTTAGCAATCTTAAATATTTAGGACCACAGATAGAATCAAAGGAACTCACCCAAACAATGTGTTTTCCAAAACTTTGTAAACAGAAACCCAAGACCCTAGACCACCTATTCTTCAAATGCAGTTTCAATTTGAAAAAAAAGGTTATAAAAACCTTCACTCAAAAAGGGGGAGATTATTAGCTCAAGGTTTATGATTAATGATTTTGATGATAACTGTATAATATTTCAAAATTAAAAATAAATATATTTCCTTATATAGGCAATGGTATAATTCTTAAAAGGAAATAAAATCATAGAGTAATTGTTTTCTTTCTTGTAGGAACCTTCCTTATAAACTTACATTTTTATAAATGGTTCCATGACATCTGGAAGGATCTTACTAATTTGAATAATCAACGCTGAAAGTCTTGAAAAACATTTAAATATTGAAGATTTCAGTAGAGATAATATCGAAAATTAAGCAATAGCTAGTTGAAGAAAATGTCTACTTAAAGAATAGTCACTGCATTTGTGAAAGATTCGAGGCTTACGAAATATCTTAGAACATCAATATTCTTGAAAGTTATATCAAACTCTTTATACTTTAGAAAGTGATATCACTATATTAAGAGAAACTATTAAATCCTTCATACATTTCTTGTTGAGAGCTAGTACAGGCTACCAAAATGCTACTACTACTAAAGGTTGAAGAACCTTGAAAAATATACACTTGTGAGCTTGAAGAGGCTCGTCAAATTAGTACTCAGCTTTTATAGTGAAATACTCAAGTTGGATACTTGGGGACTAGATATAGGCTTCATTATTAGCCGAACCAGTATAAATCTAATGTGTTATTTTCTCTCTCTTCCTAATTTTTAAATTTCTACATTATAAGTTTGTATTTTCAAGAGGCTCCTTCAGTTTTACAATAGACTCTTTTTGTTTTTATATCATAAGAGATTTCTTTCAAAAGTTAGCAAGCTTCTACGAACAATAGGCTCCTACTATTTTGGACGTTAGAAAACTCCTTTGGATTAATTGGTCCTTTCTATTTGAACGTTAACATGCTCCTTTGAAATTAACATACTCCTATCTTTTTCAACTTTAACAGGATCCCTTAGAAAGTTTATAGGATCCTTCTATTTATAAATTTATTTTGTTTAAGCAGGATCTTATCGATTTGAAAGTAACTTAAATTTCTTTTTACACACAATTCAACCCCCCTCACCCCCCCTTGCATGTGTTTGCCCTATAATTTGGTATCAAATCTTGGTTTCATATTTATTATGTTTTACATCACATGATAAATCATGGAAAACAACTTGAGAAGCCTTGAAGGACAATTCATCTCAAAGCCTCCTTATTTCAATAGAAACAACTATTCCTATTGGAAAGAGAAAATGACCATTTATCTTCAATCTGTAGATATCAAAATCTAGCAAACTATCAAAGCTAGAGCCACAACTCCTGCTATTGGCATCGTAGAAGTGTGGATTTATGTCGATAGAAGAAATGTACAGCTGAATGCCAAAACAAGAGATCATTTTAACTGTGCACTGCCTCCAGAAGAGTATAAAAAGATATCCTACTATTCTACAGCAAAGGAAATGTGGGACAAACTTCAACTCATCTTTGAAGGAACAAATGCGCTAAAGAAACATAGAATAAGTCTTTTCGTGCATCAATATAAGACTATTTGCATAAAACAGGGACAAACAATAGATGAATTCTTCAGACATTTCAACAACGTCATCACTGCTTTGAAGAACTTAGGTAAGATATATCCCAATGATGAACTCGTAACAAAGATTATAAGATCAATATTAAAAGAATGGAGACCAAAAGTAATAGCTCTGGAAACTGCAAATGATCTCGATACCATCTCACTCAACTGGCTAAGAGGAAACATGATGATCCATGAAGTTGAGCTTAGACGAGATGAAGGATCCTCGTACAAAAGAGAAACGACACTTAAATTAACTGATGAATCAATCGGCGATGAAAGAGACACTAAGTTGTAAATAGATGGAGCTGATGAATTCAATTTCAAGGTCAGGAATATGTCTGCTTTTACAAAAAGAAGCTGATGAAGAAAAGAGAAGGGAACAGAAAAATAAAAAACAATAGGTCCCTACCAAAAGACAGCAGCAACAATAACAATACATAAAACAATCAAATCATATGCTATCACTACAAGAAGCTTAGACACACAAGACTAGAATGTCCCCTTCTTCAAAAGGACAAAACAAAGAACATAAAACCTAGGAAGCAAGCGATGACTACAGCTGGTCAGATGAAGATTTTGAAAACTTCGAAGAAAAAGAGCTAAAAGAAGTCATCAACATTTGCTTCATAGCTGAATCAGGAGACGATGACCTATATTATTTTGACTCTATTATTGAAGTTGATGAATTGAGAAATGCATATCATGAATTGTACGATTAGTACAAAAAAATTGACAGTAAAGTACTTTAAAGAAGTAGAGAAGTCTAAGAACAATGAAGCATCATTGAAAGTAAGATTAAATCATTAGAATCCGTGAATGAAAATTTGACAACCAAGAATATGTCATTTGAGGATGATTAAAAGCAAAAGGGTTATGAAAAGAAGTTCTAGAAGAAAGATTAGCCAAGTTGGAAAGTAATTTGCTTCAGAATGATTATGATAAAGTGAGATAGCAAGAAAAGAAGGTTGTCGCCCTAAAACTTGAGAAAGAGAAATGTGCAGGAAAGATCTTATCTCTAGAAAAAGATCTTACAAAGTTCATTGATGGAAGGAACAACCTTGATGCACTATTTGGTAGTGGTAATGCGTTTTTGATAAAGCTAGAATAGGTTACAATGAAAATAATAATGTTAGGCCATACGAGAACTTCTTTGTTAAATCTAATAGTAGCTATAGTCAACATAGCAAGAACCTAATACATGGTAGAAATTATAGCAATTCTTATTCATTTGTTTTATGCTTTTACTGTGGTAGACATGGTCACATTATTTATTCTTGTAAATTTCATAAAATGGAGAAATTATCCTAAAAGTATGTTTGGAGACTGAAAGGTCAAGCTACAAATCTGAAAGGGCACAAAAATATGGGTACCTAAAATAAGATAATACTTTCTACAGATATGCTTCAAAACGAAGACAAAAGAAAATTAATGGATTATTGATAGTGGCTGATCAAGACACATAACAGGTGAAATATCACATTTCAACTATATTGAAAGAAAAGATGAAGGTAATGTTGTCTTTGTCGACAAAAACAAGGTAAAATTGGTGACTTTAACTCTACCTTTATTGATAATGTTCTTTATGTTGATGGATTGAGATATAACTTGCTGAGTGTAAGTCAATTATATGATAAAGGTTATAGAGTTACTTTCTATACATCTCATTGTGAAATTATTAATAATCTTAACGACAATATTGTGTTTATTGGTCCTAGAAATCATAACATATACTGTGCTCAACTAGAAGATATGTTCACAAAGTGTTAAATGTTTTGTTTCTATAGAAAAAGATTCATTTATCTGGCATAGAATATTTCAACATGCTATTATGAGCATCTTATCAAAATTGTCCAAAAATGAGCTAGTAAGAGGACTACCTGATTTGAAGTTTGAGAATACTCAGGTTTGCGAAGCTTATTTAAAAGGAAAACAAATCAGAAGCAGCTTCTCTCCTAAAAATATTATGTCTACTAACCAACCGCTTGAACTTGTGCACATTGATTTATTTAGTACTACACTCAAAGCTTTAGTGGTAAAGATTACGACTTTGTTATAGTAGATGATTATTTCAGATTTATATAGGTTTATTTTCTATCAAATAAGGATGATACCTTTGAAGTCCTTGAGAAGTTTTGTAGAAAAATTTAAACTGAAGAAGGATACTGCATCACATCTATTCAGAGCAATCATGGAGGAGAATTTGACAATAGAAAATTTGAAGAGTTCTATGACGAAAATGGTATAACTCACAATTTTTGGGCCTAAAGACTCCTCAATAAATTGGAGTTGTTGAAAGAAAGAACAAGATTCTTGTTGATATGGCAGAACAATGCTATACGAAAGTGGTCTACCTCATGGTTACTGGGCAGAAGCTGTGTCAACTGCTTGTTACATATTTAACTGATGCCTTATAAGACCTGTTCTGAAAAGACCCCCTATGAGTTGTGGATAGGAAGAAAACCAAATGTTGTCTACTTTTGAGCATTTGGTTGTAAATCTTTTGTTCTAAATAATGGGAAAGATAACCTTGGAAAGTTCAATGCGAGATCAAATGAAGCTATCTTTTTGAGTTCCAGTACCGCCAGTAAAGGATTTAGAGTTTACAAAAAAAGAACAAAGAAGATAGAAGAATCAATAGACGTAGTGTTTGATGAAACACTATCTTCGACAACAACAGTTGATTCAGATGATGAAGAGCATCCCTTAATTCCTAAAAATACATCGACTACACCTACAGTACCCATAGAATCACAAGATCAAGAAGGTCCCTCTGAAGCTAGGACGGAGCAGACTCCTTCCTCTCAGCGGGAGCCTATGCAAAGCAGAACATCAAGAGAATGGAGATCTCAAGATGCACATCAATACATTGACCCTTATGAAAGTGTAAGAACCATATCATCCTTCAAAAACAACTTTGTTGCCCTCATCTCACAATTAGAACTAAAGACCATTGAAGGGGCTCTTACTGATGAAAATTGGGTTTTAACAATGAAAGATGAATTGAATCAGTTTGACAAAAACAAAGTTAAGAATCTAGCACCTCGTCCACAAAACAAGTTAGATATTGGAACTCGTTGGGTATTTCGAAACAAACTAGATGAAAATGGTAAGGTGGTAAGAAACAAACCTAAACTTGTAGCTCAAGGTTATAATTAACAAGAAAGTATTGATTTTGATGAAGCTTATGCACCTATTGTAAGACTGGAATCGATTAGAATTTTACTTGCCTTCGCTTATCATAGAAACTTCAAATTGTTCTAAATGGATGTCAAAAACTGCTTCTCAAATGGGTATATTAATAAAGAAGTGTTTGTTAATCAAACTCCAAGCTTTGAAGATGAAACGACTAAAGCCTTGTATGGTCTAAAATAGCTCCCTCGGGCATAGTATGAGAAGTTAAATAACTTTCTGCTTGAGAATAACTTTGAGAGAGGAAAGGTAGAGAAAACCTTATTTATTAAGAAAAAGGAGAATGATTTACTCATAGTGCAAATATATGTTGATGATATAATATTTGGTGCTACTAATCAATCTTTCTGTGAAGAATTTTTAGCATTAGTGTAAGGGGAGTTTGAAATGAGCATGATCAGATAATTATCTTTCTTTCTCGAACTACAAATCAAACAAATAGAAAAAGGTATCTTTATTAGCCAAGACAAATACACAAAGGAACTTATCAAGAAGTACCACTTCGAAAATGTCAATCCTATGGGTATTTCTATGTACGCTAGAACTAAACTTGATCAGGATGAAGAAGGCAAGGCTACAGATGAGACAAACTATAGAGTAATGATTGGGTCACTACTATATCTTATGAGCTCAAGACCATTTATTATGCTTAGTATGTGCCTTTGCGCATCTTTTTAGTCAAATCAAAAGAAAGCCACCTTTAAGTAGTCAAAAGGTTCTTTCTATATCTTCATAGAACTATGGACTTTGGATTATGGTATCCAAAAACTAATTCTTTTAACATAGTTAGCTATTGTGATGCAGATTATGCAGGTGATAAAGTTGATAGGAAAAGCACAAGTGGTTACTATCAATTTCTTAGAGTAAGCCTAGTTTCTTAGTCTTGCAAGGAACAAAATTGCACAACGCTTTCAACAACTGAAGCAAAATACATAACAACAGCCAGCTATTGTGCTTAAATATTATGGACGAAGCATCAACTCCAAGATTTCTATCTGAACTTATTCATATTCCTATATTATGTGATAATACTAGTGCAATAAATCTTTCAAAAAATCCTGTGCATCATTCTAGTACTAAGTATATAGAAATCAATCATCACTTTTTTAGAGATCATGTTTTAGAAGAAACCATTGATCGTTTACATGTTAATATTGAAAATCAAGTATCTGATATTTTCACTAAGCTACACTCTAAAGATAGATTTTGTGTGTTAAGAAAAGAATTTGGTATATGCAGACTATCTGATATTATTTCTATATAATGCTTTTATGTTACTTCTTTTTAGCAAGCTCCTTTTAGTCTGAACCTTTAGTAGGCTCCTTCTAGTTTAGAAGGGCCCTCATTTTTTATAGAAGCATCCTCTCACTCTAACAGAATAGGGTACATATGTCCTAACAATGAAGCTTTTCATGGCATCATTTTAGCTTCTTGACATACATATTTTACTTAGGAAAATTTCTGAATCTCTTCAATAACTAAGTTGCAATTCTTGCCTGGACTATTCTTACATACTTAAGATATTATTTGTTGGCGTAGATATCTTCCCTCTATTTTTGATAATGACAAAGTGGGAGAATAGTTAAATGTATACTATTTGCATGCAACTTACTATGAATATGTGATATATTTTCAATATTGCCTTGATGATGAATTTGATATTGTTGATATATTCTACTGAAATGTTCTTAGAAGACAATCTCATTCTAATCATTGCTGCGAGTAAAGTTTACAGATATCTTTCGAAATCCTTTATTGTTATTTTAATTTTGAAAATATATCTATTTTTGTCATCATAAAAATGGAGAAATTGTTAGCTCAAGGTTTATGAATAACGATTTTGATGATAACTGTATAATATTTAAAAATTCAAACTGAATTTGTTTCCTTATATAGGCAACGGTATAATTCTTGAAAGAACCTTCCTTATAAACTTACATTTTTATAAATGACTCTGAAAGTCTTGATAGATCGTCTGAATATCGAAGATTTCAGTAGAGATAATATCAAAGATTAAGCAATAGCTAGTTGAAGAAAATGTCTACTGCAGGAAGAGCTACTGCATTTGTGAAAGATACGAGACTTGCAAAATATCTTATAACATCAATATTCTTGAAAGTTATATCAAATTCTTTATGCTTTAGAAAGTGATATCACTTTATTAAGAGAGACTGTTAAATCCTTTATACACTTCTTGTTGAGAGCCTATAGAAGCTAGCAAATACTCTATTGTGGAAGGTTGAAGAACTTTAAAAAATATACACTTGTGAGCTTGAAGAGGCTCGTCAAATTACTACTTGGTTTTTATAGTGAAATACTTAAGTTGGATATTTGAAGATTGGATGTAGGCTTCGTTATATGCCGAACAAGTATAAATCTACTGTGTCATTTTCTCTACCTCCTTAACTTTTAAATTTTTGCGTTATAAGTTTGTATTTTCAAGAGTCTCCTTCAGTTTTACAATAGACTTCTTCTGTTTTTATATCACAAGAGATTTCTTTCAAAAGTCAACAAGCTTCTGTCGAATAACAGGCTCCTATCATTTTGAATGTTAGAGGACTCTTTTTGATTAATTGGCTCTTTCTATTTAACGTTAATAGGCTGCCTTTAAATTAACAAACTCCTCTCTTTTACAACTTTAACAGAATCCTTTCGAAAGTATATATGACCCTTCTATTTATAAATTTATTTTGTTCAAGCAGGATCTTATCAATTTGAAAGTAACTTAAATTTCTTTTCATATACAATTCATCCCTCTTTTGCATATGTTTGCCTTATCAGAAGTTTAAGACAGCTCAAATCACTTAATAAAAAAATACTAAAAATGTTACTAAAAGCTTTTTAACGCCAAAAAAAGGGAAGGACCTATCCAAAATAATTTAATTATTTTAAGAATAGTAAGGCTTCAGTTTTAACAAATATAAGGTGTAAACACAATCAATTTTAGTATCAAAGAAAGCAAACTTAAAATTGACAAAGAGGAATGAAGTATAGATTCACATACACAACACAATGTCAATAATAACTTTCACTGTGGAGCTTGAAACAAACAACTCGAATGCCCAAAATGTATTTTGATGTCTTCAGTATTTGTAGTCCAAAAAATCAAGTTGATTCGACTATTTATGTGTATGGACATTCTCTAACCTTTATGAGGACAAAATTTAACTCACTAATTAATATATAATTTATGAGTTCAAATGATTATTAATAATCACGAGTTTTTATCCAAGTAGGAAAGGATCAAAACCAAATGAAAAAAATGTTTATTACAATATCATGTTATTTATTACAATGTTATTTTATTTTTATATTTTTATTTTATTACAATATCATTTTATTTATTAAATATGTTTTAAATTATTATTGAAAGTGCATTGGATTACTTTTAGCATTAGTTAAAATTGGTGAAAATGTAAGTATTAAATATTATAGAAAAGTACATGTTTAATATAATTAAATGATTTCATTACTTTATTGACATATAATATTATAAAATAATAATTTTATCAGTACCTAATTTTTATCAATGATTCATTTACCAAAGTGTTAATGGTTCAACGCATTTACGAAGTAATGCTTACAAGCAAGGTGCTGGTCTTGAAGATGATAACGGATGGTACAACGGGGAAAAGAGCCACCGAAAATAAGTCTCATGATTACTGGTACATTTGGTTTTGAGGTAAAGTTGACTCGAATCCTTTTGTTGATGTAAAATGTTGGAAGTAATCAACGCATTTACTTGGGTCCAGTGAGTTCATTTTATGTTTATCTCTTCTTATGTCATCATTCAGATTCTTCGCTGGAAATCATGTCAATCACTGTCTAGTCCCTTTCATGCCAGATGAACCTGTAAGTGTGTTACTATGGGAATTTGGTGTAGCCATTCTCTTGTTAGGAAGATATATGGCTTTTTCGTTTGTGAGTGAAGATTCTGGCTCGTCCGATATCCGATGTTATGAATGAATAGTATGCTAGCACAAGAACCCAAGAAGACACAAAATTTTCAACCCAACCAACAGGTTTCATTTCTTATTAATATTATTCAACAGTTAATTACTTTCTTCTTTTAGATGAATTTGCATTATTGATTTGTCCAAGGATAAATAATCACCTAAATGCTTTATGAAAAGTACATATACATAAATAAAAAGAGGATAAAACTACAACCATCAATCAATGACTGTAGTTAGTGTTAATAGCTTATCAGAAGTGGAATAAAGTCTATTCTGTAGATTTGAAGGAACGTCAGGTGGCCTTGCATTAACTACAACTCTAAAGCAACCGATGGAACACTTCAACTTTTAATAAATAATTTTGATCATCTCGGTTACTAATAAAGAAGGAGCTATTGTGGATACTCATTATTCCTTCTACAAGTAAAAGCATGGAGTGGATGACACACCGTCCTTTCCATTATCATCTAAGATGTCAAATAACTCGGAAAAAGTGAAGTGATGGATTCATGGATATCTGATCTGCATCTGCCTTAAAATTGTGGGCCTATCTTAATTCAATTGATGGGTGGGCAAAACAAAAAGTTAAAGTCAATTATAGAGACTAAAGTCTCTATCACACATGTATTGTACATATAAATAATATATAAGCTCATATTAGACACATGCATGCAAGTCGAGAAAAGTTAAAATAGACACTAATTTACTTTAAGCCATCTATTCATGTCGAGATACCATAATAAATTCACCGCCACGGATTTATCCTATTGTCCGTCTTTCCACCAAAGCAAAAAGTTTAGTGATAAAGAGACACCGTAGAGCAAAAGAGTTGAAAATGCCCAAACAATTGAATTAGGCTCAAGCTTTTTTCTTTCTAAGAAATATGAGATCGTAGAATGGTTCCATTGAATACTTTACTAAAGTAGCTTGGTATAGTCATTAGCTGCCTCAAATTTACAAACAATGAATTATATGATTTATGATTCCAAATTAAGGTGATTTGTTCTTATATAATTGTTGATAGGTTAAAAAGAATTAAGTCTATTTGGCCCAAAAGTGAAAAGGTCAAAATACTAGAAGTCTTAAAAATCATTTGACTAGAGAATTTGTGGATATGATACAATTAAGAAGTCTTAGATTCAAGACGTCTAGATAGTTGATACATAATTTTCTTGTGCTTTAAAAACAATAATGCATATAGGCAGTTAGTCAGGATATGACCACGATGAGATGTATTCAAGTTTAGTAGTTATAGGAAAATTACTTGAAGTTGTTGAAGTTAGGAGAGTAATGCATGGTAGTCACTTAGCTAGAACTTGGTCATGATGGGAATTGAGTTAAAAGTTGAGTAGTTATAGAAAAATTACTTGAGGTAGTTAAAGTTGAGTGGATTATATAAATTCACCAGTATGACATCACGAAAAAGACCTCCAAATTGATGCATAAATATCCACATAGACAATTAAACCACTCTAACAAAAGTAACTCATTATTATTTCAAATTTCCTTTGCACTGTGTACTCATCCCTATTATTATCTAAAATTTTCTTTGTAGCTTGAAGTTTTCCTTTGCCTAAACCAAATCATCTTTTTGGTTCAAATCTTATTTAAATACTTTTTAGTATTTTGACAATTTAGAATTTTATTTTTTAAGTTTTCCAAAGCCCATATATTGTCGATAAGAAGTTAGGTACAAATTCTGAGAGAATTCTTCCCGAACATACTCGAATTCCAGGATAATTGTATGAGTAACCAACAATTTGATTAAGAATTTAAATGCCTCATCATTGTTACGAGAAATTCTCCTTCTATAACAAGGCAAATCTCTAAAGGTCACGAGGCATCCTTCACCAAATGCGATAGAAGTTGACGAGTGTAGTCATCCTTTATCTTCTCCTTTTATAGATGAAAGGTAAGTTCCTCCTTTCAAAGTAGAGGACACTCCTACTGCCCCTATGCACATTAAATTTTGGAAATGGTCTATAGGTAGTTAGTCTCCAAGCTTTTGAGATAAGGATTTGGTTTGAAAGCGAAGCTAATTGACCATATTACAATTTAGGGGGCAACCTTATAACTATAAATCACAATCATGTTATTGCCCCTCTATAAGTTGGACTGTAAGTTCATATGGAAGTTATTAGAGAAGCTGCTCAAGAATTGTATGGGCCTAGTTTAAAGGACCTTATTTCTCTAAAATTCTATAACCCTTATCCAGAGCATATTTACTATGAGAATCTTTATCCCTATGGTAATAGAATTTATGAATTTTATTTATTTTCTTATGAAGATGGTCGATCAACCATTGAAAACATTGCTAATTCACCATTTAGAGTAGAGAATTGGCTAAGTATGAAATATTTAATAATTTCAAGCTTAAAATGTTCCTAAATTCATTAGCAAGCACGACCTTCTTCTAGCATGCTTTACTTCCTGGGAATTCTATCCTTTCATGGGCTCAAAGGGAGAGATTGTTTCACACTCAAATTTTTAAACCTAAAACTGAAGTCACTGTAGTTGAATTTCCTAGAGTTATTAAGAAAGGTGACAAAGATTATAGACATGTTCATCACTTTATTTAAGAAGATCAGAGATTGATGTTAGACCTCACTCCCAGAGAGCAAGTATATTAGTTCAAAGGTGTCTTGATATTTAACTTCAAAATGATTTCAAGGTATGAAATTTCATGATTTCTATGAAATGATAGTAAAAGTTTCTAAATATGAAGAACTTATTAGGGAAGAAGGATATCAGAAAATAGTTTAGTTGGTACTTATTATATGGAAACAAATTTATATGATTCGATAGTGGTTGAAGCTAATATCTTTGGAAGTTATATTCTCCTCTCTTTAGAGCAAAAATCTCTTGAAGTTAAAAGAAACTAACTACTCAAATTCAATACATTTTTGACACCTCCAAAACAGAGGAAAATTTTTTATTTTTTATTACAAAAAAATTTATTATCTTACACCGATCTGGTTCGTCGGGTTTCTTTGTTGACTCATTCCCTTGAAGAGATAAGGGATTTCAAGGGTGAATCTACGCCGTTGGTTGCGTCCACTTCTTGTTCTTCTTCTTCATTTGGTAGTTGGTGCTCTGATCTACTTGTTTCCCTTCGAAATGCAAAACTTCTGAGTTTCAGTTCTGTAAGCTTAACTCTCTCTCTGATATTGTTGTTCCTTTTGGGGGTAGACATTCTGGGGTATGGTTAATTTGGTTTCTAGTTTCTAGTTATTGTCCTTGCGCTGAAGATAACCTGCGTGTAGTACTTCATTTTTGTTTTGATTCTGTTCAATCGCTTACGGCTAGGGTTTTAGAGAACTGCTCACTCTCTCTCGATACCTTCAGGTTTGGTTTTCGATTTTAGCCTTCTCTTTTGACTGATTAGATCGATTGTTTGATGAGACGTGTTTCTTACTGGTTCTGTGTTGTGTGTGGACACTCTTTGATTGTTTCATTTAGATCTGTACCTCTTGATTTGAGAGTTGAGCTATTTTCTTAGAGTCTGATTCATTTTCTGTAATTGCGTTAGATCTGATGGATTTGTTTGAAAGTAGAGGATTATGTGTCAGATTTGGTTGTTTTCTGTGTGATATGTTTTCTTTTCTGTGTTTCATATCAATCATGTTTACCTTCTTTGTTAATGCTCCGATTAACCTATAAATTGTGGTTTAGTGCTGGCGCTATCAATCTACGTGCTTATTTATGTTTCTTTGATCTTTCTTATGCTATTTGTACGAGCCGGCACAGTTCCTATGCTTAGTATTGAACTCTTTTTTGCCTAATAGTTACGTTCCTAAATCGTTTCACGATGCTTAGGATCAAAGCGATTTTATTACGTTCGTGGATATTGACTTTAGTTCAGGTAATATGTATCCTATTTAGACAATAATGTAACCAAACATGATTGTTTACTTTCCGGTGGCAGATTAAGGAAAGGGGTCCAGTATGGGTAAAGAAAAGGTTCACATCAACATTGTGGTCATTGGCCATGTCGACTCTGGCAAATCCACCACAACAGGTCACTTGATCTATAAGCTTGGAGGTATTGACAAGCGTGTGATCGAGAGGTTTGAAAAGGAAGCTGCTGAGATGAACAAGAGGTCATTCAAATATGCTTGGGTGCTTGACAAACTCAAGGCTGAGCGGGAACGTGGTATCACCATTGATATTGCTCTGTGGAAATTTGAGACCACCAAGTACTACTGCACTGTCATTGATGCCCCTGGACATCGTGACTTTATCAAGAACATGATTACTGGAACTTCCCAGGCTGATTGTGCTGTTCTCATCATTGACTCAACCACTGGTGGTTTTGAGGCAGGTATCTCTAAGGATGGTCAGACGCGTGAGCATGCATTGCTTGCCTTTACTCTTGGTGTTAGACAAATGATTTGCTGCTGCAACAAGGTTTGTAATTTGTTCTGTTGTGTATTATAGTGTTGTGCGATAACTTATTAACTTAATGTACTCATGTAATTAATGTGAATTATTCATTGCTAACAGATGGATGCCACCACTCCTAAGTACTCCAAGGCAAGGTATGACGAAATTGTTAAGGAAGTGTCATCTTACTTGAAGAAGGTGGGTTACAACCCTGAAAAAATTCCTTTTGTCCCCATTTCTGGATTTGAGGGTGATAACATGATTGAGAGATCCACCAACCTTGACTGGTATAAGGGTCCGACCCTTCTTGAGGCTCTTGACTTGCTCAATGAGCCCAAGAGACCCTCGGACAAGCCCCTGCGTCTCCCACTTCAGGACGTGTACAAGATTGGTGGCATTGGAACAGTCCCTGTTGGTCGTGTTGAAACTGGTATTTTGAAGCCTGGTATGGTTGTGACTTTTGGTCCAACCGGACTGACCACTGAAGTTAAGTCGGTGGAGATGCACCATGAAGCTCTCCAAGAGGCTCTTCCTGGTGATAATGTCGGATTCAACGTGAAGAACGTTGCTGTTAAGGATCTTAAGCGTGGATATGTTGCCTCAAACTCCAAGGATGACCCTGCTAAGGAGGCAGCTAACTTCACCGCCCAGGTTATCATCATGAACCACCCTGGTCAGATTGGAAATGGTTATGCCCCTGTCCTGGATTGCCACACCTCTCACATTGCAGTCAAATTTGCCGAGATCC
>JANZXP010000009.1:2302268-2323234 GCA_027576715.1 Erythroxylum flavicans
TACTATGTAGGGGTAAGGCTGCGTACTATCGGACCTCCCCAGACCCCGCTTCATTGCGGGATTTCGGACTGGGTGATCATGATGATGACACTATCAAAGCATGAAATTATCATAAATTAAGAAATCAGAGGAAGGGATTATTGCAAGTACCATAATACATGGAGTCACCTAATGAATTCATGCTGTGGAATTTAATACTATAGTTCAAGATTAAATCAACAAGGGAATTTTTCTATTTGTTGAAGCTGATCAAACTATGTTGATATATGACGATCCATTTCCATCAGTTGCAACTATCAACGAAGTGGAGTTTGATTTAAGACTTTTGTTGGATGTCAACAGGAACCTGATGAATAGATTTTTACATAGAGAAGTTACAGTAGCTGCAAAAGTCAAAATTTAAATGTAAAAGATCGAGGAGAATTCTGAAGATATAAAAGGGTGTGGAATGTCAAGTTGGTTTTTGAGGAGGAAGAATTTTTAATAAAGGATAAAGGTCAATTTGAAGATTTAGAACCTGCTCTTGCAAAGATTGATGACTTAGAAAATCTAGAAGGTCTTTCATATCATATGATTGGTTAGCTCAACCAACATATGCGAGGAGCAATTGATAATAGCTTAAAAAGAATTAAATGCGTTTAAACCAAAAGTGAAAAGGCCCAAAAACTAGAAGTAAAGGGCTCTCCACATTGCTTCAAATTAAGATATCTTTTTATCAAGAGAGGAATCATACTTGGTCATCTTTATTGGGCCAATCACAAGAATTTACCAATTCCATATTTGCATTGAAAGGATTTATACTTACTTGATTTCATTACTACTTTTGGGTTCATTTTCTATTTCTTCCTCAATGGAGTAAGAACTGATTCCAAGTTACTAAAAGAAGATTGGAAGAAAACACTATGCCATGGGCTTTTTGGTATGGTACCGGTGATGATTTTTATCAATTCCTCCAATTTGTATGTATTCCACAACTTAAAAGTGAAGTGTAAATTAGCTCCGTCACTTCCTATAGTGACTCAAGCAAAGTCTGTGATTATTCTTATAGTTATTGTTCATTTTTTAGTATGCCTAAATATTTTAAACTCTAAGCTTAGCAAAGTAGTTTTATCATCTTCTTTGGTTTCCATTTCTTCCTTGTTAGTTTTCCCACGATAACAATTATCAAATCTTTATCCATAACCAAATGAAGATCTTTTCCTTTATCTTTTAGTGCTTTACAAGACAACTTCTTAATTTGATTCTAAGCAAAAATTTAAGCGGCCATTTGATTTCACTTCTATGCTTCTGCTATGATTTTTAGTTTTAGTTTTATATTTTATGTTTTTGTTTTTCTTTCAAATAAAAACAAAATCATATTTGATTATAAATGTCAGAATAATTATATTTTTAGTACTGATGATAATTACATATTATATCGAACTTAAAGATAAATTATTTTTAATTAATTAAATTTATTTTAATCTCTTATCTAATATTTATTAATAAATTATCAATATTTATTAATATATTTATTTAATTCAATTCAATTTAATTACATAAATTAAATAAATTATTAAGTAAAATAAATTATTCATAATTCTTATTAATAATTAATATATTAAATAATTAAATAATATATATTTAGTTGATGGTAAATCAAATTATGAAAAACTACAAACAGAAAACAAAATCATTTTTTGTGGTTTTCGTAAAATTTAAGAACCGAAAGAAACCAAAACTAAAAACCAAAAATAAAAACTTAAACAAACTTTTTTTACTAAATTTGAAAAAAAATAAAACCAAAAATATTATTGGAACAATCAGGTTTATATTATATGATGGATTTGTTTCATATGAAAAAGTTAGAGTTTGGCTTAGTTATAAATATTAAACTAAAATTATATTTTTAACAATTAAATGAGAATTAATGATCATGAGTATGACTTTAGTGTTTAGTGAACAGTAGGAAAAAGTATACACAATTTTACTCAAAGAGAACCATTTGGAAGAGGTGTAGGCTTTTATAAGGAGAAAATATGAGGAAAAATATATTGATTAATTTATAAAAATTTAAATAAATACTTAAAATTTTCATAATTTTATAAATTATTTGTTAAAATTATATAAATAATTTTATTTTTATTTTGTGAAATTTAACTCTATTATATTTGTAACAGTTGTTTTATAGATGAACAACAATAATTTGATGTTCTGAATTGTAATATACACAACATGGGCTTTCAAAATAGTCTGACCTGTAGTTTGATGGGTCATGAATATAATTCCACATGCTTTTTTTATTTTGGGCTTCTAAATTGAAAGCATTCACAGCATGCATTCTTATCTAAACACTGTAATCGTTTAGTGAGTTTTGTTCATCTTCTATGTAAAAATTTAAACTTAAAAAGTACTGGGAATTCATATTTTAGAATCTAAAATAAAAATTTATAATTTGTATTTATTTTTCACTGAAAATGAATTAAATTAATTATTCATTACTTAAAATATATTTAAATTTAATAAATATATTATTAAAAATATATTTTTCTTCATCATCGTCATCATCATCATGAAAAGCAAGAGAGTAGGTTATTCACGTGCCACTAACACAACTTATAAAGCATAGGTATACCAAAATATTGAAGGTATTATATTGTAAATTTTGAATTTTACTAATTTTATAATATTGGCTAGAACTACTAAAATATCATTTAGGGATGGCTCGGCCCAATCGGGCCATGGAGAGGCCCGGGCTTGGGCCTCAACTAGACAGGCCTTGACTCAATTTATTTTTTAAAAAATTCAAAGAATAGCATCGTTTTGATGACAAATGATTTATTTTTAAAAAAATCAATAAATAGTGTCGTTTTGTCACTCTCGATTGGGCCTTGGGCCTGATTGGGCCTAGACAACCTTAGCTCGAGCTGGGATTGAGGCCCAATCAATAGTCCTGTCAACTCGGGTAGGGCAGGTCTGTTCAGGTTGGGCCCAGGCCTAATTGTGATGCCTATTATCATTCAATCTTCTAATTTGTTGAAAAAAAAAATAGCTCCCTTATTAACTCCTTTTTTTTTGGTAGATCTCTTATTAACTCCTTTATTAATATTTAATAGTGCTAACATAGACAACCACATAAGCTTGTCACTATGCACGTAAACACGTATCATTTAAAATAATTAAAAAGAAGTTTGAACCCATCTATGAATTCTGCTGTCCCCCACTTCAAACCCCTCTTTTTGCCTATCCCCTTTAGGCCTATTAGCATTCGGTTTCTACCAACAAGGTGGTGGTGGTGGAAGGTGTGTCCCAGGAATTTGATTGGTCAAAGTTGCATAGCATAATATAACTATTATGTGGACAACAATATTATATACAACACAAACCTTAGCGATTGACCCATGATTAATCATGAATATGTATAAAAGGAAATGATGCAAGAAATTATATGTTTTGTTGTCCATTTCCCGATGAACAAGCTAACGATTAACTTGAACAATTTTTGGATTATTTGAACGCGCTCCTTGACTAATGAATAACCAATTGTAACTTTTGATCAAATTTTATGAAACTCGTATATTTTTATATTATTAACTTTTTTATATGCCTATTTCAGTGTACAATCTTTTTTAAGCAAACAACATTATACTTTAGTAGCTATTTATAGTAACCTTATCGAGTCTCTCTATCACAAACCTAATAAATAGTTGACTCATATTGATAAGGACTCATTTTTCTTAATAAAATTCAATTCATTTAACCAGATCCTTTATTGGGCTTTTTTATTATCTTCAATTTGGTTCTTAGGCTTAATTTTACGAAATAGTAATTAATAATTGTCTAAAAAGGAATTTAAAAATTCCAACATTCTCCCCTAAGAAAAATATTAACTACAGTAGTTATATTAAAAGTAAAAAACAGTAAAATTGGCTGAGAAAATTAATGTAATGATTAGTTAGCGGAAAACATTCAATTTAAAGATAAAAGTCCATCACTCGATCTCGTAAGGCTTTTAATACCATAAAATATCAAATGCATATTTCATATATGATATGAAACCAATACAATCTTGTATATCTAATACCTTATTTACATGAATGAGAAATAGAGTATGGAAAACTACAATGAAACCTATATAATCTAAAATGTATAATGTTCCTTTTGTAGGTCTCAATTTCTCTTAACTTTATGCTAAACTATAACATAAAAATTTGTTTTCTCTCACTGAATGCTAAACTGCGTTAGAGAAAAATTGTAAGGGATTAAACACTTACACCCACTACGTCTTGTAAATCCATAGACTTCATAAAACATCTATATATGTCATGGAGACATAGAATCATGGTCTATCTATATATATACCTAAGAATCATGGTCTATCTAATATATACCTAATGACCATTAAAATGCTTAAGAGCACAAGTTTTAAGACTTTCACTTATATTATGACAATATATAATAAAATGAATGACTGAGAATAAGATGATGATCAACAATATATAAACAAAAAAGTACTATCATAATGCATGAAATCAATACAACTGTATAAAGAGCACAATAAAATAATCCCTAACTAATAGTGTCCAAGTATCTCAAAAAACTCATACTATATATCTCTAAAAAATAATTGGACAAAGTCTTTTAGTGAAAGGATCAGCCAATATACGCTCAGTCTCAATATTCTCCACTACAATGTCACCCTTCTGTACCAATTCTTTGATGGTTAAATACTTAACCTTTAAATGCTTAGGCTATGTGATATTTTTATTGTTTTTACTAAATAATATAGAAGAAAGATTATTACATTACAACTGAATGGATCTAGCAATTGAATTAATCACAAACAACTCAAAATCAAATTTCTAAACCAAAATGCCTGTGAAATAGCCTCACAGCATGCCACAAACTCAGCTACATTGTTGAAGAAGTCATTGGTATCTATTTAACACTCTCCAATGAGATAACACCATGTATTAACATAAAAATGTATCCTGATGTGGACCACTGGTCATCTAAACACATAACAAAATCTGAATATGTATAACAGACAACGTCTAAAACGTTGAATTTCCTAAATACCAACATATAACCTTTAGTTCCTTTAAGGTATATTAAAAATCATTTAACTCCATTCCAGTGGTATATTCCTAGGTTAGCCAAATATCTACTAAACAACTCAATAATGAATGCAATATAGAGTCTAGTGCATACCTTAGCATATATTAAGCTCTTACTACACTATAATAAGGGAAATTTGTTATAGCCTCTTTCTTAATATCATTCTTTAGACACTATGCTAAAGATGACCTCTCAATTGGTAGATAGATGTTGCAACAAGTTTACAATTAGCAATATTAAACCTTTGAAATACACACTCAATGTATGAACTTTGTGAGAGACTTAATAAGTTTTAAGATTTGTCTTAATAAACCTAAATACCTAAGATAAAAGATGCTTCGCCAAGATCCTAGATATCAAAATGCTTGGCCAAAAGTTGCTTAACTTTATACAACATAATTAAGTCATTTCATGCAAGCAAGCTATCATCTACATATAAGAGTAGAAAGATAACCTTACTCCCTCTTAACTTGTAATATAAGCACCTTTAAACTTTATTTTCACAAAGTTATATGAAATAATAAGCTCATCAAACTTTAGATACCATCGTGGAAGCTTATTCTAAACCATAAATGGATTTCTTCAATTTACAGACCATATTAATCTTATTTTGATCTTGAATAGCTTTATATAACCCTCTTAAAATTACCATAATCATTCTAAACACATCCTTGGAAGACATAAGAGAAAAGGTGACATTAAAGTTAATACCTTCTCTTTAAGTGAATCCTATGGCAACCAACATAACCTTAAACTACTTAACCTTATCCTATAGGTCATTTTTGGTCTTATAAACAAATTTATAGCCAACAGGCTTACATTTATAAGGTAAATCCATAAGCTCCCAAACTTGATATGTTTTATAGATTGCATTTCATCCCATATAGCTTCCAATTATAAGTGTGCATGAGGTCTAAAAATAAATTATGTAAGAGTAATTGGAAACATTATATGTATAATATCATAGTCTTGTTCACCTAAATAGACTATGTAACAAAATGATATCACAAGTCTCCTCACTCAAAGGGATCTTCTTAACTGAACTGGTTCAATATGATTATATACCTCAGGAACTTCAGTTTATACCTATATGGATTCCTAAACTTGTATTGGTATAGGTACGTAGATCTAGGTCTACTAGTTTTGATTGAATGAGAAGTACTACCCTTATAATAAATATTGTGTTCTAGAAACTTAGCTGCTTATGTTTATACTATTCTGGATCCTTTTTCTCTAAAGTAAAATCTATATCATTTAAAGTGGTTAAGATATTTTATAAAATAATAACGAGTAAAACACGAATGGAGTTTATCCTCATTAGAATAATATAAACACACATCAATAGGGTAGCCCTATACATGCAGATGTGTAAGGATAGGTTGCCACCATTTTATATTTAAAAAGAGTCTTCAGTATTGATTTGCTCTCTCTCTCTCTCTCTCTCTCTCTCTCTCTCTCTCTCTCTCTATATATATATATATATATATATATATATATATATATAACATTCTTTATATTGCATAAATTGATATCATTGAAAGTGTGATTTCATCTTTCAATCACACCATTTTGCTCAAGAATACTTGACATAGTGAATTGAACCATTATTCCATAGGATTCTAAGTACTTGGCAAACATACCATTTTCTTGTCTAAAATACCCATATCTATATAATACTTTCCTCCATGGTTAGATATAATAATCTTGATTTGACTTTCTTAATTAATTCTCAACCTTAGTTTTAAAGATTTTAAATTCATCAAGAACTTCAAACTTTTTCTAAGTATAAGCATATAAGCCTAGTAGGAATAGGAATTGATAAATGTCAACAATATCTTTAGTTACATATTATAGATGTATAGAGGTCACGCGTGTCGATATGTATGATTTATAAAAGGCTAAAAGTATTATTTGACCCCGTTTTCTTTATTTTGGCCAACTTTTTCCTACAATAATTAACATATGTTTCTGGATAGTCAAAATCCAAAAGCTAGAAGAATGTTATCCTTTATCAATATTTCAACTCTCATATTTAAAACTGTGGCCTAATCTCTTATGTCACAACATATATGATTTTTTTTCTTTATCAGAGGCTTTTTACTAGTAACATGTTCATCAATATATGAAAAAGCATATATCTCATCAAAAATTAGACATATTATATATAAACCATATGATAAGAAGGTTGTATCCACATATTTTGCATTGAAAGATAACTCTACAACATGATTTTCAATTACAAAACTGTAACTCTCTTTATCCAATATAAAAACAAAATTCAAAGTATGCCTAAAAAGAATATATAGAAAACATTATACAATACAAGTTTGAATCTTATATCTAGGTTCAAACAAACATCTCCCAATAAGTCAACGTTGACTTTATTATTTCCCATAACTAGTTTTGTTAACTCCCTATTCAGTTTTACCTTTAGTATGAATCCCTATATTGTAACAACAACATGGTTAGAAGCTCAACTAACTAGGCATCAAGCCATTGATGTGGCAATATAATATTAGATTCATATTTCATATAAGCCAAGAAGTTACCTGACAATTCTTATCGTTCCATCCAATTTTTTTATCTTTAGCAATTTAACTTCTTATATCGTTTCTTTTTACAGAAGAAACGTCTTAAACTCGTACTCTTTACGACATCCTTATGACTCTTAATTGTACTAGACTAACTAATATCTTTAGGTGGAGGAAATTAGAACACTTACTTTTGAATTTCTTAGGCTTGACCATTGCTTTCCCTTAGGTTGCTATTAAATTTGTTTGACTGGTATTTTCATCTTCTCCTCCTCATCAACATAAGATAATCAGAGATTTTATATCCTAAGCCTCATCTTGAGAATTGTATATAGTAACTCGAATAGCAAACTTTGAAGAAAGAGTATTCAGAGCTTGATGTACTATAAAAGCATCAAGAATAAAACTTGTTAAACCAAGGGAGATTCCAATCGGTGGTTTAATGATAAAAAAACATAATTACTACTAATGAGTTTATTATTTTGATGAAAAGGAATATAAGAACAAAATCAAGTCACAAATTTAAGAAGATAGCTTATAAAGTTAAAAAAGAGAAGTTAAAGTTTACAAATGTTGAAATGAAGATCAAACTAAGAACAAAATAAGATCAAGGTTTTTCAAGGTCACTCTTTAGTTTCTAATGTTAATTGTAATGTCACTTTGTTAATTTGATGGCTTACCATGCATAAAAATTTCATTTCACTTTATTGCATGAGTCTTTACGTTCATCAAAAGCCATTGAAGCTTTTAAAAAATCTCTTAATATTTCAAGCACTCTTTAGGAAATATTTTTGAAAGTGCATAAATCATAATCGGATCAATCAAACTACTCTTAATCATTTAATGTTATTAAGATAATGTTTTTGGAGTTATTGGTTAACCTATATGGGTTAGTGGTTAATCAATATAGGTTGAAGTTATTAAATTTAATGTACCATAAGTTTGCTATAACATTAGTTGATGTATTGGTTAACCAATATGTCATATTGGTTAACCAATAATAACCTGTTGGTCTACTAATGTTCTAATGGCTAGTGAATTTGATGTCTTTCATACATACTAGTCGGCCAGTGTAGCAGTGCTCTATATATAACCGTTATAACTGCTAGTTCTGGCTCCAACGACTAGGACTAATCCCAAAACATTATAAATAAGTGTTTTCTCATTATTTTTAACATAAAGAAACATTTAAGTATATTTTACACACATTTCTAAGTATTTTTCAATCATTTGAGCATCATTACCTCATATTTATGTGAGTGAGCTTGTGTTCTAGTTATTAAATGAATAAGTGAGATAATTTTGAGTTTTAATCCTTTATTGAGGTGTTGACTATTGTACTTAGTAGTAGTAGGATTAATGTTCCTCTTTATCTTAGAAAAAGATTATAAGAAGGGTTCCTAGGGATGGCAATCTAGCCCGGGACTACCTGGCCCAAGTTGACTGGACCACAGGTTGAGGCTTCTTGACCCAACTAGCTAGTGGATCACGTACGAGCCAATGCCCAATTGAAAGTGACAAAATGACGTTGTTTTCTAATTTTTTTTTAAAAAATGATAAAACAAGCTGGGCAAGGTAGCCCAAGCTTGGCACAACTTATTGCCATTCCGAAAGGTTCCTCTTTACTAAGAAAGATTGTACAAAGGTTATTTTTCACTTTGAAAGAAGAACTGAAGTAGAATTATAATAAGAGTCTTGAGAGTAGATGTAGGCAAGGGTTGTTTGTTTGTTGAACTACTATACATCGATTTGTATTCTCTTTTCGATATCCGTTTAAAATTATTATTCAACTGTTTGATTAGTTTATGTTAAACAATCCATTTATTCACACACACATACACAAACATATATTAATTGTTGTTAAATTAACTTTATTGGTTAGAAAAATTGTTAATTTTTATAAACACCTAATTCACCCATCATTTTGGGTGCCATTATAAATTAATAAAATATTTAAAGCCTTTAACTTACTTTAGAGATGGATCATCCTAATGATGTATTCCCTTACTCCCCCTACTCTAATATATCTCACATAATATAGTTTTTTCATTTTGATACCTATTTCAATATTTGAAGATACCTTGTACCTTTAAGACAGATTGTTGAGAAAATCTCTAGCTATATTGATTTTTAGAAGTCCACTTGGCATATGCTCTAGGTTCAATCTCTTTATAGTCAAGTAACATATTCTGATTGAACTTTCCTGTACTATATAGGCCTTTATACACATATTAAAGTCTCATGTAAGTTCAATACCTATTAGAAGAATAACCAAATATAAGACCAGAGACATCTCCTAACATGTAAATGAAACAATTCAAATACTAACTTGAAAATCCACTATAGTGACTATATTCTCATTAGTACTTAAACTATTTCATAAGCATCACATATACTGTATAGGCATAAATATACTATAACTTATCACTAATCAATGCAAATTCCTCATGCACTTTCTCATCTCATATAATGGTACTGTAAAATATTATTAACAATTCTATTTAAGAATTCATCACAAAAAATCTCATTAAAATGATAATCATGTAGTACATAACAATAATCAATCGTATGAGATAACATATCAACAAGAATCTCATATATTTCAAGTTAATTGCATAAAATTGACTTAACTTTGACTTCATTAACTTTATTTAAACCTTTATGGAGTTAAATTTATTTATTACTAATGTAATAAATTCGTAAAATTTTTTTAAAAAATCACTTTATGAATTCACATAACCCAAATATATCCTAAAAGTACTTGAGGAAACATTTTATGTGTGATGCTTTCAAAATTGCATATGGTTAAATGGCAATTGCACTGCAAACGTAAGCCTCACACTTTACTAAATGCATAAGATGTATGTAGAAGATGTGCTTAAGCACGCAGGTGTGCACTTTCCTTCTTGACATATGTTTTTCATGTGCTAGATGTGCTTAGATGCATAGACACCTTTATGATGCATATAACACATGTTTCTATTCTTTTTAGATGTGACAACCGCCTTATAGCATGTAAGGCACACAAGCCTGATGCACAGATGTTCCCGACGTCTTATGGTAAGTGTGTCATGAAACATGTGTCCAGTACTGGTGAATCGTATGCGTTGATTGTTTGACGTAGTGTGACGCACAAATTAAATATTGGAGTGTCCTAGCGTGTTCTTTCAGAGCGCTAGAAAAAGCAAATTTTGACCACTATTTTTGGTGGTATTCACTAGATTTTTGTGACTTTTTGTTAGAAAATCATCCAAACTCTATTTTCTCCCATTTTTCCTACAATAGTTGTACAAAAGCTAACCCAAACAACATATATGCAGTTTATAAAAGTAAAATAAATTAATTTCTTTGATTTCCTTGTAGAGAAACTTGAAAATCTCTGTTCAAATTCAAACGATCATAGAACTGCTTTGATATATGTGTTAGATATAATACAAACTTTAATTATTTGCCCATGATCAACCATGAATTTGTATAAATAGAAATAATGTGAAAATTACCTATTTTACTATCTATTTATCGTTAAACAAGCTATCGAGCAACTTGCATAAGTTATCGAATAACTTAAACAAGCCGTTGGATTATTTGAAAGCTTCTTGATGGATGAACAAGCTATTAGAACTTTTGATTAACCTTTACAATAGTCATATATTTTTATGTCTTTAACATCTTTTTGCATATTTTTTAATATGTAAACCTTTCAATAGGTCAAAGAATCTATATGTCTACCAACTTATTTAAGCATGTAGTATGAGACTTTAGCAGTTATTTATAATAACTTTATGACGTCACCCTATCACAAACCTAATACATAAACGAAAGACTCATTTTCTTTACTGGATTCCAATCCATTTAACTAGATCTTTTATTGAATTTCTTTATTTGCTTTGATTTATATCAGTTTTGATTTTCTTTCTCTTAACTTTACAAAACTCGTAAATAATAACTACCAAAAAAGATTTGAAAATTCCAATAAACAAATCATATTCAAGTGTATTTGTATTTGTATTTGATTTCCATATAAAAAACTTTAAAGAAGAGTTGAGAAAAGGAGAATTTGGTAGTGTTTATAAAGGCATTTTGTACAAGAGGGGTTTGATATGGAAAAAAGAGAAGAATTTAAAGTTAGGTTCCAATTTTGTTTAATTATTTTAAATTTTATGTGTAAAGTGATTAGTTTTCGTGACAATTCATATTAGTAGTATTAATAGATGAGTTAATAATAAACTATTTTTATAATAAATTAGCATTTTAAATATTTAATTAATAGTTCTAGTAATTCTTTTATAAAATTGAATATAATTTACCTAACCATTAATTTGACATCATACATGTTCCAACTCAGCGAAGAAGAAACAACTTAAATTCGAGAACTCCAGCTATCCAGAAATTTGGAAAAGAATCCATATAGATCCAGACCCGCCATTGCATGACGAATCAAATTTCCAGTGCCGACTTTGAGAAGTCCCATGTAAAGATGTTGAAACCCAAGCAGCCTTTGTCTCCAATCCAACGAACCTTTTCCAAGATCATTTCCAGAGCTAGAGACACCTGTCGGAATATGCATTCTTTATCAACTAAATTATTTGTTGTCCACTTTTTTTTTTTTTTTAATCTGAAAACTATATAAGTTGGCATTGGCCTTAGCTTTGGGTGGTGGACTAAAATCGCCGACAGATTTCGTATGTATTCATAGTGTGAGGGCAACATGGGATCCAGTTATAAATAAATGATAAGAATAGCTGAACTGTAATGCTTTCATTGCAATTTGGCATTAGACCCAACCGTCTCTCTAACTTTTGCGGCCATAGCCAGCTTCGAATTAGGCTACCCAAAATCGCTGAAATATTGGTATAAATTGGTAAAATTCATACGAAATATTATTATTTTTTGTTTGAAATACTTAATTAATTATACGGTGGAAAATGAAAGTAATTTTTATTTTAAATCTTTTAAAAAATATATTGTTTTAGTACGTCGAATCGTTTGACTATGGATTCACAGGAAAGATCTCTCTTGCTTCAATCTCCGTTAACAACAGTAAATAACAAGAGCCCGAGGTTGACGTCCAGAAAACAGACAGCTGTATTCTCTTTATTGTCCATTTTCATACCAAAAAAACACAGATGGCACTTTACTTTCGCACTTTCCAATGCCAAAGGCAAACTCAGCTGTTCTCCACTCTCCCCCCCTTCAATACACATGGGTCCTACTCCTACACCATTTTACGTCACTTGATGCTTCACTGATGTTTCGAGCCACACAAACACGCGCTTACAGCAAATGTTCTGACCCTCTCACTCCTCTCGCTCTCTATATAAATCCCTCAGTTCCATTGTTACTTTAGTCTTCCGTTGTTACTTAAGTCCGCCAGTTTTCAGTCCCAAGAAGCATTCAAATAGAAAGCTTCGTTACTCGTCCTCTGGCTGTGCTATTACGTCAGGCGTGGAGTCATGGCTAGATTTGGCTTTGCTTGCTTCATCACGATTGCCCTGATCCTGTTGGTGCGAACAGTTCCTGTTAAATCTGAAACCAGCCCATCTGATGTTATGGAGCAAACTGGGACGGTAGCAAGAGTTACTGAACCACCGGCGTTGAGTCCTTCGCAGTCATCGTGGTCGAGAGAAGTTGAAAATGAAGCCGAAGCTCCGGCAATCAGGCGCCTAGGAAAGCATCATTCATCAAATAAGTCAGTTGCCGGTGGTGGTGTCATCATTGGCGGCCTTGTCACTGCCATTTTTGCAGCTGTTTTTGCCTACATTCGAGTAACGAAGAAAAGAGATGCGACTAACAATGGTGGTCACTGAGGATGTTATGATTAATTAGTATCATCTCATTTCTGTACCTTGTGGAGACTAGGGATAGAACAGGAACTAGGATATGAGCGTTATACAACAACATTACATGAGATTAGTGTAGCATATGAGGATATTGTGAATAGATTAAGTAGAATTTGATTATTGTGTTGTTAACTTGTCACATCTGTGTATGTGTTTTTGAGTAGGAAAAAAAAAGGGTTGATTCTTGGTGCGAAAGAAAAAAAGTACGGTGAATGAAGGGAAAACCAGGTCCCAACTTTTGATTATCGATTGACCTTGAAGAAAGCAAATAGAAGGATCTTAAGCAATTGTACTGTTTGGATCTGGATTCTCGCTTACTAAGATCTCTCTTGGAAGAAGAGAGAAGGCCGAAAAAGAGACGTTTATGTATTGTAATAATAAAAGAACTCCCTCCCCGACGTTAATGCAACAAATCAAGCGATTATTACTACTGCAAATAGTTTGGACTAAGACTATGTTTAGCCTGTTTGTCCCATGAAGGCATTGGAAGTGGAAAGATGCTTGACTATGAATTTCCAGATGCGAATGGCGATCCTTAAAACGGAATAGCTTCAGTGCCATTTGATAAAAAATAACACGCGTGAACAAAGAGAAGTTATTCTAAAAGTCAACCTATGTTAAAATTTTGAACCTTAAGTTTTAATCAAAACATAAGTTTAAGTTGATCTAACATATATTTGATATTTGAAAGTGCGTTTTGCTCGAGCATCAATTGATTCATGTGAAATAAAGATCAACCGAACAATTTGATAAGAAAATTGGTTTTCCAACTTAATAGCTTTGTATCATATTCAATATTATGGGTTTCATATCATACCTACGGGTACCAATTGGAATGTACCGTATCGACCGAAAAATACTATAAAACTTTGTTTAAGAGTATCGGTTAGTACTGGTGATTTCGCATGTTATTGGCTAGTATCATAAATTTTGAAAAGCAGGGGGACCGTTTTGCAAAAAAGAAAATATTAAACCCCCTCGGCTCCAACTGTCTACTTTTGTTAGTCTTTCATCTCCCTCTCACATTTCTTTCTCATAGTCTCACCTTCTTCCTCGGTTCTCCTCTACGACGACTCCTCTCCTTTCCCTCTCCGGTGACTATCCTCTTTAGTGTCTCTCATATTTCCTTTCTTCCTAACGATCATGGACTTTTGTCTCCACCCTCCTTAGCAAACCATGCCAACACTGGTTACCGCTGCTCTCTGGCCATTGCGTCCAGTCGTCCATTACCGTGCCCAATACATGTAGAGTATAGAGTGCAACAAAATCGACATATCTAGAATTTCAATTTTTCACATCCAGATTCAAACCTGACCTGATCCAACCAGAACCGAACCAAATTGACCCGAATTTTAATTTCATTTTCTGATTTTTGGGTGTGTTTTTGGCTCTGAATAGCAATTGCATTATATTTGGTTGTGTATGTATATTTTGTGATGGGTGGAATCGTTGAAATTTTTGGAATTGCATGTGCGAGTCTGGGAAATCTGAATTTGAAAGTTGGAATTGTTTGTGTGGGTTCAATTTCAATGTAATTTAGGTATTGTCAATTTATGAAAAAATTAATGAATTTGAAAATTTGAATTTGAAATTTGGATTTGTTTCTATGAGTTGGCTCAATTTCAATATAATTTAGATATTGTCAATTTATGAAGAAAATTAATGCATTAGAAAATTTGGGTAAGGAACTGAGAATGTTGATTTAAATTGGTGAATGAAAGATAGTTAAACCAAAGTTGCAAATTATGATTTTAGTAATAATATTGATTACAAATTGGTTAAGAAAACGAACTAATTGTAAGCATTATAAATTGAATTATGTAAGAAAACAAAATATATTAGTTTATAGTTGAATTATGAGATTACATAAAATAAATTGTAATCTTATAGTTGTAAGTTGTGGTTAAAGTTGAATATGTTATAGTTGAAAAAGTATGTTTTTAGATTATGGTTGAATGATGTAAGCATATAATATGAGTTATATTATATGTATACAATTATTGTGTAATTATATATGTTGAATACTTGAATTGTTGGTTTTTAACTTATGAGTGAATTGTGTTGAATGAAATTAAATTGTGTACAATGTAATAACACAAAATGAGTTATATTATATGAGATATATAAGTGTATTGTGTAATTGTATTAGTTTGGACTTTTGAGTTAAACAATACATATTTTATGATAGTAGTTGATAATGAAATTATGTATTCTTTATTTTGATATATGTCTTCATTTATTTTTATAGATAAATGGAAGGAAGTTCAAATACTCTTGATAATTCAACCGTTCTAGGGAGATACAATGATCTAGCTTAGGCTCATTCTGCATTGGTCCTCATGATGAAGAACCATATTATTTGCATGTTTTGTAACAAGCATTTGAAAGGTGAAGAAATCACCAGATTAAAGAAGCATTTAGCTGAGGTTAAAGGAGATTTGGAACCTTGTAAAAAAAGTAAGTCATGATGTGAACTGATAAATGAAGACTTTAATTGAAGAGTATCAACACAAGAAAGATATAAGGGAGAGATTAAATTATGAAATTGGCAACGGAAGTTCATTTGTTGGTGTTTAATATAATAGTGAAAATGTTGCAAGTGGTAGTGTTTCTACTTAACAAGACGTGAATGTTGTATCTGGACCTAATGTTAAGAAAAGAAGAAGGCGCCATAACTCCTGAAGTTTAGCCTTCAATTCATAGTGCTCTGCAATCAAGAGAAGCGGCTCCCAATATAAATATGACAATGGCTAGATGGTGGTATGATTCAGGTATAACATTCAATGCTTCCCAATCTTATTATTATCAGACTATGGTGGATGCTATAACCTTTTACAGTCCGAAATACAAAGCTTCTTCTATTGATGACTACAGAGGTAAACTTTTGATTTGCTCTATTTATGAAATTAAAAATTATTTGGAAGAAAGAAGAATGACTTCAAGTTACTTATGAGTGTTCAATTATGTGTGATGGAATTGGAGGTTATGAAAGGAATTGGAGCATATTTTAATTAATTCATTCATTCCAAGAAAGGAATAGATTGGAGCACAAAAGATTGAATGACTTGGTTTTTATTTGATACAATTTAAAGCTTCGGGAAATGTATACTATTAATATTATTAAGTTAGATATACTTTCTTATTTTTTAATAATTTAATTTTATTGTTTACTAAAACCCTTAATAGAACAAGTAGTTTAGTAGATCCAATTTACATTGATAATATCGATCTTTTAGCGGATTAAGTTTTTGAAGAACTGAGTTTGATAGATAAGAGTGACTTGGAAGATAATATTATATGTGAAAGCATTGACATGTCACTTAGTGCAATGAATTTGAATGATAGTGATGATGAGGCTCTTCTCAATGATGAGAATTTTGTATCAAATGAGAATTGAGGTTAATGCAATTATAGCCGGTATCCCGTATTCGATTGATTGAAGTTCCAAATTTATGTTTCTTCTCTTCTTTTAATTTTACTTAAAATTGATGTATATGTTAAATTCTATATATGCAAAGTAATTGTAAGTGTCTTTGTTTCAAGTTTCACTTCTAATTGATTGTTTCCTCGTCACAAACTCTTATTGTAAATTGTAATAGTTAAAGATTAAATAATATTTATTTTTCTTTTTATTTGATTTTTTGACGTAGTTATTGTTTATTATATGATGAAATTGTAATATTTTAAATACTTTGTATTATTCTTAATTGTAGTTATTATTTATATGTGAAATATGTGAAATTTAATGTTAATAAAAATAAATAAATTGTTATTATTTTAAAATTTTATTATTATGATTTTTAGAGACATGGTTGATGTATATAAAGTATACAGTACAATATACTAATGAACTATTTTGTAATTTAAAAAAATTCAGGGACTATTTTATAAATTTTAAAAATTATCTAAATCGATACTCGATATTGACCAATACTGGTACAGTACTGTATTAGAACCAAATTCAGTACTGATACTGATATTTGAAATGTGTTTTGCTCAAGCACCACTTGATTCATATGAGATAAAGATCAACAAAGCTCTTTGGTACGAAAATTGGTTTTCAACTTAGACTGTGTTTAGTTGAGGGTTTATTAATGGAATGTAATGAAGTAAAATAATATTCCATTATTTAGGAGGATGATTTATAATTGAATGAAATGGAAGATGAGGGTTTTATATTACATCTCATTCTATCCTAAACAGTAAAAATGAAAAACCTTCGATTTGGGAGGTTTAGGATGGAATATAAAATAATAAACAATTTTTCATTATATTACATTATAAATCTCTCTTCCAAACAACATTTCACTATATTATATTATGAGCTCTTCTATTCTTCTAAAACAACAATTTTCTAATGTTATATTTATTTACATTTCATTCCATTAAAAACCTTACGTCTAGTCAAATATAGCCTTAATAACTTCATATCATAAAAAAGGTAGGTCGACTGATTAGGTTATAGGTCAACCAATTTACTTGTTTGGCCGATTGATTGTCCGAAACTAAACATTAGAACAATTAAATTTTGTTTATAAAAATTAATATAAATATTCTTGTATTTAGTTGTTAGACATCTTTATAATATTTTAATGAGTCCTTAGCTAATTTTAAGAGACTTTTACAAGCATTTTTGCATCGTTATTAAGCTATTGAAATGAATTAAATTCTAGTGCATTAAAGTACGCAAGAAAACAAAATTCTTAAATGATACGTCATTGGGTTGTTTTGTGCAAATTATTAGATTCTTTTTTTTAGGTTAAACCATGACGTGTCCTGAGTGGGCTTGAACTGTTGGTGGCACTTTTAAGTCATTACCACGCTCAGACTATTCTCCACTTGTGCCGTGTGGAGCCTTGAGGATCGGCTAAGTACTACTACCAAGTATTTAACACTGCTGCACATACGAGTGAGGTTCAAACCAGTAACCTTGCTTAAGCAAGACCAACCCCTTATCGCTGGACTTTCATACTAGGTGCTAAATTATAAGATTCTTAGTGTTATGGATCTTCTTTATTACTTAGAAAGACGTGTACATTCTTTCATTTAAAGGAAAAGAAAATGTACAAAAGTCTTTTTGGTCTTATTGTAAAAAAGGATAATAAAAAAATTCAAATAAAGATTGAGAATAGAGTTAGACTAAAATTGTTAAGTTAACCAATATAAAAAATTTATATATATTATGATTGACTTGACAATGGGATACCTGTAACTTTGCATGTATTATGGTTGAAATGAAACTTGCGGAATGGTTGGTTTTGTGCTCAAACCAGAACTTGCCATAGAACAATAAAATCTTGATGGTACATTTCATGCAAGATTATTATACTCCGCTTCAAGAAAACACTCCACCGGTATGGCTTCAACCTCTTCCCATTGTTGGCAAGGACCAGTCTTCTTCACCATCTCTGTAGTCCTTGCATTTCTTGCTATCAACACCGCATTGCATTCTCCTTCCAACAACGCTGCGGTAACTCCTACAACAACACCTATTAGCCTCCAACACTCGCTCCACGCCTCAGCAGCCCTAAGGAAATATGGGTTCAATTTCATGGCCAACTTTCTCCTGATTTCCCCAGAAATCTTCTTCGCTTCTCCAAATTCCACCATCTTTGCCATTAAAGATTCAGCTTTCACCAACACTTCTCTCCCTCTCCACCTCTTTAAGCGTTTGTTACAGCACCATGTCTCTCCTTTGAGACTTTCCATGGATGATCTTTTAAAGAAGCCTCAAGGTTGCTACTTCCCTACTCTTATTCCTGGAAAGAATGTTACTTTAACCAAGGTTGTTAATAGTGAGAGACGGGTAGAGATCAATCATGTACTTTTGTCCAACCCCGATATATTTCTTGAAGAGCATATCGCAGTTCATGGTGTTCTTCGACCATTTTCTACTTTGGATAGTCAAGATTCCTACAAGGGTTTAGACCCCATTCAAGCTTCAATATGTGATGCCAATTCTACTCCAGTTTTGAATGCTAATGACCCTAAGAACATGGTTGATTGGACTAGGATCGTCCGTGTGCTGAGCTCTAATGGATTCGTGTCATTTGCAATAGGATTGAATTCTGTTCTTCAAGAGATTCTCGAACATCATAGAAACTTAACCTCTCTAACCATTTTCACACCCAGAGAATTTACCTTTATGGTTGCCTCTTCACCAATCTTGGAGAGGATCCTGAGGTTTCATATACTGCCTCAAAGACTGACGTGCCTGGAACTCGTCTCATTGCCAGATAAAGCTTCGTTAAGGACACTGCTTCCTGAGCATGACCTTCATGTTACTGAAAATGCTAACGAAACAGGACGGTTGGCTATTAACAGAGTGGAGATTGTGGCACCAGAGATCTTGAAATCCAAGAAGTTCATAGTTCATGGGATTTCTCAAGCCTTTATGCTGGATGAGTTCAATAATGCATTGAGGTAGTGGTTTCTCACAAATGGTTGGCAGCATATTTGTATAGCTTCCCGCCACCTGCAATTGTACACTATTCATATGGCCCAACATCTTAGAACGGTTTTAGTTTCTCTAAACTAAATGCCCTCCTCAAGTCTATTGAACATGGATTTACAACTGTGCCTCTTATTAAACATGAGTTGGTAAGCTACACGATACGACCAAGTAATTAACTATCAGTTTAATTCATTAATACAACAGTTACCTAAAGGCTGGAACACCTGATTGCTTTTTCGGTTGATTTTTTTTTTTGGCTTGCGGAATCACCTTCATCTTGCTTTCTGTTTCAAGTTCGTGCTCCAATTCCTATTTCCATCTCTTCAGTTTCTTACAAAAGCTAATAGACAGGGTACTTGATTCAGGTTGCGCATCAACTATAATACCGACGTTTTCTTTTTGTTTCAAGCTGTTCTTTCCAGCTCCTCTGCTTCTCAGTAAAACTAATACTTAACTACTTGATTTTGAGGCTTCCCGCATCATCTGTAGTTCTCGTTGTTAGGTGGGTTCCCCCGTACGGGACCCACCATAAGCAACGATAAAAAATAACAACTGCCAAATTTTAAGTCATAAGAGTTAGGGGCAATAAAGCTTGCCAGAGTTAAAAAATTTTGCATATTGGAGGCCTATATAAGACCACCTTCACTTTGTAACAAAAAACACACAATACAAAGAGAGAAAGCTAACGGGGAGAGAGAGAGAGCGAAGGCTAAGAGAAAAATAAGAGAGAAAGTGAGTTAAGCTTTTAAGAAGTTCTTAAAAGTGTGAGTGATAAAATAATGGAAGAAATTATTGTGAGGTATTCTCTGAGAGATACCGAGACTATCACTATTTTTAGGTAGTACTCATTTGTAAGGTGTTATGAAACTTTCTTTGTACCTACAATTTTTATAGTGGAAGTATTTTTTTAAGTGTATTCCGTTAACGTAGCCCAACATTAAGGTGAACTACGTTAAATCTTAGTGTCCATTTTATTATTGTCGCAATTCCATTTTACACAGTTACAACTTAGTTTATTGGTTGATTAAGTCGTATGCTCTATAG
>JANZXP010000009.1:2331843-2342434 GCA_027576715.1 Erythroxylum flavicans
CACATTCCACCACTCCATTCAAACCAACTCCCTTCATTTAAGCTACATTTATCAATTACACAACTCATTACATTAATTCACTTCTTCTTCATCATTTCGGCCCAACCTTAACCAACATACATCTTCTTCATTCTTCATCATCAATTGACATTATACAGGTATAATTAACACCATAGAATTCATTTAAATCATTAATTCCAAAATTTATTCAAAAATTCACAAACTTTCACCAAAAGGGAACATTTTCGGTTTTGACTTAAAGAACAACACATTTCATTCACCTAAAACATGATTCATGCATATTCAAGCATGGAGAATAACATATCCCAACACCAAACTCAAAATCTTAATGTAGAGAAAGATGAGACAAAATTTACCTATGCTTTCCTTTAGTGATATCTTCAAATCCTCTGATAATTTCTCAAATCTAACGATAGATTTGAGTTCCTTGACTCCAAATTAGCTTAGAACACCTTGGTTTGGGTTGAAGAATAAAAAATTTGGTGAAATTTTGATGAGGGCCTAAACTATCTCTCTTTTTCCACTCTTCTCCTTTCTTTCTCTCTCTTTTAATTAAAACAAGATGGTTTAAGTCTAAAGAATATGAAGTGCACGGCCACACATAAGAAAAGTCTAGAATTTTGACTCTTCTTTGACCAAAATATGGTAAAATTACCCTTTCACTCTTAGGTTATATGAAATTACCATAATACCCTACAAACTTTTCTTAAATTTGCAATTAAGCCCAAAATTTAAGAATAACCAAAACTTTTATTTTCATTTTGGTTCTCAAACTTTTGAAAATTATAATTGCGTCCCTTAACTTTATAAAATTATAAATTAGTCCAAGAATTGAAAAATTGCATTTAAGTCCCTTAACTTTTAACAATTCGCAAATAGGCCCTTATGTGTATTTTCCAATTAAGCTTTCTAAGTATCCAATAAGTCTATGAATCATGTCTAATCACCTCTAAGGCATTATAACACATTTAATTCGACCACTATGATCATATCTATCCAATGAAATCGGGTTTTCACACTTAAAAGCTTATATGTCGAAAATTTTCAAGATTTCGCATACTGATGAACTCTAAGTTCATGTAAGGGCATATAACATTCTATATCACTAGCATACATACCAAAGGATTCAAATACATCTTTAAACTCATCACAACCATGTATATATTAATATACAGTAATATCTCAAAATATAGCATAATACAAAAAGCTCAGAGAGTCCAACGTTACAATATTCCTTTAACATATTATGCTATATAAATTTTAATTTTACATAAATCTTGTATCAAAAAATCATAGTAATAGAAATTTGAAATAACAACAATCTATTTATTTCTATTAATATTACTTTTCACATATTTTACATATAAACAACTACCATTATTAATATAAAAAGATTATTTAATTATCATACAAATAAAAAAAACTAAGGATAATACAAAGTACTTAATATGTTACAATTTTATCAAATAATAAAGAATAATTACATCAAAACATTAAGGAGAAAAATAAAGTTTCATGATCCTATAATTATTACAACAAGAGTTTGTGCCAATGAACGCATCCAACTAGAAGTGAAACATGCAACAAAAATATTGATAGTTAAAATTTTATATTTATATTGCATATCTAGAATTTAACATATGAATCAAATATAAGTGAATTTGAAAGAAGAGAAGAAATGAAAACTTGGAACTTCATTCAATTGAATATCCACTGAACTTGCATTAGCTTCAATTCTCATTTGATACAAAATCTTCATCATTAAGAGAAGCCTTATTATCATTTAAATTCATTGCACCAAATGACATGTTAATACTTTTCTGTCCAAGATTATCTTCCAAGTCACTCTTATGTATCAACTTTAATTCCTCAGAAACCTAATCCGTTATATAGTCAAGGTAAATTAGATCTATAGAACTACTTGTTATATTAAAAGTACTAGTAAATAAATAAAACTAAATTATTAGAAATTACAAAAAATTATATTCAAATTAATAATGATAAATGATAATATCATATCTTTCTCAAAGCTTTAAATTGTATCAAACAAAGATCAAGTCATTCATTCTTTTACATTTTAATATATTCCTTTTTTTAGAATGGATGAATTCAAATGTGCTATAATTCTTTTCATACCTTGTTACACTCACACATTGGCACATAATTTGAATTTCAAACATTTGCAATTATGGGACATCACTTTTGAGTTAGTCCCATCATGCATGTGTAAGACAACAAAAGTAACATTATAACTACAATAAAGTGGTGATTAATTTCCAACATGTAACAAAAGTAAAAAAAATAATACCTAGCTTAAGTTTATCTCTTTGATGAATGGTAATGACATTTCAAAATCACTAAGAGCATCCTTATAAACCTTCTTTTGTAAGCTTATGAGATGTTTCATCATCTCATCGACAACAATTGTTGTAATAGTTAATACCATTCCCCTGTTAACTTCAACTTTCTTTGTAAAAGTTAGTCTAAAATAGAATTAAGATTAAAAAATACCCCAGCTATAAACAATAGAAAGTAAAGTTACATATCTCATCACTCATTAATGACAATAAGATAAGGTGTGTACAAAGAAGCTTATCTTTCATGTTGGCCTTGATTGCTTCCTTCACCCTCTCTATGGAATCATAATAATAACCCATTATTACCCTCTCATCACTATCAGTTAGACAAAGTACTCTCAACAAAGGCTCACAAACTCGAATGAAAAATTAATATTAGGATTAAAATTCATGATCTTCAATTATAATTCTAGAAACTTCCAATCTAGCATTAGATCTAACGTGTTGAGATGCAATCTATTTATCACTTGTAAATATTTATCTCAACTCCTTCTTCATAAAAAAAACTAAATTAATAAGAAATTAGTCACAAATCTTGAAATCGTAGGGTGACACAAATCTTTATCATTGGTGAAATTATTTCTCATTAAATTTAGGACCCATGCACAATTATAAATGAACTTAGTCATTTTTTTTTTCTTTTATGACTTTTTACACAGTTAATCAATGATAAGAAAGTATCTAGCATCTCTTATATTTTCTAACATTAGGTCAATATAATGTACAACACAAAGAGTCAAATAAAAAGAATTATACTTACTTTGCAATCTTCTTCCAATTTCTTTGTAAGCATAATCATTATCAGTAATGAACTAAACAATATTTTCTAGTCCAACTTCATTTACAACTTTATTAAATATCTAAAATAGAGTATCATTATTTCTAACAATGCTAGATGCTTCAATATACTTTAAAAATATTCTCCATTTTGTAGAATAAACCAAAAACTTGATAATAAGCTCTTATCTTCTATTTATCCAACCATCACACATGATTGAATACCTATAAGTAGCCTAAGTCATTCCTCTTTCATCCAAATATTTGTTTATTCTATAAACAAAACTGCTCATAAGTTTATTTTTGTAGTCATCAATTGAATGAGCTTTATGTCTTGGACTGTAAGAGACATAACTTCCCCTATAGGCTAGTAATAATAAAACTGGGCAACATTAAATGCCATATATTAATTATACCATTATCTAGCTATTGTCATGTCTACATTATGAGCAACTTTTTTAAATTGTAAGGTGCTGCAGATTGAAGGCTGAGCTCTAGGGGTTGCTCGTGATGTAAAAAAATTAGACATTTGACTTCTTTTTTTCCTCGTATCAGGTACAACATTCTCTTCATGTTGGGCATAAATAACACCTTTAACATCCTTACTATCATCCTGCCCATTACAAAAGGAGTTTTCACTACCAATTTCATAGTTCAGTTTTAACCTTCCATGTTTTTCATGCTTATACTCTTCAAACAAAGTCTTCTTTTTCTATTTCACTTCATTACAAAAGGAGTTTTCACTACCTTTTAAATGCTTGTTACAATGCAAACAAATGATACAATTTTTTTTCCAAAAACCAATCTAGGATAAGGCCAAACTGGATCGTCAAATCTTTTTGAAGTGACTAAATTATAATGAATTCTTGAACTTCTCTTCATTTATTTGTAAAATAAATGAAGACATATGTTAAAATTAAATTAATAACTTCATATCAAAATAAAGTTATCAAATACTATCACAAAAGGTGTATTGTTCAACTCAAAACAAACATAGAGGCACATATTAAATTCTAAAAACATACACACAACTTGAACCCTAACGATATATATACATCTTATATTCAAAGTCAACAATCGAAGAATACTTACTACCAACTATTAGTGACATGAAAAATTCATAATGAGTTATGTAAAATAACAAGAAGAAATAAAACACCAATAACTTCTCAACAATCACATGATATTGACATGCAAGTAAATTTTATGAACTTATATAAATGAATCCTTAAAGATATTTGAGAAGTAAGCACATTTTATCCAAAAGATTAAAAAATTGTTAGTATAACTACCATATATATCATGAAAATTTTATCTCAAGTATATTAAGAACATACATTATTTCTTTTATCTTACATTTTTTGGCAAAACAATTGCTTATCACAAAAATGACTTTATTATAAAAATTAAAAACATCATTATACTCTATATGAATTATGGAAGCAAATTATATATTATAATTTATTCCATAATGTCCTCAAATAATCAAATCTCAAACTGATATGAATTATAGAATGATAAAATTATCGCAAAATCTCCATTAATAATTTATTTTAGAATGATATACTTATCTCAAATTTCAACTAATATTCCATAATCATAAAAATCATTACAAATCCAATCTATGATTTAAAGCCTATTTTTATTGCTCATAATCATAAATTCATTCCAAATCCAAAATCTAAACTATAATTTAAACCTTATTTTTTTTGCTTGAAAAAAATTTAAGACACTATTAATTAGTAGTTATTAAACACAACACAATTGATAAATTAAAGAAAATTTAACCGAATTGTGAATCAAGCTAAAGCCTCAATTGCCACGATACAGTTTACAATTTGAATACCAAAGCCAAATTTGTCAGCACACCATCCACAATTTTATTATGCTAAACATATTAAGTCTAATTTAGTAATTTTCAAAATCTAAGTTGAAACACAAACACACACAAATCACAAGCAAAACACAAGTAATTGGCATCTGAGTTTGACACCAGTCACGCAACAAATTTTAAACAACCTAAAACCAATAGGCTAAAAGGCAGCAATAGGTGGAGTGGAGCAGAGCACGACAGATGTTTGAGACTTCGACGACTGAGGAGAGGAGAGCAAGCGTGGTGGTGGTGTGATGGTGACTCGTTGCGACTGGCGTCAGGCGTGGTGGTGGTGTGATGGTGACTCGTTGCGACTGGCGTCAGGCGTGGTGGTGGCGCGGAATAGTGATGGAGCACTGAGCGTGGCGACCGTTGGAGCTCGTGGCTGGTGGTGGTGAAGGCAGAAGCAGAAGACGACGAGAGAGAGGCAGTAGAAGCAAAAAAAGATAGGTGGGAGAGGCAAAGATATTAGGGATTTAGGGTTACAAATTTTCATAATTTGCAACTTAATCCAAAATTTTAAAATTTTACGAAATTTACCGGTAAATAGCCGTACCATAACTCGGTATAATTACTCATGAATTTCGTACCTTTTTTCTGTCGGTACGAACTGATACGGTACAAGACCAAAAATACTGGTTTGGGTCTTTTGAAGTGTTGAAGAAGAGGAATGGTGTTTCTGAAGAATCGACGTCGTTATTATAAGGAGGAGGTTTTTCCTAGACAGCCACTGCCACATGGCACTCGCCTTGTCTTCTCTCTTCTCTTCCACTTCTATCTGCTTTCCCTTTCCCTCCACCAAAATTCGACAACTAGTTTTAGTTTTAGTGTCGTCGAGATTGGTTCAGGACTGCTATCGTTATTCTACTTTTGCTTCCCAGTTTAACACCTTCTCCGAGAGTGAACAACTGTTTGGCAACATCAGTCGTGAGTCGTCGTACGCGTCTCTTATTGATCATTCGACGCGTGAAACTCACTTGAATCAAATTTATGCGAGTTTGTTAGTGATTGGATTGCAGTTTAGTGGTTTTTTAATTGGAAAACTTGTCAATAGAGCTGCGAATCTCGGAGAAATAAGATATGCGCGCAGAGTATTTGACGAGTTTCCTCAGCCAAATGTGTTCCTGTGGAATGCGATAATTAGGTGCTACTCCAGGCATGGCTTGTATACGGCCGCTCTTCAATTGTATGCGAGAATGCACGGACTGAGGGTGAATTCTGATGCCTTTACTTTCCCTCTTGTCCTCAAGGCTTGCAGTGCATTGCAGGCATTTGAAGTGGGTCGGCGAGTACATGGGCAGGTATTTAGGCTTGGGTTTGGATCAGATGTTGTTGTGCAAAATAGTCTAGTTGCATTTTATTCTAAATGTGGTCGTCTCGTGCAAGCTAATCTTGTTTTTGATAGGTTATACAGCAGGACGATTGTTTCCTGGACTTCGATTATTTCTGGGTATGCACAAAACGGCAAACCTCTAGAAGCATTGAGAATTTTTTGTCAGATGAGAAAAATGAGTATGAAGCCTGATTGGATAGCACTAGTGAGTGTTCTCAGAGCATATACCGATATAGAGGACTTGGGACATGGGAAATCTGTTCATGGTTGTGTGATTAAAATGGGTCTTGAACGTGAACCCGATTTGCTTGTTTCACTGACAGCCATGTATGCAAAATGCGGGCAAGTCATGATTGCTAAGTGGTTTTTCAATCAGACGGAGGTTCCGGATTTGATTTTGTGGAATACGATGATATCCGGTTATTCAAAAAATGGGTATGCTGAAGAAGCTATCGAGTTATTCCATCAAATGATAAGTAGGAAGATAAGGCCAGATACTATTACTCTGACATCTAGTATTTCAGCCTGTGGGCAGGTGGGTTCTGTTGAACTTGCACGATGGATGGATGATTATGTCAACAATAGTGAGTTGCGGAATGAAGTTTACGTTAACACTGCACTCATTGATATGTATGCAAAATGCGGACGGGTAGATTTGGCCCGCCTTGTCTTTGAAAGATCACTGGATAAAGATGTTGTCCTGTGGACTGCAATGATTGTAGGGTATGGGTTGCATGGCCAAGGACAGGAATCCATTAAACTTTTCCACGCAATGAGACAAGCTGGAGTATGTGCCAATGATGTCACCTTCATTGGCTTGCTAACAGCTTGCAACCATTCAGGACTTGTAGAAGAAGGATGGGATCTTTTCAACTGCATGAGAGACTTTGGGATTGAACCACAACAACAACATTACGCCAGTGTGGTTGATCTTCTTGGGCGTGCAGGCCAGTTAGATCGAGCTTATAATTTTATCCGGGATATGCCAATCGAACCAGGTGTAAGTGTGTGGGGAGCTCTTCTGAGTGCTTGCAAAATTCATCGCCGTGTGTCCCTGGGAGAGTATAGTGCTGAAAAGCTTCTCTCGTTGGATCCCTATAACATAGGCCACTATGTTCAATTATCCAATCTCTATGCCTCAGCTCGCATGTGGGATCATGTTGCCAACCTGCGAGAGTTGATGAAGGAGAAAGGTCTGAGTAAGGACCTCAGTTATAGTTCGATTGAGATTGATGGAAAACTTCAAGCATTTCGAGTTGGGGACAAGTCCCATCCAAGATACAAAGAAATATTTGAGGAGGTTGAGAATTTAGAAAGAAGGTTGAAGGAAGCTGGATTCATTCCAGACAAAGATTCTATTTTGCATGATCTGATCGATGAAGAAACAGAGGAGATGCTCTGCAATCATAGTGAGAGGCTAGCAATTGCCTACGGGATTATAAATACTCCCCCTGGAACTACGCTTAGGATAGCAAAAAATCTTCGTGCATGCATCAATTGTCATGAAGCCACCAAGTTTATCTCAAAGCTTGTGAATAGGGAAATAGTTGTGAGAGATAAAAATCGGTTTCATCATTTTAAGGATGGAGTTTGTTCTTGTGGGGATTTTTGGTGATTCGGGTCTAGTTCGGCCGCAAACTTCTTCCAGTATGATAAATTTAGTTGAAAGGGACATGAACACGCTTACTCAAAAGGTGGCTTTGGCTTGAAAATTTGTACGTAGTTTACGCTGATGCATCATACATGTAACTTAAAATACTATCGATTTGACAAGTTCTAACTGTAACTTGTAACAGAATGTTAAGCAGATGTTAATCAGTTGATTTTGCTCCAGTTCTGTCGTATCACCTGCAGGAAACTTGAAACGCTGCTTATCTTATAAAAAATGTTGTGGTGGTGGACTTCACCAAGTATTGTAAGTTTCAAATATCAAAGGAATTGTGATGCTTTGTATTCTTAGACTTGTCTTAATTTTAACTTTCAACTAAATCGTAGACAATTTAATTCATGGCCATGTTATTACAAGAACGAAGAGTTCAATTAATTCAACTTCAAGAGATCATAGATACAAGCTCCGAAGGAGGACTTAGACGAAATGTTATTATAAATAATCTATAAATGGAGCGCTTTGAAGGACTTAGTCCAAGTGAAATTAGGAATAAATCTATAAATGGAGGGCTGTGAAAAACAATTTCCAGACATAATAGACATATCATCAAAAAATGCTATAAGAGCTTCCGCAACGGCACATAATATGCACTGGCGCACAAGACACCCCTTATTTATTGATCTTTATAAGTGAAGATGCATGGTGTATACGAGTAGGGATGTCAATTTCGGCCCGGCCCGCGGCCCGACAAAACGGCCGTTTTGTATTTTTAAATATTAAAAAAATATAGACGGGTCGGGTTTGACCCGGCTCGCCCTTGGCCTGCCGGGCCACTGGCCGACCGCGGGCCTGTCGGCCCATTCCGGCCCGAGGCCAGCCATTTTTGAGGCCGGGCCTGGCCTAGCCCATTGACATCCCTATATACGAGGCTTAGATATGCAAGCATAGATCTTATTTTCAACTTCAACTCTAAGCAACTTGTCAATAAACTTCCATGTGTCAAGTTTTAGTAAGACAAGGTCTTTGAAACATTCCAAATGGGAAAACAATCCAAAAGTTTATGCAAGTGGAAAAAAAGTCATTCTATCCAAAGAATTAGAGAAATTAGTATGACGACCATAAAAATTGATAGCCAAAAATGAAGAGTTCTTGTTATGAATAAAGAGTCAAACCAATTTGAGAGAAATAAGGAATGAATTTTAGTACCTAAACCTATAGACCACTAACAATAGGGTACTAAGTGGGTGTTTAGAAGCAAACAAGATGAATCAGGTACCATTGTGAGAAGCAAAGCTAGATTGGTACATAAAAGGTACAATTAAGAGGAGGTATAAATATTAAGGAAACTTTTACACCTAACTAGATTAGATATTATTATATTGTTACTTTCATTTGTTATATATATATGACTTTCAAATTATTTCAAATGGATATTAAAAGTGAATATTTAACTGATTTTTTAAAAAAGAAGTTCATGCTAATCCACCTTATGATTTTGAAATTTATGATGAACCTAATTATGTTTATAAACTCTTTAAAGTTTTATATAGTTTGAGACAAGATTCTAAAGCTTGGAATGATAGAGTAAGTGAATTTCTTTTGGAAAATGGTTTTACCAAAGGCAAGGTTGACATAGCTCTTTTATTAAAAAACATAAGCATGATGTTCTAATTGCTCAAATTTACACCAATAATATTATTCTTGGTGGAACTAATGAAAGTTGGCATAAGGAATTTTCTAAATATATGAGCAGGAAATCAAATATGAGCAGAGTTCAACTTCTTTCTTAGATTTCAAATTAAGCAAATGAAGAAAGCATCTTCATCAATCAAGCTAAGTAAACTAAAGAACTACTAAAATGTTTTGGTATAGATCAAACCAAGCTATTGTAGACAAATATCAATATCACAACTAAGTTAAACAATGATGAAAAGGGTAGGCTAGTTGATGCAAAGCTCTACTGAGGTATGATTAGTAGTTTATTTTATCTTACCACAAGTAGGCACTATATTTGGTGTATACTTATGTTTTAGATTTCAATCAAATCATGAGGAGTCTCATCTTTTAGCCAATTAGTGCATACTTAGATATTTGTGTGGTAATATGTTATTATGGCTTTGGTATCTTAAGCATATATTATTTGATTTTATTGGCTATTCAAGTGCAAATTATGTCAATGGTCTCTTAGATTGAAAGAATGCATCTAGAACATATGAATTCATAATGCATTTGTTTACTGAAAAATAATTTTTTTTGTGCTATCAACCATAGAAGTCAAATATATGACAGCCAGTAATTATTGTGCGAAAATGCTTTTAAAAATAGCGTAGAGATTATGGAATGGATCTTATAAAGATATCCATTAGGTTTGATAATACTAATGCCATTATCCTTATAATAGATTCCATTCAACACTTTATAACCAAGCACAAAAAAATTAAATACCATTTTATTAGAGAAAAATAGGAAAATTGAGTTAGTTCTTGTTGACACAGTATAATAATTGGCTTATATTTTCACTAAAATAATGAGTGAGGATATATTAAAAATAGGAAAATTGAGTTAGTTCTTGTTGACACAGTATAATAATTGGCTTATATTTTCACTAAAATAATGAGTGA
>JANZXP010000009.1:2344324-2365363 GCA_027576715.1 Erythroxylum flavicans
GTTTCCATAGCCTTATAAGGCCCACTTTGTTCCCCTCTCCAATCGATATGGGAATCTGGCATTGGTATCAGAGCTAGGTTTCAATCCTAGGACCTGTGGGTTATGGGCCCACCACGCTTCCGCTAGGTTTCGATCCTGGGACCGATGTGCCAGTAAGGACACTAGGCCTCTAACGGGATGGATCCAAGCCTGTGTGCTAGCAAGGACGTTGGGCTTCCAAGGGGATGGACCTAGGCCTGTGGGCCAGCAAGAAAGTTAGGCCTCCAAGGGGGGTGGAATGTTAGATTCCCATATCGATTAGAGAGGGGGACGAAGTAGGCTTTATAAGGCTATGGATACCTCTCCCTTATAGACACGTTTTCCCAAACGAGTGTCTGGAATGACCAAAACCGTGAGGGCTTGCTTAGGCCAAGGCCCAAAAAGACAATATATGTGAGCGGGGTGGTCCGGGCTGTTATAATGCAACTTTATTCCTAGCTAATAGAGGGGCTGTTTTGATAGAGCCAAAGGAAAAAAAAGTTTTTGAAAATGTTCAGAAGAAAATAATAGTGACAACAACAAACAAGCAAAAATTTCGCTGATACATAGAATCTAGAGAGGTCCAGTAGTATATGACTTTACTCCTAACGGGTAGAAAGGTTGTTTTTAATAGACCTACATAAATACATACATACATACATACATACATATATATATATATATATGTTTGTGTGTGTACACACACACACACATATATATTCATATATTAAAATAACAAATTAATAATAATTAAAAATAAAATAAAACTAAAATACACATAAAAGATGATGATGATGATGATGATAATGATGATGATGATGATGATCATAATAATAATAATAATAATAATAATAATAATAATAATAATAATAATAATAATACAAATAAAATACATATAAATAAAAATAAATAAAAAATAATATAATAGATATAGAACAAAATAAAGAATAAAAATACAATGAGTAAGTAAATACACAAATAAGAAAGAAGACAAGTAAAAAAATAAATTAAAAAAGCCATTACAATAAAATGTTTAAGCTAAGAAAGAAAATGTTTCGACTAAATACTAAGACGGAAATACTACATATTAAATGTTTAGGCTAAATCCAAGATATAAGATTCAAACGAAAAAATGTTTTAAAACCTATGTAAAAGAAAAGAACATCTGTATGTGAGATCATTTATTTGTATCCTAGTACTCCAAAGTTTTCTATTGTGGTTCATGTACTTGGTAAGTTCCAACAGAGCTATATCATTCTTGATTACCTCACTCCAATTCTACTTAGGCCTTCCTTTTTTCATCTCACAGTCTCTATGTACAATCTTCTTGCATCTTCTCATTGGAACATCAGGGTGCCTCCTCTTAACATATCTGAACCACCTAAGCCTTGAGTCTCTTAATTTTCCATTAATATTATCCACATTTACTTTCTCTTTTACCATTACATTTTTAACCTTATCTCTTCTAGTAAGGTTACACATCTAATGGAGAATCCTTATCTCTGCCACTATTAACTTATGACTGTGCACTTGTTTGATGGGCCAGGACCCTGCCCCATAGAGCATAACCAGTTTAATAGTTAAATGATAAAATTTGCCTTTGAGCTTGAGTTATGCCTTCTTGTCACATAAAACTCTTGATGTACTTCTCTATTTAAGCCACCCTAATGTGATACGGTGAACTATATCTTTATCAATCTCTCTATTGCTTTGGATAATAGTTCCTAGATATTTAAAACACTTTTTAAGTGGTATAACTTCTAAAACAATATTTACCTCCACAAATCCATCTTATAGCTTAAAATGTTACACTCTAAGTATTCAGTCTTAATCCTACTCAATTTAGAGCCTTTTGACTTTAACATATGCTTCCAAAGTTTTAGTGTGACATTGACATCCTTTTTTATCTCATCCACTATAACAATCTCATTAGCAAATAGCATACATTAAGGCACATCCCATTGGATATTCTTAGTAAGCTCATCCATCACTACTGTAAACAAAAATGGGCTCAATGAGGAACCTTGGTGTAGCCTAATATCAATAGAAAAATGCTATATATTTCCTCTTATCATCCTTACTATAGTCTTTACACCTTCATACATATCTCTAATAACCCATATATAGGTTACAAGAACTCCCCTAGCTTGTAAACACCTTCATATGATTTCCTTAGGTGCCCTGTCATACGCCTTCTATAATTCAATAAAAACTATATGTAGCTTATGCTATCTTTCCTTATAATTCCATTAATCTTTTGAGAAGATGTAAACTTTCTATCATGGATTGTCCTAGCATGTAGCCAAACTAGTTCTCTAAGATAGGAACATCCTTTCTCACTCTCGTCTCAATCCCCTTTTCTTATAACTTTATGGTATGACTAAGTAGTTTTATGCCTTTATAGTTGTTACAACTTTAGATATCTCTTTTGTTCTTATATAAAGGAATTAGCATACTAAGTCTCCATTCATTCGATATTTTGTCAAACTTAGATACGCACTAAAAAGCTTGGCTAGCCAAGTAAGACCCTCTTATCCTATGCTCTTCCACACCTCTATAGGTATCTCATCATGCCCTATTTGCCTTCTACTCCTTATCTCCCTCAAAGCTCTTTTAATTTCATCCCATGTAATCTATCAGTAATAAGTAAAATTATGATACCTGTTAGACATGATAAGATCACCTGTACACCTTCATTAAAAAGGTTATAGAAGTATCTCTATCATTTTCTCTTAATGTCATTTTCAACTATGAGCACCCTTCCCGCCTTATCTTTTATACAACAAGCTTAACCTAAGCCTCTCATTTTTTATTCCCTAGCTCTCACTAACTTAACTATATCATTTTCTCTATCTTTAGTTTCCAGTCATTGGTATAATTTCTCATAGGCTCTACTTTTATCTTATGAGATTATCATCTTCTCCTCTTTCTTTGCCAGTTTGTAAATTTCTCCATTAACTACTTACTCTATCTCTATGGTGCTATCCGGTAGAAATTTATAGGCATCCTTCTTGATCTTAACCTTTTTCTTGCATTTCATTCTACTACCAAGACTCCATCTTACTACCCATAGGTCCTTTATAAACACCCAAGATCTCTTTAATTGTATTCCTTAGAAAGTTGCTACTGTCTCCTATATATGTTCAGTATCTCCTTCTAATTTCCATTCTTCTCTATATATTACTTCTTCCCTAAGTTGTTCCACAGTATCTCCTTTCAGATTCCACCATCTAATTCTTATGTAGCTCTTAGGACTTCCCTTATTCCTCTAAACCTTAATTATAATATCCATAACCAATAATCTATGATGATTTAATAAGCAAGCATTAGGTGTCACCTTACAATCCTTATAACTTGATCGATCGCTAAACCTTATAAGGAAGTAGTCAATTTGAGTTTTCATTATTTTCCTCTTAAAAGTCACCAAGTTCTCCTCGTTTTTCTTAAAAAAGAGTTATCTATCACTAAGTCAAATGATACCATAAGATCAAATAAAGTAGTCCCACTATCATTCTTACCATCGTACCCAAAACTCCCATGAGGATATGAATATCTGTATGAGGTTACCCCTATATGACCATTAAAGTCTCCTCCTAAAATAACTTTCTCATCATGGGGGATCTATTGAATCATCTCATCAAGCTCTTCCTAAAATTGATGCTTAGTTTGTTCGTCTAACCTTATTTAAGGTGTATAAGCCCACACAACAGTAAAAACGACACCTGTCACTATAATATTTAAAGATATAATCCTATCATTAGTCCTTTTTAACCTCGTAACATAATGTATGAGTTCTTTGATAACCAAGATACCTACCGAATTCTATCGTCTCAAACATCCTGAATACTAAAGTTTGAACCTACTAATCTCTTTTGCTTTATCTCCCATTTACTTTTTCTCGTAAATGAAGGCTATATGAATTTTATATTTGTCTAAAATCCATACTAATTATAAAGACTTTACCATAAGGGTCCTGACTTTACCATAAGGGTCCTGATGTTCTAAGAACCTATCCTTAATCTGTCAACATCTTCTCTTCTCCTAAACCCAAAACTTAGCAAAGGACTAGCCCTTACTCTATCATTATTAGTCAAAGCCCACTCTTATCTTAATGCCTAACATAAGTTATAGAAGACAAGTCTAATAGGTCCCTAAACAACTCTAATATTACTCAAGTAAAGAAACAAAGCTTGATCTTAAATCCAAAAAATATGCACTGTGTTAAACGACTATGAAAATCATAAGTACACACATCATAAACAAGTCAAAATTTCATGGTCTAGAATTTAACCAATAATGGCAACTAGGTTGCCACATAATGCTAAAACATAGCACTAGATAGTTAAAAAAAATTAAAACTATAAACATAAAATACTTAAAACTTTTAATGGTTTGATGAAGACTTAAACAAAAAACCCTAAAATCCCAACATCCAAAGAGCAACAAATCAACCATGAGCAAATACAATCTAAAACCAATCACAAATGTGTCCAATAGAGAAGAAAAATTTATGAGCTAATAATTCACTAGAGAAGGGAAATAAACAAATCGATTCATATATGTAAGAAACCATATACTATTATGTATATTCTTATCGTAGTTAGTACTGTTCACCAAAAATTCCTCCATTATAAGGCTCACTTTGAATCTACAAAGAAGAAAGTAAAACACAAGGTTTTCTAAAATTCAGACGAGGAAATGTCTAGAAGCTGATTGAAAATAACAAAAGATTACACAATTCATGACTAAATCTAGATAGAAAATAGTTATTCATCCAAGATTTAGAACATGACTCCACAAAAACCCAAAATAAAGAAATATCTAGAATGGGAAATCAAGACCAAACAAGTAGAAGAAAGAAAATTCAAGAATGATGAAGGAAAAAGGTGTCTATGCTAATGAGGATAACCACCTAAAAGAACTAAGAACTGAAATGTAAAATAAGATAGCCTAAATAGAAGACCGAAACTGCTTTGAAGTAATATGAAGTTGCAAAATAAATGAAATACTAGTTAATTGTGCATTGAAAGCTAAACAGTAGCTAACTAGAAAAACCCAAAGAGTAAAAAAATATAAAGAAATAAATTTTTGCACGTGTGTCGTTTTGTTTCCTTTGGAGGAAAGTTTCAATCTTTAAAAACAGAGATTGGGAAATGAGGAGGACGATCTCTTTGCTCGCAAAATAAAGAACAAAGATTGCAGTAATCACTCATTTCTACTGTTACTACTAGTACGTTGTCTCTATAGTCGATCTAGATATGGATAGAGGGAGTGATTTGATAACTAAATTTATAACCACCAATTTCAAAATTTGAAAGCAACCAAAAACTTAAAAGGAGATTCGAACTAATGAGTTAATTTTCTAAGTGGTTAATGAACTATCAATAATTGGCTAGAAAAAGGATCGCTTCACATTCTAAAAAATAAATAGCTAAAAGTAAATAAATAAAAAGAAAAAATAAATAAGTAAATGAATGAATAAAGTAATTAAAAAAGAAAAAATATAAAATAAATAAATAAAATAACTAAAGGAGCAAGTACTGTAAACCAAAATATATAAGCTAATTAAAACATATAAGAAACAAAGAAAAAGGTTCAAAAGTCCTATGAAAAGAGGACTTATCAATATAAGGTCCTTTACCCATATCCTAGTTCACTAAAGTTTCTTATTAAGGGCCAAATCTTTAGTAAGCTCTCTTAGGGAAAGCAATTCTAATACTTAATTTTGTCAAAATTATTAATTTATGTTGCAATTGACCTTTTCAACTAATGTATAATGACAAAAATTTTGGAAATTTCCAAATTAGGCATATTTAAAGATATTTTTATCAAATTGAACCTTTCCAATAATTGTTTCAAAACTTTAAAGGTTCAATTAAAAATTTTTTATCGAGTTTATTGATTTTGATCATTTTTATCTCAAATTAATCCAATTTTCTAAATTTTTTAGTCACTTTATATATTTCTTGACCCTTTGACATTTGAATTTTATATATTTGATATTGATTATGGCTTGAAGTTAATGGAGATGGCATTTTGGACTTTTATTGAAGTATTTTTCCCTACAAGTTATTTCCTGATCCTTTATCCTTATATCTATATTGGAGCCTTTGTAGGTCTCCTTTTTATTTCCATAACTTAATTTTGAGGAAACTCTTCCATCATATCCAAAGAGTCTATTAGTCTCCCATTTTGTTATTCTTGTAATTTTATGAATCCTAGAGGTAGGAAACTATAGAATCTAACTAGGACTCAAAGGAATCGAGAGAGATTTTCCTTCTCAACCTCCTCTTTCACTTCCACTAAGTGCCGAGGATAAGAGATTTAGTATGATTAATTTTTTATTATGGTTTATATGATTTACATAAAAATCGAATTATTTCTCATGCTTGCTTAGACCTATTTAAGGATTATGGCCTTGTTCATCTTTTCATTGGTCAAAGGTGGAACCTTTGCTTACCAATACTTGTCAAGTAAGTTGCAAAAATATCAAATTATTCCATCAAAACCTTAAGCCTTATATAATTTAGGATAACACCTATATCTTTTCAAAGGTCTAATGTAACACCCCACTCCCATCTGACACATGACTGTACATCCATCAGGCGTTCGAGAACATGCTCGGTGGAAGCAGTGTGCTAGAGCAATCACATCACTTATCATGGCATCATAATTAAAAGCATGGATACTCAGAAGATCTAATTCCTCATTCCATTTATAAAACATAGTGTACATCGTAGCATTACATATAGAATCCATATATATACAGTATCAAAAGCTTATCAAAGTCTACAGCTCTGTTTATAAAATATGCTACATGATTGAGGAACTATACAAAATCTATCTAACTCTTCAGTCTTAACTGACCGAGCTTTGAGCCATTTCTTCTTTCTAAAAACACCAGAACTTTTTTTTCTTCTAGGGAGTCTTACAACTAAGTCTCCTCTCTCGTACCTGAAAGTCAAGGTTGTAATTTTGGTGAGTTTTGAGAACTCAGTGAGCTGACCATCATTGATGGCTCACTCATACCAAACACAAAATAATTCACGATTCACATTTAATTTGCAGAAAAGTAATAGCACACATTACACATCACTTCACCAATCATCGTGCAGCATTAAATATCACTTCGTTTACTTATTTCACATTTTACATTTAAAACATACATATCAAATATATGTGCAATGCGCATGTGATTCACATTCAATTATTACGTTGTTGTGACTAAGTGCCTTTTTAACTGTCCCGTATCCATTGGAGATACCTGGTTCATTAATATCTGTCTCGGATCCGTTGAAGATACTAGGCTCATTATACATAGTGAGCCAGAGGCTCTGACCACATTTTGAGCTTTAAGCTCTTTTTGCTGGCGTCTCCGGTCATAACTACCTTTATCTTATCATGCATATTATGTACTAAATACATCACATCACATAATTCAATCAATCACTTTGCTTCAATATACACATTAACTTTCACATATTAGGTCTGACATTCAACAATTATGTTGAGTACACTTATTTCTATCAAATTCACATATAATGAGCACTTCCAATGTGACTTTGCATGCATCAAACGCCTCGGACAATCAATTTCCGAAATTAACACATTCATATCAATAATAATTCAATACAGAAATTTAAATAAAACAATTAATTAATGCGAGACCATCTAGGTTACTCACAGTACGCTCCAGTTAGATATTGCCTCGACGTCTCTGCAATGTCTGGATGTTGTCGCTGTATTTGTGCTTTTATATCATGCAACACATACACATTTACACATTACTAATTTGCACAATCACATTAATATTCAATCATACATATATTTATATGTGTTATATATAATACGTGTTCAATGACAATCTCGGGTATGCATAACCTTAATCATATGACTCAATCATTCAAATGCTATCACTTGAATATGTCTAATTTATGCTTAGGATTACATCTCCTTCGAATTATATCAACGTTTATAAGGTCATTTTCAATTTTCTAGTATCTCTAAATTTCCATATTTGAATACTTGATATTTAACAATCTATTCTTAAGTTATAAACTCATTTATCACTTTAAACATAACACTCATTTAATTACTTAATCCATCATCGAACTAGGTTCATTTTAAGCTTAATTCAAGCCTAAATGCATCATAGGAAAGTACCTAATCCTTTTTTGTTTCAAACCTCACATAAAAGAAGAACAATTCACGTAACAATCATTCCCACGATCGTGGATGACTTCCCATGATTGTGGGTTTTATTAACAGAAAATTCTAGCTCCATGTATTCCCACGATCGTGGGTTGTTCACATCCGAAAAATCCCATCAATCTTCTTCCTATTTTTTAGCTTTTCCAGCTCCTACAAGTTATATCTAACATATCTTATTCTTAGTCTATCATTTCTAGCTTAGTTCCTTATCATTTTCTCTTCATTCTCACCTCCATTTCAGCTTAATATCATTCATAAACAAATTATAATCTATGGTTAATCATAAACAAAAAAATAGAACATCCATATATAAATACATTCATCAAATTTCTGCACATATTCAACTCCATTATCACTCTTCATTTCATTTCTAAATTATCACCCTAATTCTTTCTCATTTCATGACACCACACTACTCCTTTTCTTTAGTTTTAAACTTATTCTAATTCATCTCTAAAATAACCAAAAAAATCCACATTATTTTACATCAAAAATAGAACATGAAAGTATCCATTTATCTATCATATTTTTTGCACTCTTTCTACACCATTAAAATGATCATTCTATCTTAAAAACATCTCTACAACAACTTATGAATTATTAATCATCATATATGCAAAAACAAGACATTAATGTGCTCATTTCTTCACCCACGTTTCAACATATATTGATCACCATTTTATGATCATTCTACCTCTATCTATCATCATAAAAGCTACTATTTAACAAATCATGAAGAATAATGCTTTACACTTACTTGTTTAACTTCAAACTCTTCCAATAACCACTTAACCCTAATTTCCAAGCTTTACATGATCATCAATCTTCCAAGTAAAATAGGCTAGGTTTTCAGTAGCAAGAAGAAGAGGACAACGTTTTGGAGTAGTAGTGTAAGATTTTGACAAATATCAACATGAGAGGGTTGGGTTGAGTTTCGTGAGATGAAGAGATGAAAATGGATGAAGAGATGAAAATGAATGAAGAAGATGAGAACAAGTGATAAAAGTAGAAGTGAAAGACAAAGATGATGGTCTTTTAAATGTGAGTTTCGTGTGGGTTTACAAGCTAGATTAAAAAGCTTGGTAAGTGTCATGACACTTACCTTTTAATTAACAATACTAATATCTTCTAATATTATACCCCATATCTTTTAAATCAATAGTCCATTTGTCTCCCAATTTCTAATCTAATTGTCTCCAAATTTTCTATGACATTAGTTATTAAATCCTAAAGTCATGTACCAATTATTTCTATTGTCATTTGTCACTTATTTTTACTACCATAAATCAATTGTCTTACCATTTGGCATTTTTCCTAATCCAAAATACCCGAAATTTCAGAAATTTCCTAAATTTTCACCAAAAATTCTAAATCAATAGTTATACTCACCAAATCAAAATTCAAGACATAAAATGCACTATTCACATTATATTCACATCATAATCAATTCAAAGAAATCATTTATACCTAGAAAATGTCAATTGAGTGCATGTACTGTCTTTGTAATGTATGCAAACATCAATAATCATGTGTTTGTATGCTAATGTTATGCATCAACATGAAATGCATTTCCTAATTTCTCATTGCCATTTCTCATTTATAATATTCTAGGGTTCTACCCTTTGCACAGAAAAGCAGGATAGTACATCTAAAGTGTAGAAATTCATATCACCGATGACCTCATAAATGAGATTCTTGGTATTCCTATACTTAGGCATTACTCTCATAACAATTAACTTAACAAATATCAAGTTAGCACTTATTCTTAATTATATGGGTTACAAGTTGATTGAAGGAAAATGACTTGATCCCATCAAAGATAGCAAAGTCACATATGGAGATGGCAATAATGAGCCTTTGCTGATCCATACTATTAAGTTGCCTACAAATGATGAGGCCACCACCTTAAGATCATGTTATAACTCTATAGTAGATTCTTGTTTCGATGCTTTGAAGGCTAACATTACTTTACTTTAAAGTGAAGTTAAATCCTTCCAAGATCACTTCGAGGACATACTCAAATTGATTTGCTCTTGCCTTCCTCCTCCAAATAATTGATATCCCTTTGATGCTTCTAAAAAGGGATAAAGTTAGTGATATTATATGTGCTCAGGAGTGGGTGCTATATTTATAGGGAGTTTGACTTATTAGATGTACTTGACATAATACTTATTCTTAATATTAGTGAGGGAGTTAATTTTAAATATGTTTATCTCCTTATAAGTTATGATTATGCTATTTGACTTCTTTTTTTATTTTGTTTGACTATATGAAATACTAATGATTTTTCTCTTAATCTTTAAATTAATAATTTTCAAGATGCATAAGTTAAGGGGGAGTCAAATGTTCATATTGCTTTGAGACAAAAATCATATGTGCTTAAATGGCTAATTTTATTACTATCTTCTAAATATCATAACATGTTTTTTCTTCATAAAAATGGATAGAATGTTTACACAAAGAAGGTTCATCTATGTTTTATGAAAATAAATCATAATTATTACTAATGATTTAGTTTTTATGTTTTAAAAGAAAGTAATATGAAATAAAGTTAAGAAACACCTTATGGAGACTATAAAGATAAGTTTATAAATTTCAAATTCGTTTAAATCTAGGATTGGATTAAGAGGAGGATAGCTCAAGGCATAATAAGTTCGTAAGTTCATTTGTAAATTTGTTGTATCTCTTGCTTATTTACTTGGATGCTTTAAGGCTCTTCATATATTAACATATTATATTTTGAACTCAATACATAATCTTTTCAATTGTCAAGAAGAAATAATATTTTTATTTGAAAAAATCCCTTGATCCTTAAAACATTCTTTATGAAATTGTTTGCGCAATGCTTGAATCAAAATTTTATCAAGACATTAAGTTTGATAATTTGATTAACTTGAAAAATAATTGAAAATGTGTTCTCAAATATATTAGTTAACCAACTTATTTTAGTGATCGAACATTGTATTATTTTTGGGCATATTGGTCGACCAATGCTTTTGTGTGTTTGACTATTTTTATTGAAAGTTAACAAAAATGTTTATTGTCAATTTGTAGGTAAATTGGTGGCGACATTGGTAAATCAATGTCACATATTGATTGAAAATGGTTGGCCAATATAGTCTGAAATAAAAAATTTTCATGTATCATGAGTTTGTATTGATATTGTTTGATACATTAGTTAACCAATTTCACTAGTACTAGCCATTGTATCGGATAATTTTTGTACCTAACAACAATTTGGAACTAGTAAGACTATAAATACTTGGGCATTAAATTATTGGACATATTTATGATATTTAGGTACTACAAGAAAGTTTTGAAAGAGTTTCTAATACTTCGTAAGCATTTATACATTCATTATGAAGTGATTATAAGCCTTAGAATATTACAGTGAGCAAGCAAGGGTTATGTAAGTTGTAAAGATCATTTAGGGAATGTTTTTTATATTAAATTAATCTAAGAATAATTAATGTTTCTCTTCATCTTCAAGGAATGTTGTATAAGGGTTACGCTTTATTCGAAAAAAGTTTGATATAAGAAGGTGTCTTTTTACATTAAAATTCATAAGAGAAACATAAAGAGTAAATATAGGTAAAAACTATTTTCTGAATCACTACAAAATTAGTTTGTAATTTCTATTCTTTACTTTCTTTAGATTATTCTTTCTCTTATGAGATAAATGGACTTACACTCTAATAAACACTTATGTGTATGTTTAAATATTTTTTTACTTTAGTTTAGGAGATCAACAACTTCGTTTATAAGGAAGAAGTATAATATATGCTAATTTTTTCATTTTATTAATATCCAGTCTTAATAAACTACTGACTTGGAAGAATTTATGAATCATACATAAATATAATATAAATATCACAAGTATAATCTCATAGTAATTATAAAATTTAATAAAATTTAAATTTTAAAAATATTTTTCTTTCATTTTAATATTGCCTTCCTTCCCTAAATGATCTGTTGTTGTTGAATTGTTTGAAATTCAATACTTACCTTGGAGTTTATTTGTATGTAGCCTTTGATTCCGTCTTTCCTCTCATATGAAATCTTCATGAAACATACCTTAGCAATTTGCGTAAAAAATTTTAATGTTTTAAAACTCAAAAAAACTTAATTTACCATCTTCTTAAGTATTTTTTCACAGTTATCATAATCATAAATAAGAATTAAAAGAGGTGAAATCATTTGATAATCACAAAAAAATCATTACTTATTCAAGCTTCTTTTATTATCATTTAGATTGTGAAAACTAATTATATTGCATCTTTTATGTAGTAATTAGATTTGGAATTTTGGTTTGGGCCAAACTTGAAATTGACAAATAAACTTTGAGTTGATTAGAATTTGAGTTGGAGTCACACTCCGAAAAACTCAATTTAGTTTGGCCTGAACTTGATTTGAACTCGTCTTAAAAAGTGTAAAAAAAATATGAAAAAAGCTTGAAAAGCCCTATTGAAACTCTTTTTTTTTTTTTTAGTTCCTCTAGACACTCCAAACACGTTGAGTTAAAATTTAGTTCTTTTAAGAAAATTTAGTCAGTTCCAATCCATTACCATGCATAATAATCACATAAGATATAGTATTATTAAATAATCTTCCTATCATTCTCGCGAGTAAAGACAACATCAAAAAAATAAAATTTTGTGCAAGCAAGGCCAAGTAGTCAAGTTTCTAGGGAACAAGAATAACTAGAGTGAAGACCTACAACACGATATGAAGTTTATTTGGGTATAAGAACGATAAGCCTATATAAGCTTCATTTTACATTATGTAAACGACAAAAGACCAACTAGGGTAAAGTAATGTGTTTCTTTCTCGGTTATTTTTAGGAGTACAATGTGCCATATATCCATTGACATCACGAATACACGATCTCATTATAGTACTAAACCCTTCAGTTTTAGCAAGCTTTTGACGTAAAATTCAAATATATCCTCCAATTTCTCAAATGTCTCCCATCAGAAGGGAGAGTTTCATCCTTATCTTGCTTGCTTTACAAAAATATTGAAAACATGCATAGATCTTAAGTAATGATTATTTCCAAATTTCCTTATCTTGACATCTATAATCTAATATTTAAAATCCATTCGCTGATTTGGTATAGCTCCAAAGAACCAATAAACTTACACGACCCAAAACTTGCTCACGGCCATATCACATTGACAGTAATCTTAGATCGCTGCGTCCTATGAGCCTCAGCCAAGCTAGATGACTAAAACTGCACTGATGACGAATTCACCCTAGAGATTAAAGCAAGTACTGTAATTATGGCTCTATAAACAAAACACTAAAGGATTTGATCACAAGATCATCATTGAAATGCGATCTTAGCATTAGAAGAAGCCCATGAAAATCCCATCATTTGAGACCTAACTTTTTGGCGTCGAAGATCTCTCTCATTGCAAGGAGCTGTGCAAAGAGTCATCTCTTCTAAGTCTTTCCCATGCTTGAGCAAAAATTTTGCTAGACTAACTTCATTCTCACAATCTAAAAACCCATGAATTTTTACAACCTTGAGGTGGTTTAAGAATGGTTTTAATGTTTGTATTTGAGATTCCCAGTATTGCTCTTCCTCGCACGTAGATACATCCCACAAATCTCTGTTCCATAGCTGAAAAACAGTGAGATATGTGGTTGATGTTATTGTAAGTCACAAATAAGTTTCTCAGTTACATCAACTAAACTCAGTTAAGATACTTACTCGCCTCTCTATCTTGTAATTGTTGATGATCTTAAGAATGAGTGTCTGCAATACTGGAGAGCTTCTAAACAGTAATGCCAATCCTGGAACATTGTTTCTGTTGAAACTGGTGTGCAACTCCAAATATTTGAGGTTATCAAACGGTTGGAGAAGATGCGCCAAGTTGATGATCTTTGACAATATCTGTCGGAGTAAGAGCATGCTAGTCATGACTATCTTATTGCATACATAGAATAAAACTAATAGAATGAATTTATATCCACTGTATCATGAAATTAAGTATAAGAGAAAGAAATGATTTTCTATGACATTATCACTGATCAAGTGTTTTACAAATTCTACTGCCTATACTATGTTCAGCGGGAAATTGTAGAAAGGAAATTGTTGAATTGATGGAGATGACATACCTCGATGCTCTGGCTTTCTAACGTCAAACTTTGGACATGAGAAAGTCCAGACAAAAGATCGCAAACACTTCGAAGCTTTTCCAGACTTACATCGTCATGAAGAATGAAGAAGCCAATTGAGGCCTCCTGCAAGGAGTCCAAGTTTTCTAAAGAACTTGTATCTGTAATGGCATTATATTCCCACAGAACAGTCCTCAGCCTGGGAGCATCAATCTTGACCCAACTCTTACCACAATAGGCATCGAAACAGCTCGCAACTCGCAACTTTTCCAATTTGGCACAAGCAATGTCCAAACCATGTAACTGGAAGCAATTCTCCAGAGTTAAATCTTCCAAGGCTCGACAGCCAATCTTGAGTTGTTTCAGCCCAAAACAAGCGTCCAGACTCAATTTTTTTAGACGAGGAAATGACGTTTCCGTAAAGAGATCAAACAACGAGGACTGATCATATAGAATCACAAGCGAGAGAGATAACGTGTGGAGTGATCTGAACCCTTCTGTCATAACGCAAGAGGGCAGCAATCTAAAACCTGGATAACGAGATTTCAACTTGAAGACTCGCAGAGTTTCGCTCGCAATAACACCACGAGGGAAATTGAAGTAATCCTCAGTGGCAACTTCTACGTCAAGCTCTTGTACATTATGCCTAATTGCACAACGAATCAATCCATTGAGACCCGAAAAGCTCAAACGTGACCGAAAGCGAAGAGTCCTAAGATGAGAATTCTTATCGCGTAGAGCCAAAACATGGGGTATGAAGTCCAATGACAAAGAATGTGACGATCTTTTTGTAGTCTGCTTTAAGGAAGAACTCGTTAAAGGATTAATGGTTGTGAAATCAAGGTCAGGAAAAGAGGACCAAAGGGATCTCCAACGTTTCGATAAGACGCTAGTCTGAGCAATGGATTTGATGGGAAGAAGGAACAGAATATGGTGGAGAACAGAATCAGGGAGATCACTGATCCTATCAAACCCATTTTGGCCTTCATTTTCTGAAAACCAAACCCTCTTGCGCTTGGCAGACCTGGTTTCCATAGGAATAATGGTGGGTGTTTTCTTCATATCTATGTTTCTTTTCTGGTATTGAATCTTCCTGCACATTTGGAGATGGTTTGGTTTAGGGTTTGAAAGTTTCAAAGAGTTGAGTATGGTAGGAACGAAAAGAGCGTTCGAGTCTGTTTTACTTGCAATGCCATGGAAAAAATCTAGGTTTTGCCACATGTAAATCCTAAGAAGTCTCTCTCCTAAACTTGTTAAAATTAAACTACTGCCCCCGTACTCTTTACGTTGTTTACACTTTTCACCAATTTTCAGATTTTTTAATAAAATATTAAAATTTCTTATCCCATATTTTTAATAACTATAATATAATTTATTATATGATATTTGATTATTATCTATACTAATTTAATATATTATTTTAAACTTTAAATATTATATCAATAATTATATTCAATAAGGTTGATATTTTATGCATATAATTGTATTATATTTTCATATTTAATACTATGTTTTATATATTTTTGATAAATTTATATTTATATTAAATTGTGTGTTTATATTTATGACATTTTACATGTTATTTTTGTGATTAATGAGACCATTTAAAAATTAAATTTCTTTATTAAAATATTAAGCACATGTTTAGAATATTATTGATGTCTTATATTGTAATAAGAATAAACCAAGGTTTTCTTTACTAGTAGGCTTTTTAAACAAACTCAAGATTGCTTTAACTTGAATATATTTAAGTTTTATAAAATGGGTTATATTTAACTAAATTTATATGATTTGAATGAACAAACTTATGATCATATAAATTTGAAGAGAATGTTAGAAATGACATATAAGATATGTTTTAATGTTGAGCTATAACCTAACATATTATTGATAAAGATGTTATCTACCTAGTTTACATTTAGTAGGTTTATTGGGTAATCTAAAGATCAATTAAATTGAAATAGGATCCTAACTAACTAGATAGATTAGAGTAATCCTTCCATGATGAGAGTAGTGAGGGCTATTATTTTGAATGAAATAATGGAAGTAATCAAATACATGATTAAAGTTCTAATTTTATTTAATTATCATGGAATTTAATCGATTACTTGGTTTCTTCACATTTATATTGCTTTGACTAGTAAATGACCTTTGTTTAGTATAACTGATACTAAAGTATTACTTAACCAAATTTCTTGAATATAAATTAGGTTTGAGAAGAGTTATCAAGGATAGGAAAAAAATTATATATCCATTATACAATCCTTCTATAATCCCTAGTATGTATTTCAGTGAAAAAATTAAGAGTATGTAAATATCAAATAGATGAAAAAATATAGTGTATTTAAATTTTACTAATGTGTCGTAACCTTTAAAGGTAACATTCAAGATGAATGTCAACACTATGATAACATAATGCAAATAGTTACATAAATTAGATATAAAAGGTGTGGTACTCTAAAGAATTATTTTACTCATTATAACCTATTAAAAGAATAAATTAAGGACCATAATTGAAGGAATTTTCTATAGTAAGATAATAATTATCGTTAAAAGGAGATAATTGTATGACTTTTCTTGCTAATACTAGATATGTTAGAGATCATATATATTCGTAATTCATCCTTTTATGTATATGATATGAATTTGGATTTAATATTACTATAATGTCTAAAGCATGATAAGAAATAAAGTGTTGAGTAAAAGTAGTTAATCCAAGTTTATACAAATAATTTGTATGTGTTGGATCATAGAGAATCATGCTTAACATAAATGGCAAAAGAGCAAAGTTATATAGCAAAGACTATTTTCTATGTCACGTTGATTAAATAAACATAATAAGAATCACAAATTACATATAAGGATATTTGTAGCCTTTTGATTTATATCTTATGAAACTTATAAAAGATGTTAAGGTCGAAGGATGACCAAATCAACCTTTAGTGAAGGGATGATTATGACACTAAATTATTAAATCTTATATATATATTATGTATGAGATATAATAAAAATTATAAAAGATTGAATACATGCATTTTGTTAAATTTAGAATGACTTTATATGATATAATCATATGTAAAACGAAATATTGATTTAATTTTTTAAAAAGAGTTTCAAGTATTTAACTCTAGGTAGAAATTAAGCATTGAGAATGCTTAAGGATGTCAATAAGATTCATGAGATTAGTTTTAATTAAAATTTTAATTATATATATATGGTATGAGATTCTCTAATAAACATCTCTACACTTAAAGTCCATAATAGTAAGGATTTATGTAAGGAGAAATTTTATAGTATGCGATATTGAGTCATATAGTATATTCTTCATCATAACTATACGTTACTATATTAATTTAAGTTCCATAGTTCATAAAAATCAATTAGCAAGTTTTCATATAACATATGGAATGGTAAAACTTTAGAAAAGTAAAAAGATAATAATTTAGGAATATAGTAGTTAGTTGAAGCATATATTATCTCATAAGTTTATAATTCAATTGGATAATAAATGGTAATGAGTTTGAACAGAATATTTATTTCAATGTACACTTATATGATAATATTTATGAAGATAAGTAGTAGAAGTACGATGAAGATTAAAATAGTTCAAATCTTATAACAAAACATCTAAATGAAATTAATGCATTTGTCTTTTACATCTGAAATATAGTGAAAAGGTTAAAAAAATGAAAATTCTCTTTTATGATCAATTTGAAGAGCTTGTTTTAAAGATGAATTGGAATGCCCCACTCTTATCCGACGCATACATGTACGCCTTTTAGACATCCGTCCACATGCTCGACGGAAATGGCGTGCTAACTTTAATCAATTTCACATATCACATGACATCATAAATTAAAACATAAGTATCTCAATGTCTAAAACCTAAAAATTTCTCATTTCATTTCATAAACCATAATTTACAATGTATCATTACATACAACTTTCATGTTTATACATTGACAACCTATCAGAGTTCATAGCTCTGTCTACAAAGTATGCTACATACATGAGGAATTAACAAAAATATTAACTAAATCCTTCAATCCCAGCTAACCGACCTTTGAGTCATATTCTCTATTCGAAAGTTGTACTAGATCTCTTCTAAGTGGTATTAGAAGCTAAGTCGTCACTCTCATGCCTGAAAAGTCAACGTTGCAATTTTAATGAGTTTTGTAAACTCAATTGAGTAACCATCCTCGATAGTTTACTCATATCACACATATCACACCAACACATACAATCACTTAATTCACAACATTTAATTTCTCATGTATCATCATAAAACACTTTGTACATATATGTTCACATTTTTTTTATTCAATTCAATTCCACATTACAACTGCAATCATTTAAATCATATAATTCATGAGTATATGCAATGTTTATGAGACTCACATTCATTTATTACCTTGTTGCAACCCAGTGTCTTTTTCACTATCCTGTATCTATTGTGGATACCGAGCTTATTAATAATGTCCCTTATCCGTTAGAAATACATGGCTCATTTTACATAGTGAGCCAGAGGCTCTTACCAAAGTCTGAGCTTTAAGCTCTTTTTTACTAGCGACTCCAGTCACAATTTCCTTTATGCTTCATGCATTCATGTAATGAATGCACTATGCATTTTCAATAATTATGCTCATTCTGTCACATTCACATTCTTTCTCATTCACATTTGTCATTGGACTTTTAGTCCGACAAATCATTTAGTCAATCACATTCACATTCAAGGAATACTTCCAATGTATTATTCATGCATCAAACGCCTCGGACATTGAATGTCCAAAAATCAGTACATACACATCACATAACAATTCAATACATAATTTAATAAACAAACAATCATAGTGAGACCATCTTAGGTTACTCACAATTTTCTCTAGATAGTTTATTACCTCGAAGTCCCGGCAATGTCTAGAAGTGGTAGCTCTAAATGCTCCTCTATATCTTAGAAACACATACATTTACACATTACTACATTGCACATTCATATGAATACTCAATCATAAGCACATATATATATGTGCCATGTATAATGCATGATCAACGACAAATTCCTGGGTACATTTCCTTAATACACATCTTATAAACAATTTACAACACCTTCCAATCATTCTTAAATACCTAATACTCTTTGCTCACCTTAATCACCTCATTCAACATCAATTAAGTTCATTCAAGATTTCATTTAAGCCTAATTACCTCATATGGAAACACCCTAGCATTGATTAGTTCATACTTCACTCAAAAGACGACTCTTTTTCTTCATAGGTCTGGCCACGATCGTGACAAAAACTTTTGGAGCTGGCCACGATCGTGACAAAAACTTTTTTTGTCCAGGCCACGATTATGATAGAAACTTTTGGAGCTGGCCACGATCGTGAAAAGAAACTTTTTCTGGCCAGTCACGATCGTGCTGCCCCGAGCATAATCGTGACAGAAATATTTTCTATCCCGGCCACGATCATAGGGAAGAGTCACAATCATGCCCTGCAATTTTTCCTCCCCATTCATCTGAATTCAACACACATTTAAACACTAAATTCACAACAAATTTCTAGAATTCATTACTTCTAACACAACATCATTCCACACTAATTCAAATGCCAATTTGATTGCATTAATCTTTCAAACCTCTAATCATTTGATTTAGCATCTTAAACTACACATTATCATTCATGTAACCCTATCTTTTTTCCATAATATCACATTCATAGTATCAAACAATTCATTATCAAAATTCCCTCATTTCAAGTTGATAATCTCTTCATTTATACTTAGTTTGATATCATCTAGACACAATTCAAACCTATACTTGATCACATCACCAAAACAGAACATATTTACATACTCTTCCATCATCAAATTTCTGCACATTTTTCTACTTCATTTACACATTCTTTTAAACCCTAACTATCACTTTTAACTCATCTTAATTCAAGACACCAAGATACACCCTTTTTCTTAACTCAAAACTCATAATTTATCACTCTTTACAACACAAAAATAAGACATGACTCCACCTACCTCTTCATCCACACATCATCATCTTTCAAACTTCATTGTTCATAATCAATCATCTCTTAAATATTATCATCAAAATTGCTTCTTACTAAACAACTCATGCATAACATCAACTCACAAAATTGAAACATGATCTCTTTATTATTATTATTACCACCCACGTTAACATAAAAATCAATTTCATGATCAATTACAAATCTCAAATTTTTCATCATACATGTTCTATTTAACACTACCCATAAAGATTAAAGCATAACTTACTTGATAAAAATTTCAAACTCTTCAAATCACACTTAACCCTAGCTTTCCATACAACCCACGTATATCAGCATTCAAGATGTAGGGTTAGGTCTTTAGTGAGAATGAAAGAGAGAGCAAGATAAGAGGAGCAAGTGAAAAATGAGAAGGTTAGGTTCCACGTGAATGGAGATTGGTGAGTTAAAATCGTGAAAAAGGGGAAGAAGAAGAGAAAGCCACGAAGAGAAGAAGAGAAAGAAAGAAACAAAACAATAAAATGGTCTTTCAAGGTTGAAATAATTGTGGGATAAAGACATGATTTGGCAAGTGACACTTGTCACTTGCCACACTGTAACATCCCGTTCCCACATAACGGGTCGGATCAGGGAAACGGGTCTACGAGAAGACCAATTGGAGAAGTTAGGA